>VDFB02000015.1:531794553-531997660 GCA_007258455.2 Sequoia sempervirens | reverse complement strand
GTTGGGAGAGGGTGGAAGTGGGTTGGAGAAGGTGGGAGATAGTGGGAGAGAATCAGAGAGCGTCGGAGAGGGTGGGTTCAGGTCTCTCACTCACTCACTCCCTCTATCTCTCTCCCACTCCCTCCCTCTCTCTCTCAACCCTCTCCCTCCTACCCCCTCTCCCTCTCTTAGGTCTCTCTCTCTCTCAGTCACTCCATCTTTCTCTCTCCCCTCTACCCTTAATCGTAAACCTTAAACTCTTAACCCTTACTCTAAACCCTTAAATCCTCTACCCTATACCCTTGGCCCTTCCCCCCTCTATCTCTCTCCTACTCCGTTCCTCTCTCTCTCTCTCAAGAATCTCTCTCACTCACTCCCTCTATCTCTCGACCCTCTACCCTATAAATCTTTAAAAAAACCAACTTTATTATAACGTGAACACATTATGAATAAGTAGAGACATGGTTGTTTAGCAAGAAATAACGCACTCACGTTATAACGCAAGCACATTTTTTATTGCATTAAAAATGGTAAAAAAAACACAATATACCTCTGATATCATCCCACATTCTACATATTCTCCTAGTTTTGTGCGTGCTCCAACAAAATGTAGCTTTTTGGTGATTGAGTGAAGTGTGCATGCATGATTTTTAGATTCCACCACCTTTTTCATGATATTTCCATCACCTTTGCATGAAATAGCAGAGTTTTCATGTTGAAAGTCATATAATATGAATTCAAGTTTGAATTACAGTGATAACTGATATACAATTGAAATTTGGAGGGGAACAAGCTTTTGAAAAAGTCAAATTTTTGAGGAGTTTGAGGAAAGAAGAAGCAAAGGCTACATAATTGGGTAGAACTCCTCCATTTGAAACTTTTTTTTTTAGGTATGTGAAGTCTTTGTACATTTTCTTTCATTCTATTATGGCTTTCTTTCATTTTTGTTGTTTTTCTTATTCCATGTTGATCAAATTGTTTGTTTGTCATGTTACAACCTTAGGTTGTCAATGGACATTTTAAATTACACAATTCTATACACTTTCCTATTACATTTTTAAATCACATCTCTTTGAGGCATTTTGTTAAATTTAACAATTGACTTTCATTATGTATGCTTCCAAAGCTTTCATTGAGGTATTTTGTCAAACAATTATACAAACCAACTGATTGCCTTGTCTATGCTACCAAATTTTCCATACATGTCTCTACAAAATTGGAATATACTCCTAATGCAGTAGTGGGGAGGCTTGCAACATACAAACACACAACTCTAATCTAAAAAAAAAATTACAATTTACAATTTCATCAGGACCTCATCTTTCAACAAATTCATATTGTCCAGGTTGTAGCATATCAAAGTCACTCAATCGGGTATAATTCCCTACACAACCTTCTCACTTCTCGGTAGACCCCCAAATCCAAAAATAGTCATTACTTAGGTCTCAAAACAAAATATTTTCCAGGTTTTAGGACCTTGCATGCTCAAATAGGTTTCCAATACAAAAACCATCAATTTTCTCATAAATATCTAAGGTTTTATATATTTCACAACTCCAAGGCCTTCCAAGCCTCACCAAAGCATCAAACAAGTTTGTCAGGGTCTGCAAAAACAAAATAAACCTTCACTAGGCATTTAGCCTCATTAGATTTCAAAAATACCACTTTGGTTCCTCCTTTTCATGCCAAAAACTCACATTCTCAGCCTATGATAACATCACCAACCCTATAGACACCTTACCACTATTAAAAGAAACATGAAACTTGAAAACAACATATTACAGGCCTTTCCTCCAAATCACAGGTCACCACAGTAGGAGGAAAGGCTCCATCTTTAAATTAAAGTAAAACTCATACCCTACTGGTTTGTAAAGTAATTTATACTTATATCCACGTTAATTTGTTTGATGCCAATGCTATCATGTCTTATTTTTCTTTTCATATCTGTAAGTATCTCGGTAAACATTGATTGGTGTCCCCTTGCAGAAAATGTAGATTTATGAGCCATCCAAGAGAACCTCAGGCATAAAGCAATGCAACATCCCTATTTTAATGATCTTGACAAATATCAATTATGATTTTCAACCATTACAAAAGTGTGTGCGAAGCTTGGTGAGGGAATTTCAAGTTATTCATTTGAAGTTAACCTTATCATGAGCACCTCTGATGTAGACATTATAGGAGCATCTTGAATTTCAAGATATTCTAGATTCATGAGAGGTGTTGTGTGCAATAGGTATCTTGGAACTTGTAGTGAAGATGTATGAGCAGGAGTGACTAAGTTGAGAGACTACCATGCCTATCTATAAGTGCCTTCCATCTATTTTCATTTCATTTCCATTTTGGAAATGAGTTGTTTCTTTTTATTCTTTTACTTTTCCTATCTGTAACTAAACTAGTAAAAATTGATTGGTCTCTCCTTGCAAAAAATGTTGATTTTGGAGCCATCGAAGAGAATCCTAGCCAAAAAAGCAATGCAACATCCTTATTTTGATGATCTTGTCAAATCTCAATTTTTATTTCAAGCCACTATAAAAGATTGTGTGAAGCTTTGCAAGGGAATCTCAAGTTTCTCATTTGAAGTTAACCTCTAAATGAGAACCTATGATGTAGACATTATAAGAGAATCTCGAATGTATGAGTAACATTGTAAAATATATGTAAGAACAGAGTACCTAAGGCATTGTAATGAGATTTACTTGTAATGACATTTACTGAAATAATGAAATTTGGTGTAGGGGCACCAAGGTTATTGAGAAAATTTGGTTCACGGAAATCTTTTAAGTTAGTTTTGTGTTTGAGTTTTGTTAATTGAATAAGGTCATAACACATCCACAATTGATTTATAATGTAATAAGTCATGTTAGTTACAAAAATAATAGTTAGGCATGATTGGAAAGATGTAGAATTATTTGTAAAGGCTATTTAAAGCCTCTTGAAGGCTATTTAAGTCAATATTTGAATTTGTAGCCTTTTGAAGGAAAATCTTTGAATATGGTTGTAAATGTACTATTAGTGAGATTGAGATTGTTAACCTTTAGAGAGTAGCAGTATTTATGTTGATGAAATTTCCTTTAGATGCAAGATTCAAAGCACATCAACCATGTGGTACAAATTATTAAATCCCAGAGATGATTTGTAGCAATGAAAGAGTCTGAAAAGGCAGAGGGATCTACATTGGTGACTCTGGAGAAACTTTAGTGATGCAAATTCAAGGTGGAAAAAACTCAAACAAATCAGATTTCAGTAAATCAACAACCTTTGTTATTTCATTTGGCCATCTTGGAACAACTACCAACAAAAAGGCTTCCAAACTCAACAATCTGGCTTAAATTTTAGAGAATGCCTCTCAAGGACCATCTCATCATCAATATAGCATCTACTCAAACCCCCAACACCATTCCCAAGCCAAAATTAAAGGTTTCTCTGCAATTTCTTGGAGATCCTTCAAACTGCCCTACAAAAAGGCTACAAAATTAGCCCTATTTTACAAACAAACTACTCTTTAAACTTCTTCTAACCCCACAAGCTCTTGGAAAGTCATCAAATAGGTCACAAAACTCCCAACTCCATAGGTTTTAGAAAATCACTCAACCTCTAAGCCATAATTTCTTAAAACCCTCAATTTTTTAACAAATACCTAGGGTTTTAGCATCTCACAACTCCAAGGCATTCCAAACCTCACCAAAGAATCAAACAATTTTTTTAGGGTCTACACACACATAATAAACCTTCTCTTGGCCTTTAGACTCAATAGATCTCAAAAACATCACTTTAGTTCCTCCATTTCAAGCCAAAATCTCACATTCTCAGCCAAAAACAACATCACCAGCCCTATAAACGCCTTACCATTATTAAAAGAGTTAAGGAAAATTGAAAAAAACACATTGTGAACCTTTCATCTAAGTCACAATTCACCACAGTAGGAGGAAGGGCTCCATTACAAAAATTAAAGTAAACTCAAACCCTGCTAGTCTGTACAGGCTGAATAAAGAAAAATGGATTTTCCTTTCACTAAAACAACTAAAGGTGTATCAAACCATATTGAAATTTAGGTTAAGACCTGCCACCAAATTTTTTCATTAATTTCTATTCATAGGAGGCCTATACTAGGCAGTATACAGAGAAAAGAAACTGAAAAACTTAGAAAAATGTTGAAATTTCACAGTTTTAGGCATTGTGAAGAGCACCAATCTTTAAAAAAACTATTGATTGAACCCCAACTCAGGATAGAATGATGTTTTTAATACATTTCAAATGAAAATAATCTCCCTTCAATTCCCACAACTACCTTTGAACCACCAACCCTTATTAAGCCTACAAATACTAGTATTTAACGATGGTTTTGCTTAATAAGCTTTATCATGCAAATTTATTATTCTAAAGGCCTAGGACCACTTAGACACCCTTATAACATGACTTTTAGAATATTTCTCTACACTCCCACCTAATTTTTACATAATTTTCCTTTATGGAAATATCAACAATAATTTAATTCAAGAGTGATTTTGCACATTTGTCCACCCTAACTTACTAATTCCCGAAGTACATAAAAATTTGGTCTATTAGACCTTATTTAAGACAAAAATACCACAACATACTAACATTTACCAACTATCCTCCAAATTTACCATCAAATAATCACAAATTGAGGGTGAGGTGTGGGTGCTACTACACCATTCAACTTTAAAAAACAAAGTCAATTAGGTTGGAAGATGTGTGGATAGGGCTAGGATTTGGGGGAAGAGGAAGAAAGATGACTGGAACTCTAGAGGCCCACCATACTAGATTTTGGTATTGAACCATGAGAGTGGAAGAGAGAGTTGATATCATGTATCAAAACATTAAGAATGCATTCTTCCAACCAATGGAAAAGGAGATGGTTACTTTGCTTCATTTTCATTTGCATAGGCATATCAAGGCATGCGAACCAAGAAGACCAAGGATGTCCAGTTTTATGTGGAGGTAATGGATGTGGTCCAAGCTTTAGGAGGGGAAAGAAGGTCAATGTATGATCTGGATGAAATTGAGGAAGAACAACAAGAGAGGGACAAGAAAAATAAAATCAATATAGAGTTTCAAGGATTTGTCAAGTGAGTAAGAGAGCTATGGGAGTAGCCTCATCTAAAATATTTTGAACTAGAGTTTGATATGTACCATTTAGAGAGCTTGGTTTTCATGGAGTTCCTTTCAAAGCCTCTGCTTTTATTATTCTTATGGTAAACTATTTGGTAGAGTTGGTGGAATTACCTTTCTTAGTAATTGCTACTAGTGAGATTGAGATTGTTAACCTTGAGAGAGTAGGACTTGGGAAAAAGGAATTTGATATGGCTATTGCTTTCAAAGACTTCAAGTGGGATGTACTCTGCATTGACACCATTCCTCAATATTCACTTGATGGCATCAAGGAATGGCTAAACTCCATGGTTATAAAGTATTATGAAAGTAGAATGAACTTGTACTAGCAACCAATTTTGAAGACTATTACTGATGATCCAAATAAATTTATTGAATATGTTGGTTAGGAATTTTTGAATATGGAAGCTAGTGATTTTGATTCTGATAATTTGGAAGAGTTAGATCAAGGATACAAACCCTCTAATGTAGAAGAGGAATTAGAATCACTCTTCATGTTGCAGGTACCAACTTTAATACCAACTACAATGGAAACATTAAAATTCCCTAGCAATATTTATGTAAAGGAAATTTCCTTTAGATGCAAGGATTCAAAGCACATCAACCATGTGGTACAGATGATTAAATCCCAAAGATTATTTGTAGCAATGAAAGAATCTGAAAAGGTAGAGAGAGCTACATTGGTGACTCAGGAGAAACTTTAGCTTTCAAAAAAAAAAGCCAATTAGGCTGGTAGATGTGTGGATCAGGCCAGCATTTGGTGGAAGAGGAATGAGAGTAGAAGAGAGAGTTGATATTATGTATCAAAACATTAAGCATGCATTCTTCCAGCCAACAAAGAAGGAGGTGATTACTTTGCTTCATTTTCATTTGCATAACCATATCAAGGTGTGGGAACCAAGAAGACCAAGGATGTTGAGTTTTATGTGGAGGTAATGGATGTGGTCCAAACTTTAGGAGGGGAAAGAAGGTCAATGTATGATTGTTAACCTTGAGAGAGTATGACTTGGGAAAAAGGAATTTGATATGGCTATTATTTTGAAAGACTTCAAGTGGGATGTACTCTACATTGACGCCATTCCTTAATCTTCACTTGATGGCATGAAGGAATGGATGAACTCCATGGATATAAAGTATTACGAAATTAGAATGAACTTGAACTGGTGGCCAATTTATTGAAGATGGTTGTTGGGAATTTTTGAATATGGAAGCTAGTAATTTTGATTCTAATAATTCAGAAGAGTTAGAACAAGGATATATGAGTTCCCTCTAATGTAGAAGAGGAATCAAAATCAAATTTCATGTAGCCACCATCAAGGGTGTTATAAGCCAACAAGATGGAGGGAATTCTTATATAAGGATAATTTTCAATGTTGTAGGTACTGAATTTAATACCAACTACAATGACAACATTGAAATTCCCTAGTAGTATTTATGTTGAGGAATTTTCCTTTAGATGCAAGGATTCAAAGCACATCAACCACATGTGGTACAAATGATTAAATCCCAGAGACAATCTGTAGCAATGAAAGAGTCTGCAGAGGAAGATAGAGCAACACTGGTGACTCAGGAGAAACTTCAACTTTCAAAAACAAAGTCAATTAGGCTAGCAGATGTGTGGATTAGGCCAGCATTTGGTGGAAGAGGAAGAAAGATGACTGGAACTCTGGAGGCCCACAATACTAGATTTTGGTATTCAACCATGAGAGTAGATGAGAGAGTTGATATCATGTATCAAAACATTAAGCATGCATTCTTTAAGAAAAATGGTGGTTTTGAAGAGTCAAATTGTGTTTTTGTGTAGGGAAACATTATTTTATGATTGTTTGAGCTTGTGCAGGGTATCACAAACTTGTTTGAGTAATTTTTAGGTTTTGGTTAACTTTAGAAGTATCATTTTCAATAAACCCCTAGGGTTTAGGCTACAATAGAGAGTTTTGTGGTTTATCCATTGTACGGTGGTATAACTAAGATCTGATTGTGGATTTTGAAATTTTCACACCTTAGAATTTCTACCCCAAGAGTTGGTAAGGTTTGGATAAGTTTAGAGTATAGACCCTTTGTTCAACCGGATTGATCCCTTAAGGGTCCAAAGGGAAAAATGGTTGCAAACTTCAACATGAGGTTACTCAGACACCATGATGCTTAGAAACTTATCATCTAATCCTATGGAATTGTGTTGGGCCCCTCTAAAATAACCTCTCTCAGTTTTCGTTATCTCGGAGTGGTTTTTCCATGGTGTCCAATTTTCAGTTGATGGAAAAAGTGTCAAATGCAAGCAATGGAAAGTTGCAACGTGGTGCAACTTTCGTTCTACAACTCGTGTGACCAAATGAACTGTTCCAATGCATTCGAATAGGCATGTTTACGCTAGGAATGGTCCTCTTTCACACCTAAACACGCGGAATCGCTCTGAGCTACGTTCAACCGGAACGATCCCTTAAGGGTCCAAAGGGAAAAATGGTTGCAAACTTCATCATGAGGTTACTCAGACACTCTGATGCTTAGAAACTTCTCGTCTAATCCTATGGGATCACATTGGGCCCCTATACAATAACCTTCTCTCGGTTTTCGTTATCTTAGAGTGGCTTTCCCGTGGTGTCCAGTTTTCAGTTGATGGAAAAAGTGTCAAATGGAAGCAGTGGAAAGTTGCAAAGTGGTGCAACTTTCGTTCTGCAACTTGTGTGACCAAACAGACTATTCCAATGCATCCGAATAGGAATTTTTATGCTAGGAATGGTCTTCTTTCACACCCAAACACGCAGAATCGCTCCAAGCTACGTTCAACTGGATCAATCCCTTAAGGGTCCAAAGGGAAAAATGGCTTCAAACTTTAGCATTAGGTTACTCAAACACCATGATGCTTATAAACTTCTTGTCTAATCCTATGGGATCGTGTTGGAACCCTCTACAATAACCTCTCTCGGTTTTCTTTATCTCAAAGTGGTTTTCCTATGGTGTCCAATTTTTAGTTGATGAAAAAAGTGTCAAATAGAAGTAGTGGAAAGTTGTAAAGTGGTGCAACTTTCATTTTACAACCCGTGTGACCAAATGGATTGTTCCAATGCATCTGAATATGTATTTATATGCTAAGAATGGTCCTCTTTCACACCCAAACACACGGAATTGCTCTGACCTACGTTCAACCAGATCGATCCCTTAAGGGTCCAAAGGGAAAAATGGTTGCAAACTTCAGCATAAGTTTATTCAGACACCGTGATGCTTAGAAACTTCTCGTCTAATTCCATGGGATCATGTTGGGCCCCTCTACAATAACCTCTCTCATTTTTGGTTATCTCAGAGTGGTTTTCCCATGGTGTCCAGTTTTCAGTTGATGGAAAAAGTGTCAAATGGAAGTAGTGGAAAGTTGCAAAGTGGTGCAACTTTCATTCTACAACTTGTGTGACCAAACAGACTGTTCTAATGCATCCAAATAGGCATGTTTACACTAGGCATGGTCCTCTTTCACACCCAAACATGTGGAATCACTCTGAGCTAAGTTCAACCGGATCAATTCCTTAAGGGTCCAAACAACAAAATGGCTACAAACTTTAGCATGAGGTTACTTGGACACCATGATGCTTAGAAACTTCTTGTTTGATCCCATGGGATTGTGTTGGGACCCTCTACAATAACCTCTCTCATTTTTCGTTATCTAATAATGGTTTTCCTGTGGTGTCTAGTTTTCAGTTAATTGAAAAAGTGTCAAATGGAAGCAGTGGAAAGTTGCAAAGTGGTGCAACTTTTGTTCTACAAATCGTGTGACCAAATAGAATATTCCAATGCATTTGAATAGGCAGGTTAACGCTAGGCATGGTCCTCTTTCTCACCCAAACACAGGGAATCACTCTGAGCTACGTTCAACCAGATCGATCCCTTAAGGGTTTGAGTGTAGTATGTTGAAATAGGCCATTCCACCTATTGTTTAGGCTGTGTATCAGTGATATGGGCTTGATGTAAGTAGGATAGGGAGTAGGAATAATAAAATAGCATTAGTAAGGGCATTGGAAGATATTACTAATGCTGCCCCTGTTGAAAATTCAAAATTGAGGCCCCTTAAAAGCAAGGCTAGAAGAGGTGAAAAGAAGAGATTGCTTGAAAATAAGTTAGAATAGGTTGGAAATGGGGTGATATTGTAGAGTTTTATGTGTTCAAAATGTCTACAAGGACACGAGAGTTCAAAAGTATGTTATGTCATGACATGCCCTAGTTGGGAAAACAAGGGTTTTGAATGAAAAAGAGAGGTTTGAGGGAGTAAATGTGGGTAAAGTCAAGGGGAAACATAATTTGGTGGTCAATTAAGTTTGTGTAGGAAAAATGAAGAGTTTTGGAATAGGTTTTGAGGTTTAGGTTCAGGGGTTTGGTTTGCTAGTTTGGCCAAAAAAATTTGGAGGGGGGTTCAGTTCGTTTTGGGTTCGTTGGTACAAAAAACATGTAAAAACAAACTATATATCTATGCAACCTAGAAGCATGAATCAGGATTAGAATATCACATATCATCATATAAACAACAAAACCACCATAAACTTGAATGTCATTTAAAACAACAAAATTGCCAAAAAAAAATGTGTTTATAACTTGCAAAAAAATGTGAATAAAATCATGTTGATTTTCATGTGAAAAAAAACCATGAGACCATAGCTTGTTGCTTACTATTATGATTTGATAGATTTTTTCCAAGCATCCATATCTTGGTTGAAAGTAATTTTTTAGGATTTTAGCCATAGCAGCAAGGTAGTGAATTGTTTGATAAAATGCTTCGGTAGACATGTATGAAAAATGTGGTAGCATAGACAAGGCAGTGAACTGTTTGAAAAAATGCCTCAAAGAAATGTGGTTTCATGGTGATGGAATGGCATGACGAATGTCATGACAAGCAAATTGCTATGGATTTTCATGGCATTCCATCACCATTAAGACCACATTTCTTTGAGGATTTTTTTCAAATAGTTTGTTGCCTTGTCTATGCTATTGCTTATTATTATGCTTTGATAGATTTTTTCCAAGCATCCATATATTGTTTGGAAGCACCTATTTTAGGGATTTTAGCCATAGCAGCAAGGAGGTGAACTGTTTGATAAAATTATTTGGTAAACATGTATGAAAAATTTGGTAGCATAGACAAGGCAGTGAACTGTTCGAAAAAATGCCTCAAAGAAATGTGGTCTCATGGTGATGGAATGCCATGACAATCCATAGCAATTTTCTTGTCATGGAATTCCATCACCATGAGACCACATTTCTTTGAGGCATTTTTTTCAAACAGTTCATTGCCTTGTCTGTGCTATTGCTTACTATTATGCTATGATAGCTTTTTTCCAAGCATCAATAGCTTGTTTGAAAGCACTTGTTTTATGCTTTTAGCCATAGCAGCAAGACAATGAACTGTTTGATAAAATGCTTCAATAGACATGTATGAAAAATGTGTTAGCATAGACAAAGCAGTGAACTCTTTGAAAAAATGCCTCAAAGAAATGAGGTCTCATGGTGATGGAATGCCATGACAATCAAATTTTCATGGCATTCTACCATGAGACCTCATTTCTTTGAGGAATTTTTCAAAGAGTTCACTTGTCTATGATATTGCTTACTATTATGCTTTTGATAGATATTTTCCAAGCATCCATAGCTTGTACAAAAGCACTTGTTTTAGGCTTTCGGCCATAGCAACAAGGTAGTGAACTATTTGGAAAAATGCTTTGGTAGACATGTATAAAAAATGTGGTAGTATAGACAAGACAGTGAACTATTTGAAAAAATGCCTCAAAGAAATGTGGTCTCATAGAATGCCATGACAAGCAAATGCAATTGGCAGCTGCTCCTAGTTATTAGTTATGCAATGTGAAGTAATTGCATATAACTACTTAGGTTGACTTTGTAAAAACTATATTGTAATTGAAATTTTGTCATCTATCAACATCTAGTTATTAGTTATGCAATGTGAAGCAATGGTTTGAGTTTGAAAGATGTGCAATGCAATGTAATCAACGATATGAATATAAACTACAAAAATCTATTTTTTACAATTTATTAGTTAAACTCTTTATTTTATTTTCTCTCTATATCTCTTATGCTATGGAAATTCCTTTAAATTTTTTAAAACAAGTTTTTATCTCTTGTTCTACTTTTTTTTACCTTTTTTTTTTAAAATTTGATTTTTTTCTGATTTTTCTAGACTTTTTCCCAATTTTTTCAAAAAATCTTATACTTTTGGTTTGCCAAATTTTTCCCCAAAATATCTTTGCTGCTATGGTATAAACATATATGTTTTTGTAATATCAAGGATACTTTTTTAAACTTCCATGCATTGCTAATCTAAAAGGAAAAGTCTTTTGCCTAATCTGTATGCAGCCATGCTTTTGACATTGTCAAAAAGAGAAAAACTTCATGAATGATGCAAAGGCATGGCCAAGTAGATCTAACTCTTCACATGAGAGAAGAGAGATGTTGGAGAGTACATCAAGTTAGTGAGAACAAAAGTGTAATGTTTTTTAGTTTGTAGTATTCCTTTGTTTCTCTATAGATGTGTCATAAATTCTCAATTCAAATATGGATACCAAATATTGATAAAAAATATTTGTGTTAACCAAATAGCCATGTACGCATACATCAATATATGTCAATATAAGTATAAAATATAGTTACAAAATAGTCATATAGGCTTACGAGAATACCATATAGGCATACTGTTGTCAATAGATTTGCACCCTGCTGAATGCAATATTCAACAACCTACTGAAACATGGAAACCTCTTTAAGATGTGGGTGATATGAACGAAAGAGGAATCTCCAGAGTGAGTTGGTTCTCTGAATGATGAGTTCTATTCTAAAACAACCTCTGAGGAAAGGGATAAAAGATAACTTGAAAATAAAGCCTATGACTAATAGATGATTCACCAAACTTATGAAAATTCAGACTTGACCACTCATAACAGCTTCTCTATTACAGTAATTCTCACAATCTCATTAGCACATATCTCATCAGTGATTTGCACGAAGATCTGGAAAAAAAATACAACATGCAACCTGAAACATGTAATTCTGAAACACAACCTATAACAACAAGACATAAAAGGATTCTAATTTTGAAAACACAAATACATCAGATTGCCATTACAAAATTTGAGACAAAAAATAAGAAGGAGAAATTTGTTGTTCTATTAAAACTGGAAGAGCCTTTGCTTGAATCTGAAACTGAGTACCAAAAGGTTTACAAGCTCAAAAAAATGTGTATGAGCAAGAACTCTGATCTCAACTCAAAAGGAGAGAAAAAGACTAAGTCTATCAAAACATAACTCTAAAGAAACCCTAATCCAAGCTCTGAAAAAAGCTCAAGGAAAAAGGCTTCAAACTGCCTAAAAGCAAAAAAAAGCACAATGCTTTTATGATCACACTTTCAAGCCTCTTAAAATAGGTCGATCTTGCTTTAAAGCTCAAAAATACACCTTATCTCTCCAAGATAGGTCTCAAATCCGACCAAGAGGAAAAGTCAACAAAAATCTGCTAAAAATAGCAAGAAATCACAAACAATTTATAAAAGATTGTTTAATGATTTTGCTTTACAGGATTGCGGATTTGCACAATTTGTCTATTTTTTGCAATTAAAGATTTCAAATCTTTTGCAAAAAAAAAGAAAATCTCCTTATTTCTCCATTACAATAATCTGATTTTCTCAAAAATCATAAAAACGTTACATAATCATCCTCTTCTCACCTTATCAAAGATCCGCCATTGATTTCTCTAAAATAAAAACCCTAACAAGGCAAATGACCCTAAACAAATAGAACCTAGGTCATATAGTACTCACCCCTACACCATTAATTGATTTTTCCTTAAATCAATAACACAAGATTAAACACCATATTTCACAAAGGCAGAGAATGAAAGTCATAAAAACCTTACAAGCCGACCTAGCATAAGAATTTCGGCCCTCACATAAACATTAGACTCATATTTTAATAAATTATAAGGAAAAAGTAAAATCATTTGAAATTCTCCATGTGTTCTAACCGAATATTCCAGATCATCATAGGGTCAAATTAGGGTTTCAATCAAAACAAAGTCAAACCCTAATGATCACTCATTTTGCACTCGTGACTTTGGAGGAAAGAAGCTCTATCTAGAAAGAACATGCCACCATGATTGTGTCAAAACCTCGTGTGCTTTAGTAATCTTCTCCATGCTCTTTAGTGGTCGAGCTTCAGTGGGTAAGCTTTACTCTATTTTATATTGAACTTCTTTTTCCTTCATTCTGGAATATTAGAAGACCTAAGACCGTGGCCTATCATACTTCTTTTCTAACTTCTCTTAGCCGACATGGACTCGAGCTCGACTTCTATATGGAGACTCCATGAGAGAGCTCGCCTGCGGGTTTTTTTCTTCTCTTCTAAGCACGAGGGTAAGCCACTTGCACACAGCTTCATCGTTTCTATGGCCTCATATTTTGTTCTTCTGGCCTTGAGGCCACAGCTATACACAGCCTCTAATACATTTTCCTTGAACTTTTTGTGTTTGCATCTATCATTGTTGTGTTCCATTCACAGCATGAGAGCTCGACTGTTCTTTAAGAGCTTGAAATCTTGCTTTATAGATGCTCCTGGCCACGGCTAGAGTGCTTACTTTCAGCCTTGAACTGGTAATCTCCTTTGCTAAACATTTATTCTCCAGAGACTTAAAGAATCTCCTCTTTGTCATGAATTTTGGTCATGTTTAGGCAGCACCAGATGTGTATTGTAGAAAGCATTTACTTTGTGAATTTTGGGTTCGACCCAGAACATAAAATTGATCATTATGTCTATCTGAAAGCATTTATGCACATGGGTATCATGAAAAGTAGAATAAAACTGTGTTTTCCTTTCTTCTGTTGCTCGATTCATCACATAAATTGTATCTTTTGTATCCTACTGTTGTTTTATGTAAAACCCATATGGGTTCTCTCCATTATTGCATTTTTCTATGTTTTAAAAACAAACCCATATGTGGGTACTCGAGATAGTTGAGAATGGCTCTACTCTGTACTCCTGAAACATAGATATTACTTTATTCTTGAAGAAAATTGTATTTCTTCATTTTGAAACTATTCATATGGGCTCGACCCAGAACAAAAAACTCTGCATTTGTATTATCTTGCATTCTCTTTACTTGGGTATTCACTGTAATTGAATTTTTTATATTTTGCAACTCGAACCCTGAAAATGGGTAACATATATTCATTTTGCATTTTAAATTTATAACTCGGCCCATAATAGTTGGTGACACTCTTTGAAATTTTTGTAACTTCTCCTTGGTAGTTGTATAAAATCTAAGCCTGATTTGTGATTGTTTCCTTTCGACAAAAACATCGTTTCCTCTTGATACAGAATTTGTCTTTGACTGGAATTACAGACTACCCTTTAAATACATCAACTACTCATTCTGAAAGTGTTCTCTAGGCATATAAAAATCTTGACAAAACAGTGCAATACCTTAAGCATGCTTCTGAGTCTGTCCATTATGAAGAGAAGGATCTCCATGCTTGTATTTTGTACGCACAATAGTGTCCTTTTCACTTTCCTTAATCTTACCACAACAACTTTTGTCTTCTGCTTCAAACAAATTTTAACTTGAAACATTGCAGCACCATGAACCACCTGGCAATTTTAAAAGTTGTATTTGCTTATCGGTCAACTAGAATTGGTTATCATTTGTCATTTGAATGCACTGCATTGCCAGTCAAGCTGAAATTGATAGTTTATTTATCACTTGAGTGTCTGATCTATGTTTTGTACTCAGCTGTAACATAGTACTCTTTAGTATTTTTATGTTCCCCTCGTCAAATTGTTCTCCAAATCTACTCTCTGATGTAAATTTACTTAGTTGAATTCCTTAAGTGAACCAAATTCACTGTTCACCTGTAGCCTTCAGAAAGTATAACCTGATCGTTATGAATGTACAGTTGGTTTAGTTGCTTGATGGATAACTATGTTTTTACTCCTTCAGCTGTATTTCATTTCACTATATGAACATGATGATGTATCTTGAAATCAGCCCATTTGATGAATAGGGCAGCATGCCGAGCTCTACCCTTGTGGGAGCCCATTTTCCTCCACATGCTTGGTCTTCGAATAATGATCAGCTTCATGATTTTACCTATACCTGCACATGGACACAAACAATGGTAGCATAAAAACAGAACATGGTGATCATGATATTGTTATTTTTCCTCAGCTGATTTCTTCCATACTACACTTGATTGATTGTTTCAATGCATGGTTAATAGTAGGCTATACTATTGTGGATGCCTCATATAGGTTACATCATAATTAAAGCCACTGACACCCCTCTTTTCCTCTTATAGGTCGACAGAGCACAAGAAGACAACGGTGCACCATTCAGCATCAAACGTCGATAATCATGCAATGATGATTATGTCATCACTTATATGTTTTATTTTCTGCATCTTCAGTAGTGCAATGTGCTATTAGAAATGTATTGTAGCAGTCACATCCACGGCTTGTGTGGAACTTTGATTTCAATTGTTCTTTTTCATTTGAAAAGAAAATGCATTTAAATGCACTGTTGTAATATCATTCTAATTACTGAAATCAAATGAAGCCTTGTAAATATGAGTTTTATGAAATAAATGAAATCATTTCACGAAATGATATCTTGCTTATTTGTTCAATTTTGTATTTCAGTCATTTCTGGAACATCTGAATGGCATTCTGAAAACTCCATTTCTGAAACTCTATTTCTCTTTTAAAATGTATAACTGTTACTCAATGAATAATGATAATAATGCGAAACAACATTTGAACCTAACTGAAATTTCACCTTAAGATGAATTAATGTTCAGCCAGCTCCACCAATTGAGCTGAGGCAAAAATTTGGTAACATTTTGGCGATTTCTGCTATATGCTTTCCTGCTAAGCATAGATCAGTGGCCTTTAAACAATCCATTGGGCGCGGAGTCAATTCTGCCCCTTCTTGAAACTCAGAAACTTGAACAACAACACTCCAAAAAGCAGCAAGAAAACAAAACTGAACTGAAAGCAAACTAACAGGCCTTGATGGCCAATAGAACAATGCGCAACAATGCTTAGGGAAAGCAAAACTACTGAAATTGAATGTGTGAAACACACTTATTTGAAACTACTCTACCTAACAGTGAGATAACTTATCTCAAAGGCAGTGCTTGAGGTGGATCCCATTTACTGGGATAGACAACACCTCACTAGTCATCTTTGAAAGTTGGAATGCGTTGTGTTCCTTGCATTCTGTGATCACATAAGGCCCATCCCACATTGCGTCAAACTTGGAATGTCGTCCAGGTCTGCTTTTAAACTCATTCCATTTGAAAACTAAATCTCCAATAATGAAATCACGAGGGCTCGCCCTCTTGTCAAATGTATTCTTCATTTGAGCTTGATGTATTTCCAGCTATCTTAGAGCCTCCTTTCTGGTTTCTTCGAGCTCAACCAGCTGTGCAAACCTCACTTCAAGAGGTTGTTCATTTAGAAAATCTAGTTCTTTAACATAACGTAATGTTGGTAACTCAATTGAAATAGGCAAGCCTCTCTACCGTAAGTTAAAACAAAAGGCGAACAACCAATGGATCTTTTAGGAGTTATTTTGTCAGCCCAAAGGGCTAGCTTCAGCTTTTCGTGCCACGTCCTCTGATTATCATCAACAGTCTTCTTGATTATCAGAATTAGATTCTTATTTGTGGATTTGGCCTATCCATTGCCCTACGGATAATAATTTGATGATGTGTTCAAATAGATGTTATTTCTAACAGACCAATCTGAAATCTTCAATCCTATAAAGGCCAAACCATTATATGAAATGATCGAATTTGGAACACCAAATCTCGATATGAGATCCTAATAGAAATTAAGCACTGAAGTCTCGTTCGCTTCCTTTAAAGCAATAGCTTCAGTCCACTTTGTAAATTAATCTGTGGTAGTAAGAATCCATTTATGACCCGCACTTGAAGGCGGATTGATAGGGCCAATAAAATCCAGGCCCCACTTAGCAAAGGGTTGTTCTACCTGAATCAGATGCAAGGGTAGCAGTGCAAGCCTCTGTTTACCAGCAAATAAAGCACATTTCTCACACTTTCTGACCCATGCAATAGCATCTTTAAACAAATCTGGCCAGTAATAACCAGCTCGCATAATTTTCAGAGTTGTTGTTCTTGCAGCAAAGTGTCCTCCTGAAGTTCCATAATGAAATTCTGTCAACAACTTGTCAACTTGATCAGGCTGAATGCAATGTAATAAGACACCTTGGAAATCCCTCCTATAAAGAATGCCATCAATGATTGCATAAGGGATGGCTTGTAATCTGTAGTACCTTCTTTTTGCTCTATCTAGGCCTTCGGGGCACTCACCAGTTTGCAGATAATGTATCATTTGCTGCAACCATGTAGCAGGAGGTGTTGGGACAGCACCTAGAACATCATTTTTTAACACTATTTTTGTATTTGCAGCTTCATTTGAGTTGTTGTCCTCATTTCCAGCAATCTGTTCGCAAAAACCCTTGCCTCTAACAAGCTTGGTTAATTTTATATCGACATCAAACTCCATTACTTTGGTAATCCAACCAGCACGCTTATCATTAATATCCTTGTTAAGCAAAAAATCTTTAACAGTCGAATGAGCTACCAGCAAATGAATCTTGATGTTGGACAGCATGTGTCTGAACTTCTTCAAACTTCTTACAATAGCAAAAATATGTTTCTCAACAAAAGAGTATTTTACCTCGTAATCATGCAAAACTTGGCTAAAAAATGCAACAAGCTGCTCTAATCCTTCATTGTTTTGCTGGCATAACATAGACGAAACTGTATCAACTCCTCCAAAAGCATATAGAACAAAATCTTTGTCAAAGTTTGGATTAATGAGAGTAGGAGCGGCTACGAGTGTTTCCTTGATCTGCTCGAAGCTCCTCTTGCCTTCCTTGGTCCAACTAAATGGCATATTCTTCTTTAGCATAGAAGTGAGAGGTTGTAGCAAGGCTGCGATATTTGGTATGAAAATCCTCATGAAATTTATCCTCCCAAGAAAGCTTTGCAAGCCTTTCTTGTGGGCTGGTAATGGTAAATTCAAGAATTGCAGAAACTCTTTCAGGATCAATTGAAATACCTTTCTTTGAGACAATGTGTCCAAGCAGTTTGCTTTCGTGTACTGAAAATATACACTTCTTTGGATTGAGAGATACTCCGAACTCTCTGCATCTCTGAAAAATCTGTTCTAAATGATCCAAGTGTTCATTAGCATTTCTAGAAAAAACAGTAATATCATCTAAATATACAAGAACAAACTTGTTCATAAGGCCATGAAAGGACATATCCATGGCACACTGGAAAGTTGCTCCAGCATTTGATAAGCCGAAAGGCATCTTCTTGTAGGCCATCGTACCCCATTTGGTTGTAAACGTTATTTTGAATTGATCTTCTTGCTTAACCAGAATCTTGTTGTAACCTGAGTAACCATCTAACAAAGAAAATATGTCAGAACCAGAAACTACTTGTAAAATTTGCTCCATGGAAGGGAGCGGATAATGGTCTTTCAATGATGCTTTATTCAGATCTTGAAAATCGACACAAAGTCTAATTTCTCCACTTTTCTTTCTGACTGGCACTAAATTTGACACCCAATAAGTGTGCTTGATAGGAAAAATAATACCACTCTCAACTAGTTTATTCAGTTCAGCCTTCATAAGGTGCTCTAACTTGGGATTAAGCAGTCTTTGTTTCTGCCTTACTAGTTTTGCATCGGGTTCAAGATCGATGGTATGCTAGGCTAATTCAGGGTTAAAACCTCTCAAATCCTTGTACTCCCAAGAAAAAACATCACTATACTTCTGACATAACAGAATAAATGCTTGTTTTTCCTCTTGACTGCATACCTTACCCAGCTTGAGAAGCTTGCCCTTGAAGATCTCGATGGCTGTATAATGCTCTTCTTTAACTGTTAAGCTGCACTTGTCCCTCCGAACTTGGTCATCTGAGTTAAACACAGATTCTAATGTCACTAATCTCTTCAGCAACTTATTAGTTCTTAATTGCACAATCTGGTCCTCATACTGATGCTGCCATTTTTGCTAATTTCCATCTGCGAACTCAGCTTTAGCAATCAGAAAATTCACGATTTGCTCATCCCTATCAAAAACCTGTCAGCTCACGTTATTGTCAGGTACAGAGGGTCTAACCACTATCTTCATGTACTGACGTGCTTCCACCTTATGAATCTCTTTGGGAATGTCAAACTGAGCTCCTATGGCAGCGAGCCTATCAGCATGCTTATTTTGATTCTGAGGAATCAACATGATATTAAAAATATTAAAATCCTCCAATAAATCCCATACACGATGCTTATATTTCTTAAGCAAATCATTCTTTGTAGCATTTAAATTTTTGACCTGATTCACGATTAACTCTGAATCACCATAAACTTGCAAACATTTAATACCTCATTTGCGGGCCCACTCAAGACCATGCACCAACACTTCATATTCAGCTGTATTATTCGAACAACTGAAAGCAAATCTGCAAGCTAAAAAATACTTATCTCCTTCGAGTGATATCAACATGGCTCCACCTCGGCACCAACACTGCTTCTTGAACCATCAAAATAAAGCTTCCAAAGCTCATTATTTTTTCCTGTAGATGGTTTATCCTCTTTATAAAGATTAGGTATGTCGCAATCAGACTCTCGAATCATATAGACTCCTAATCCTACCTCATCTGTGTTTTGAAATGGATCAAGCTCGTGATCTTCGGCTGCCCATTCATCGAGACTGATGTAGTCTTCCTAGGTGCTATAGTATGAGGTCATGGTTTGCTCCTCCATTGCAGAGGTGGCGTAGAGGTTAGCATTTATAGGATTTGGCGAGTATGGTTCGATATGGTCTTTGGCGAGAGGCTCAGACTTTATGGTCACTTTTGTACCATACCTCGTTCTAAAAAATAGATGAGACCAATCAGAGGACAAAAACCCACCCAATTTGGCTATAAAATCCCTTGATAGACAAATGGAAAAGTGTGGCGGTAGGTCTATGACATGAATATCCTGATGAATAGCAAAACTTGGGGATGCATGCAAGGTAAGGGCTAAATTCTTGATGATACCAACAATCCTAACAGTAGACCCATCTAATTGCACCATGCCTTTCTGAGGATTAGGCTCATAAACAAGACCTAATTTATCAGCCAAACTCTTAGGCACAACTGAACTACTAGCGCTAGAATCAACCATATAGTTATGAACAATTTTATCACCTATGATCAGACTTAAGTAAAATGGAGGGGGCTTTACCTCTTTTTCTTTATGCCCGCTTTTCTCCTCTAGGTCATTAGCCATCACAACCTTCGCAACTCCTTGATTAACATTGTTGGAGATAGAACACTTACACAACGCGTTCTAGAGTAAATTTTTCTGTCCTGGGAGCTGCAGAGCATCTAATATTGACATGCTAACAGTGGTTTTCTTGAGATGCTCAATAATATTGAACGACGAAGCATTTACCTTCTGCTAGTTTTTTATGACAGTAGCATCACTTTGCCTCTACAGAGGCTGAGAATGCATTTTTGACAGCTCCTTGTTAGGTATCTCTTGCCCTCTTTGCAGAATATGCATTTTAGGTTGCGTGGCAGCATTAACCTCTGATGAAATAGGCTATTTACTGATTGAAGGCTGCTACTGTGAACTTCTAGCTTGCTGTCCTAAGTCCATAGCGCATTTTTTAGATCTAGTATTTGTTGAAATAGGAGAATCTTATTGACTTTGGCCATTCACGCCACAAAATTCGGAGCTCTTCCAGTTCAACAAGGCAACCCCTACATTATCTTGTTGTTCTTGATTCTGATCTGCAACATTCTCTGGAACAACATAGCTATTCTGAACCATTAAGGCTTGATTCCTCATTCCATTGGTGCACGCTGATTGGCTATGGGGCTGATTGCATGGAGAACACCAATCGCAATCCTGAGCAACATTATTTTGAGGCACAAGTTCCCTTGACGAACTGGCTCTGTTCGGATTGTATGGCTGGAATGGCCTAGGGTTAAAGTTTCTTCTTTGGGCTTGATAATCACTTTGAAAAGCGGGCCTATTTTGCTGGTTTTGCTGATAAGGGGCTTGATAAGGCTTACTTTCTTGACCAACGTGCTTTTTAATAGTCACAAGATCATTCCCAATGGTCTTTAATATGTTTTTTAGCTCTTGCATCTCTGGATTTGGGGCTGGGGCAACAACTTCTTGGGTTGTATTATGATAACCTATCGTTGGAACAGGCGGGACAACAACCAAATGAGGTATAACAGTGGGAATAGGTGGCTGTATTTCTGGAAATAAAGGCATAGGGGGTTTAGGAACTATGTCTCCAGCTTGAATGAGGTAATTTTCAGCGTTAATGCCAATATTATAAGCGTTAGGAAGCATTAGACCACTCATAGAGTGAGTCATAACAATAATCTTACTATTTAAAGATTTTAAATAAAACAGAAATTCATGTGTCGGTAAGGGCTTTACCGTTGCAGGAATCCTGTCCCAAGTCCTCTGAAATCTGTAATTGAAATCTGTGAAGTGTTCATGCGGCGCCCTTTGAATGGTGCTCAACTACTCTAATAAAGATAACTTGTCAGATTTATCAAAAAAATGTTGGTATAGGTCGTTACCTAAAGCATCCCATGTCGCGATCGAGTTGGTTGTGAGGCCTCTAAACCACTACAACACTTTTCCCTTCAACGATGCAGCTAACAACCTTAGAGCAACATTCTCCTGCGTAATATTGTGCACCAAGCATAGCATGGCCACATCACGGATGTGCTCAACTGGTGTAGTGTAATTCTCTCTGGTGAAATACGGTAGTCCTCGAAGGGCTGCAACTAGAATATCATCATGTTGAGAAATATCTAATGGACTGCCTCCGTTAAAGGGTGCGAATGGGTGTTGCCTCGGTGGTACTGCCATTGGTGGTACTTGTGAGATTGGGATTGGTACACTAGGTGACAGAACTAGAGCACCAAGAACAGGAGGTGTTGACTTCGATCTTGCAAGGGTTTCAAAAAGCCTCCTTGCTGTCCTTCCTCTTCTTCATGATGTGGAAAACTCTCGATACTTGAAGGGTACATAACCTGATCTTGTCTGTATCTTTCTCATGTGTGGGCTGCACTAGCATGCAAAAAATAGAACTGGAGTCGCAAGGTATATTGTAATAGCCTCCAGAAGGCTAGGAAAATCTGTTGCATACACCAAACAGCAAACTGAAATATTAAAAATTCTCTGAAGGTAGCTTTCAAAGTCCCACCGGGCATGCCAAAAACTGTTGTCAATAGATTTACACCCTGTTGAATGCAATATTCAACAACCTACTGAAACATGAAACCTCTTTCAGATGTGGGTGATCTGAACAAAAGAGGAATCTCTAGAGAGAGTTGGTTCTCTGAATGATGAGTTATATTCTAAAACAACCTCTGAGGAAAGGGATAAAAGATAACTTGAAAATAAAGCCTATGACTAACAGATGATTCACCAAACTTATGAAAATTCAGACCTGACCACTCATAACAGCTTCTCTATTACAGTAATTCTCACAATCTCATTAGCACATATTTCATCAGTGATTTGCATGAAGATCTGGAAAACAAATACAACATGCAACCTGAAACATGTAATTCTGAAACACAACCTATAACAGCAAGACATAAAAGGATTTTGATTTTGAAAACACAAATACATCAGATTGCCATTACAAAATTTGAGATAGAAAATAAGAAAGAGAAATCTGTTGTTCTATTAAAACTGGAAGAGCCTTTGCCTGAATCTGAAACTGAGTACCAAAAGGTTTACAAGCTCAAAAAAATGTGTATGAGCAATAACTCTGATCTCAACTTAGAAGGAGAGAAAAAGACTAAGTCTATCAAAACATAACTCTCAAGAAACCATAATCCGAGCTCAGAAAAAAGCTCAAGGAAAAAGGCTTCAAACTGTCTCAAAAACTGCCTAAAAGCAGAAAAAACACAATGCTTTTATGATCACACTGTCAAGCCTCTTAAAATAGGTCGATCTTTCTTTAAAGCTGAAAAAAACTCCTTATCTCTCCAAGATAGGTCTCAAATCTGACCAAGAGGAAAAGTTAACAAAAATCTGCTAAAAATAGCAAGAAATCACAAACAATTTATAAAAGATTGTTTAATGATTTTCCTTTACAGGATTGTAGATTTGCACAATTTGTCTATTTTTTGCAATTAAAGATTTAAAATCTTTTGCAAAAAAAAAAAGAAAAGCTCCTTATTTCTCCATTACAATAATATGATTTTCTCAAAAATCATAAAAACGTTACATACTCATCCTCTTCTCACCTTATCAAAGATCCGCCATTGATTTCTCTAAAATAAAAACCCTAACAAGGAAAATGACCCTAAACAAATAGAACCTAGGTCATATAGTACTCACCCCTACACCATTAATTGATTTTTCCTTAAATCAATAACACAAGATTAAACACCATATTTCACAAAGGCAGAGAATCAAAGTCATAAAGACCTTACAAGCCGACCTAGCATAAGAATTTTGGCCTCACATAAACATTAGACTCAGATTTTAATAAATTATAAGGAAAAGGTAAAATCATTTGAAATTCTCCATGTGTTCTAACCGAATATTCCAGATCATCATAGGGTCAAATTAGGGTTTCAATCAAAATGAAGTCAAACCCTAATGATCACTCATTTTGCACTCATGACTTTGGAGGAAAGAAGCTCTGTCTGGAAAGAACATGCCACCATGATTGTGTCAAAACCGAGCCTTGTGTGCTTTAGTAATCTTCTCCATGCTCTTTAGTGGTCGAGCTTCAGTGGGTAAGCTTTACTCTGTTTTATATTGAAGCTTCTTTTTCCTTCATTCTGGAATATTAGAAGACCTAAGGCCGCGGCCTATCATACTTCTTTTCTGACTTCTCTTAGCCGACATGGACTCAAGCTTGACTTCTATATGGAGACTCCATGAGAGAGCTTGCCTGCGGGTTTTGTTCTTCTCTTCTAAGCACGAGGGTAAGCCACCTGCACACAACTTCATAGTTTCTATGGCCTCATATTTTGTTCTTCTGGCCTTGAGGCCGTGACTATACACAGCCTCTAATACATTTTCCTTGAAATTTTTGTGTTTGCATCTATCATTGTTGTGTTCCATTCACACCATGAGAGCTCGATTGTTCTTTAAGAGCTCAAAATCTTGCTTTATGGATGCTCCTGGCCAAGGCTAGAGTGCTTACTTTCAGCCTTGAACTGGTAATCTCCTTTGCTAAACATTTATTCTCCAGAGACTTAAAGAATCTCCTCTTTGTCATGAATTTTGGCCATGTTCAGGCCACACCAGATGTGTATTGTAGAAAGCATTTACTTTGTGAATTTTGGGTTCAACCCAGAACAAAAAATTGATCATTATGTCTATCTGAAAGCATTTCTGCACATGGGTATCATGAAAAGTAGAATAAAGTTGTGTTTTCCTTTCTTCTATTGCTCGATTCATCACATAAATTGTATCTTTTGTATCCTATTGTTGTTTTATGTAAAACCCATATGGGTTCTCTCCATTATTGCATTTTTCTGTGTTTTGAAAACAAACCCACATGTGGGTACTCGAGATAGTTGAGAATGGCTCTACTTCGTACTCTTGAAACATAGATATTAGTTTATTCCTGAAGAAAATTGTATTTCTTCGTTCTGAAACTATTCATATGGGCTCGACCCAGAACAAAAAACTCTGCATTCATATTATCTTGCATTCTCTTTACTTGGGTATTCACTATAATTGAATTTTTTATATTTTGCAACTCGAACCCTAAAAATGGGTAACATATATTCATTTTACATTTTAAATTTATAACTCGGCCCATAATAGTTGGTGACACTCTTTGACATTTTTGTAACTTCTCCTTGGCAGCTATATAAAATCTGAGCCTGATTTGTGATTGTTTCCTTTCGACAAAAACATTGTTTCCTCTTGATACAGAATTTGTCTTTGACTGGAATTACAGACTACCCTTTAAATACATCAACTACTCATTCTGAAAGTGTTCTCTAGGCATATAAAAATCTTGACAAAATAGTGCAATACCTTAAGCATGCTTCTGAGTTTGTCCATTATGAAGAGAAGGATCTCCATGCTTGTATTTTGTACGCACAACAGTGTCCTTTTCACTTTCCTTAATCTTAACACAACAACTTTTGTCTTCTGCTTCAAACAAATTTTAACTTGAAACATTGTAGCACCATGAACCACCTGGCAATTTTAAAAGTTGTATTTGCTTATCAGTCAACTAGAACTGGTTATCATTTGTCATTTGAATGCACTGCATTTCCAGTCAAGCTGAAATTGATAGTTTATTTATCACTTGAATGTCTGATCTATGTTTCGTACTCAGTTGTATCATAGTACTCTTCAGTATTTTTATGTTCCCCTCATCAAACTGTTCTCCAAATCTGCTCTCTGATGTAAATGTACTCAGCTGAATTCCTTAAGTGAACCAAATTCACTGTTCACCTGTAGCCTTCAGAAAGTATAACCTGATCGTTATGAATGTATAGTTGGTTTAGTTGCTTGATGGATAACTCTATTTTTACTCCTTCAACTATATTTCATTTCACTATATGAACATGATGATGTATCTTGAAATCAGCCCATTTGATGAATAGGGCAGCATGTTGAGCTCTACCCTTGTGGGAGCTCATTTTCCTCCACATGCTTGGTCTTCGAATAATGATCAACTTCATGATTTTACTTATACCTGCACATGGACACAAACAATGTTAGCATAAAAACAGAACATGGTGATCATGATATTGTTATTTCTCCTCACTTAATTTCTTTCGTACTACACTTGATTGATTGTTTCAATGCATGGTTAATAGTAGGCTATACTATTGCGGATTCCTCATATAGGTTACATCATAATCGGAGCCATTGACGCCCCTCTTTTCCTCTTACAGGTCGACGGAGCACAAGAAGACAACAGTGCACCATTCAACATCAAACGTCAATAATCAGGCAATGATGATTATGTCGTCACTTATATGTTTTATTTTCTGCATCTTCAGTAGTGCAATGTGCTATTAGAAATGTATTGTAGCAGTCACATCCATAGCTTGTGTGGGTCTTTGATTTAAATTCTTCCTTTTCATTTGAAAAGAAAATGCATTTAAATGCAATGTTGTAATATCATTCTGATTGTTGAAATCAAATGAAGCCTTGTAAATATGAGTTTTATGAAATAAATGAAAGCATTTCACGAAATGATATCTTGCTTATTTGTTCAATTCTATATTTCAGTCATTTCTGGAACATCTGAATGGCATTCTGAAAAATCCATTTCTGAAACTCTATTTCTCTTTTAAAATGTATAACTGTTACTCAATGAATAATGATAATAATGCGAAACAACATTTGAACCTAACTACAATTTCACCTTAAGATGAATTAATGTTCAGCCAGCTCCACCAATTGAGCTGAGGCAAAAATTTGGTAACACATATAATGTCAAATATATCCAATACAAAATATGTACAAAATTGCCATGTCTAGGCATACAACAAAGGGCTCTAGAATCAAAATTCATTTCTCTCCATGCTCTAGAAATAAATGATGTCCCTTTGTTTAGCGATTCGATGGCGATAATTTCGTCACTCATTTCTATTGTGCTGGAGGAGTGCTCCTGTTGCTCCTTCTAGAGTTTAGCTCTTGGTGAAGTTTTAACTGTTACAATAAGAAGTAAAGAAATTAATATATAGAAATTACATTATAAAAAATGATATATTTAACAAAAATAATCACTTACAACCATCTCACGATCACTCTCCACGATGGAAATATTTGAACACCGATGCTGAGGTGTGCTCAAGCCCTGTATAAACCATTCAAATAGGAATTAAACTATGAATCAATAATGGTTTTATTTTCACTAGAACTAACATCTATAACAACGAATGTAAATTGAAATTTAGTAATTTGCCTCATACCTCCCCTATCAGAGCTATTGAGGATTGTATAGTAGATGAAACATCGATATCCATTTCCCTCGTAACATTTGGAGGTGTTTCCACAACCAACATCTAAAAATAAAACAACAAATTATTCAATCACAAAAAAGTTACAATAGTGATCCACGTCACATGACTTATAATGTATGAGATCTAATGAACAAAATTTTGAGTACAAGTATTAAACTATATATTTTTGATTATCATGCTTACTATTTTCCCTAGCCATATTTTATTTGAAAGGACGCGTTTTTAGGCTTTTACCCATAGCAGCAAGCCATTGAACCATTTTATTAAATTCTTTCATAAACATGTATGATAACTATAGTGGCATAGAGAAGGCAGTGAACTATTTGAAAAAATGCCTCATAAGAAATGGGGTCTCGTGGTGATGGTCTGCCATTACAAACAAATGTACATCATGGAATTCCATCACCATAAGACCACATTTCTTCCAGGATTTTTTTCAAAAAGTTCATTTCCTTCTCTATGGTATTATTTCTTACTATTATGCTTTGATAGATATTTTTCCAAGCATCCATATAGTTTGTTGGAAAGCACCTATTTTAGGCTTTTAGCCATAGCAACAACTGCAAGGAAGTGAGTAGTTTGATAAAATGCTTTGGTGAACATGTATGAAAAATGTGATATCATAGGAAAGGTGGTGAGTAGTTTGAAGAAATTCCTCAAAGAAATGTGGTCTCATGTGGTGATGGAATGGAATTCCATCACCATGAGACTGCATTTCTTCGAGGCATTTTTTCAAACTACTAACTGGTGCAGGAGCACCTAGGTTACTAGTTGCCTCTCATAGGAAATTTTTTGTGTAGATTGAATGACCATTTGTAAATTCATGTAAAGGTCATATAAAGACCTACTTCATTGTATTTAAGGTCCTTAGGTGGTCACCAAAAAAAAAAGATTTCCAAATGTTGCTAAAGATGGGAAAATTTGTAAAAAGGAAAAGAAGCATGGAATATTAAAAGTCACAAGGTATTTTAGGTAGTTTCACTTGATGAGGGAGATTCAAAAGGCAGCTATCTGATTGGGAATATATATAAAAGCATGTAAAAGGCAGGAAAAAGAACAGATTTTGTATTCTTGAATCATTTTCAATAAATAAAGTTCCTTGTTCTTGTTTTCACTGTGTTTCATTCTTGAATTCAGTTCTTACACAGGCTATATATTTGTTTGTTCACTTTATGTAGGGTGTTAAAAATCATCTAGTGATGTTTTGAAGAGTTTCCATCAAATTTAAAAGCCAAGGTTTTTGTGGTTTGTCAAATTAACCAGTCAAGGGTTTTGAGGGTCATTTAAGGCTTGAATTCACCATCCCACCAATGTAGATTTAGGAGATTGGTGGGATGGAATGTATAGAAGTTTTTTAGAATGTTTTAAGAAATTTGTGAGTGTACAGGAATAGGGAAATCAAGAAATCTCTGATTGGTTGTTGAATCATATAGGAAATACAAAGTTTCCTTCATGGAAAGCATGGTTTTAGGGTGGTGTTCAATGCAAAAGCATGCATGAAGGTGGGTGGTGAGTTTCTAAAGCTTATGCAAGCCATTTCCATGGTGTTTTTGGTGGTGGAAGGAGTATTTAAGGTTTATCTTATGCAATAAACCCTCCTTTTTAGGGCTTGATTTGTCATAGAGTAGGGGTTTTTTGGAATAGTGATTTATGGAGCCTTTCTGTCACTAAAAATGTTTGATTCTTCAGTTTTGTGACATGATGAATGACTGTTTTCAGTCCTTTGGTATTTTGGTGATAAACCATGAGCACTTTATTTGTAATTTAGGCCTAAATTAGTACCCCTTTCCAGCGAACAATTCAAGAATATTGTAATTTCTTTATGAAAAGCTACTAAGAAGTTTTGATATGTTATGATGTGTTAAAAAAGGCTCCTGAATGTACATTGGGAATGTGGATATACAAAGTGAATGGAAAGGAATCACCCAATTAAGGGATATGTGACCTACAAGCAAAATGGTGGTAAGACTGTAAAAGTGTGTAATTCTGTAAATACTGAGACTTAAATGTTTATTTTGGCATAGAACCATCAATGTGAAGATATCAAAGGTGTGTGAATGGTTTTTTCAAGGCCTTGAGGCCAAACATGATGATTTGATATGTTGTAGCAATATGTCCCTAGGTGGAAATGGTAATTTGACTACATAAGAACTTATGAATTTGATAAATCAATATTATGTGGATATGAACTAGGTTTGTTTCAGTAAAAAACATGATGTGAGTAATGTCTTGGAAATCAGATGAAATGATTGAGGTGTAAATGGTTGATTGTAGTATCTTGGTCTTGAGGAACTAGTTGCTAAAAGTGAAAATTTGGTGAGTTGTTTAAGGAATTGAAAGATTCAGAGCTCTTTATCAGGTTTTTGCTTTGAATTCAGATAAATTGATGATGACAAAGGTGTGTTAGGATCTGATATATATAGGTTGTAACATGAAAGATTGGTTTTTGGTTATTTTTCCTAGGTAAAGCAAATTGAGTGGTAGGGTGCCTTGGTGAATGATGAAAGAATGGATTGTTTAGTGACTCTAATTAGGTTTCTTGTGCATGGATATGTCATTTTTGTTGATAAATAAGATGTTTGAAGCTTGAGGATGATAAGAAGAAGTATTGAAATGAGTTAGATTGGTTTTGCCTTGTGGTTTGCAAATGAAAAAATGTGATTTTTGATGAAAAGAGAAAGAAATTTTAGTTGCTTATTCAATTTGATCTTCTCCTGATTCAATTGGGTCAGATGTTGGCACAGGAGCACCTAGGTCATCAAATACTTTTCAATTTTGCAAAAGTAATGAGTGTTCAAATTTGTATTGAGTCAATCACAAAAGGTCATGGAAAAATGATGTAAAGTGAATGTTCAAGGTCATATGAGGTCCTATTTAAATGTATTTAAGGTTATGGGTAAGTTCTAGGTGGTCAAAGTGGGAAAATGCAAACAATGCAATAATGTAATATTGTTAAAAGTTTTTAAATTGAAAAAAACAAGGAAATCAGGCACATTAAGGGTTAAAAGGGGTAGTTTCAACCGATAGAAAGACAGTTATGGAAAGGAAATATCTTTAAAATGCATGTAAAGGTGAGAAAAAGCAGAAGTTTGTGTTCTTGTAATTAGATTTTGAAATAAAAATTCCCTATTTCTGAGTTTGCAACATTACTCCATTGTTTTGTTTTCTTGTGTTGGTAATTTAGGAACACCAAAAGTTAAATCATAGTGTGAATACATGTAAAGAGGAGTTAGTTTCCAATTTCAAGAGTTGGAAGGTTAGTTTTAGGAAACAAAAGAATAAAAGGAAAATTTCAGTGCCCAATAGAGTCCTTTTAGAAGCAAGTTTGAGAGTCCAATAGGGTTTTTCTTCACTAGTCCACCAATGTAGGTCAAGTAAATTGGTGTAGTAGGTTTAATTTTAGGATGTTTTACATGTTTTGATGATTGTAAGTACATGGAAAATCAAGAATACCATGGTAGAGTTGCTGCTACACTGGAAAATAAAGGATTTTCCTACACAAGGTGATGCTACAGTCATGGGTCATGAATAAATAAAGATTGCAGAGGATTGGAAACAATGTAGAAGGTCTTGGCAGACATAAACAATCATGTTCTAGGTGGTGGCCAGAGAAATAGAGGTTTGCAAGAGTATTTTTCACAAAACCCTCCTTGATTTGTGCTTTTACACCCAATAAATGAAGGTTTATTGGATCAGAACATTTTCATGGTTTTCAATCCCTATAAATGGTGAAATATTGAGTTATAAGACATTCTTGAAGACTGTTTTGAGGTTTTAAGTGATTTGGAATGGTTTTGAAGGGGTCTCCTTTGTAAAACAAGCCTAATCTACTAGCCTTTCTTCAGAGGATAGTCTGAAATTTGATTATTTTCTTCATGTCAAATGTCTAAGAACTTTGATATGTTGTGATGTGCTGGAAAGTATTTCTAAATGTGCATTGAGTTTTTTAATAAGCTTTGAGATAGGAATGTAACTACTTGATTCAATGGTTGATAGACCTACTAGAGGAATATGATATTGTCTGATCAAAACAAAGATTATTTAGATGGTGGAAAGGATGATATTGAGTGCTTGGTTACTATCAAACTAATGATATGATTGATGTTAATAAATTTGGTTAAGGTGTATAAGACAGGTTTGGTGACTATGATGGTTGGATGGGTGAGTATTATGAAGCCTTTTGAGCAAATTGGTGATTAACCACAAGATGATAATCAAGATTCTATTGTAGCAGGAGTTTGTAACTTGTAAATAGACTACTGCAGTCAAAATATGGTGAGTATAATGCTTGATAATGGACTGATAATAGTGAGGTATCATGGTTTAGTTGATTTGGTGCCTTGGTGAATAAATGAAAGGATGAATTGTTCAAGTGTCAATAATCAGGTTTATGTTGTTTTTATGGTGGCTGAGAATGATGTGAATCTAATTGATTAAGTCAAAGTATTCTAATATGGTTTTTGCTTTGAATGAGTCAATTGGAATACTGATTAGTGGAATGATGATTGATGGCCTATGGAATGGCTAAGAGAATTTGAGTGGATTTTGGTTGAATGAAAAGTAGATTTATGATGAAATTATATTTGATCATCTCCTAATTCTATTTGGGATTGAAATCCCTTGAATAAATGATGTTGATGGTGTTTGTTGGATGCTCTGCATCAGATGTACCCTAATGATTGATTGTTTTGATATGATGCTCTACATCACTAACTGCCTTGTCTATGCTATTGCTTACTATTATGGTTTCATAGATTTTTTCCAAGCATCCATAATTTGTCGTGCTAGTGCACCTTTGCAAGAACATGCCTCCATGTGAAGTAATTGCATTGTGTTGACTATGTTGACTTTCTAAACAACTATATTGTACAGCTAAAATTTTGTCATCTATCAACATCTAGTTATTAGTTATGGAATTTGAAGTAATGCTTTGAGTTTGAATGATGTGTAATGCAACGTAACCAACAATATGAATATAAACTACACAAATCTATTAAGTAGAATTCATTAGTTAAGTTCTCTTTATTCTATTACCTCTGTGTACGTTTGAGTAAATCCACTGGCACTAGGAGGTGTTTGCTTGAAACCTTCAATATTAGCTTGTTCAACATCCAAAATCACATATTAAAATACCATTTGTAAAACAATGCTATTAACATGTAATAAATTTATAATTGTTTACTAGTTACATACCCCACTGATAGGTGTACTGCAAAAATAAGTAGGTGGAGGACTGGTGTATCCAGTCTCAACACTGTGACCCTGCAATTTTATTAAAATAATAAAACTAAATTAGTTAATCTTGCATTTCAGAATCAAAATTTAATGAATTAAATTCAATGAAGATGCTGACTTTTACCTGACTATCAATGCCATATGCATGATGCAAAATATCATTCATCCTCTCCATCCCCGTAGATGCATACAGATCCTACATAGAAGCATATGGATCCAGTGTAGTAGCATAGGGATCCTATGTAGTAGCCTCCTGAGTGCCAGTGGGGTCATATGAATAAGTTGCCCTGCAAGATTGGCACACATGGGTTTGAAGGCCACCACCCAAAGGCTCCCTTGGATGGCATTGTACAATAGGGCTAGTATGATGAATGACACTCTAAGTCAAAGTGTTGATCACTTGCAATGTCTCTACATCAGCACTCTCCTTTACAATGGCAGGCATAACAATGTGCTCATGAGGCAGCATAGCGAGAGGTCGTCTCCCTTGCTGTGCAAGATCCGGCTGCACATCGGGCCTATCCTGAGATGACCCCCCACCTCTCCCCTAGAACTCCCTCATATCAAAATAATTTGGGATTTCGTTCAATACAAACTCACTGTATAGTTTCCTAAGAAAATATTGGGGGACTTCACAATTGTTGCACGGTGAGTAATCAAAGACCAAGTACCACCTATCATAAAAACGGTTCCTAATCTCTTGGTGGTGGCACCAATGAATAGGAAACCTCTTCGCATTGAGGCTAATATTTTGATTTGTTCTAGGGTCAGTGAATAAAGAGAAAAAATCACCTTTAGTAATTTTTAAATCTTTTACTTGTTTATATGATAGTTTATTTGCATAATATGCCCTAGCTGCCTACCTCTTATCTTGCCATCCAGTTATTTATTGGGTTATTGAATCTACATTTTTTAATCTCTTTCATTGAATTTTCTAGGGTCATTCTTTCTGTGGTTGAAGCATTTAGATCACTTAACCTACTGATTAAATCCTCAATTTTTTTTTTGTTGTTCTCAATTTCACTCAAATTTTGTTGAGTGCCAAGAGGGTGTTGAGCGATTGGTGGGGGAGGTTGATTTTTTTATTGAGGATTTTCCTATTCTTCTTGTTGAGGATTTTGAGGATTTGTAGGATCATTTGCATCTCCTACAATTTTTTTAAAAAAAATCAAATCTAACCTAAAACAAACAAAATCAACTTGAAACTAAGAAATTCAAAACAAATAGCAAACAATACTTACCTCTCGCACCTCTTTGTCGTCATGGTGCCATCTTTGTAAAGAAAGAGAAACTATTGTTGATGAATTTTGTAGAATGCATCCTCCTAGAACACGAGCATGAAAATGAGGGTTTTTGGCTGTGGGTAGAGTAGAAAAATAGACAACAGAAAATGAATCACTTTCACTTTTTTTTTGCTTTTAAAATGACATAACGTAAGCGCATTATAACGCACTCGCGTTATGTCATTTTTAAATTTTTTTTGGAATTGGCCACAAAAGTGTAACCCAACTTCATGCACCCACCCGCGATTTAAAAAGTTCACTGTACAAGGGTCGTACAAGAGTTGCTATGTTATGTTTTCTAACAAAAACAACATCAATTTGTGTGCATCCCTCATTTGAACCCCTTAATCTCAACCATTTTCAAAATAAATTAGTAGTTTAGAAAGTAGACTCAGAGCACTTCGATCCTTGTTTTTGTTCCATCTCAAAATTTTGAGTGTAACTATCCTCAATTTCACGTCCAAGGTCAATATTTCTTAATTTCAGAAAAAAGTTTACTACGTAAGTCCCCTTTTTTGTGCACTTACCCATTTTTCATACATTTCTACCAAAGCATTCTATCAAATAGTTTGTTGCCTTGCTACTATGGCTAAAAGCCTAAAATAGGTTCTTTTGACCAAGCTACACATGCTTGCAAAAAATCTATCAAAGCATAATAGTAAATATTGATTGTCATGGCTTCCAACACCATGGCTAAAAAGTAAATATGGATTGTTGAAAAAATATATCAAAGCATAATTCTAAATATTGATTGTCACTATGGTCTTGGAGTGCCATGACAAGCCATAGACAAGCAATAGTAACAATTCATTGCCTAGTCTATGGCTTGTCATGGCATTCCAATCGCCATCATGTTGCAATGCCATGACAATCCATATTTGTACTATTATGCTTTGATAGTAAACACCCAATGTTTTCCAACAAGCATATATATGCACAATATGATTGCAAGTTGGAAAACATAGTGTGAGGTGAGTATATGTTTTCCAAAACATAGTGGCAACCCATAGATAAGAAATCATACATAGAAACAATTCATTTCCTCATCTATGGCTTGTCATGGCATTCCAATCACCATGGTGTTGCAATTCCATGACAATCCATATTTACTATTATGCTTTGATAGTAAACACCCAATTTTTTCCAACAAGCATATACATGCACAATATGATTGCAAGTTGGAAAACACAGTGTGAGGTGAGTATATGTCTACAAAAACAAAATGGCAACCCATAGATAAGCAATCATACATAGAAATAGTTCATTGCCTTGTCTATGGCTTGCCATGGCATTCCAATCACCATGGTGTTGCAATGCCATGACAATCCATATTTACTATTATGCTTTGATAGTAAACATCCAATGTTTTCCAACAAGCATATACATGCATAGTATGATTGCAAGATGGAAAACAAAGTGTGAGGTGAGTATATGTCTGCCAAAACACATTGGCATGCCATAGATAAGCAATCATACATAGAAATAGTTCATTGCCTTGTCTATGGCTTGTCATGTCATTCCAATCACCATGGTGTTGGAATGCCATAACAATCCAAATCTACTATTATGCTTTGATACTAAACACACAATGTTTTCCAACAACCATATACATGCATTCTATGATTTCAAGTTGGAAAAAATAGTGTGAGGTGAGTATATGTTTGCCAAAACTCAATGGAAAGCCATAGATAAGAAATCATACTTACAAACAGTTCATTGTCTTGTCTATGGCTTGTCATGGCATTCCATTGACCATGAGACCACATTTCTTTCAGCCATTTTTTCAAACAGTTCACTGCCTTGTCTCTGTTGTTGCTTACTATTATGCTTTCATAGACAAGGAAGTGAACTGTTTCAAAAAATACCTCAAACAAATGTGGTATCATGGAATGCCATGACAAAAAAAATACAATTGGCAACTACAATTATCACTCCAGAATGAAGAAATTAATATAATTAAGAATAGTACTTGGTTGCGTAGGTGGAGTTCCCTATAGTTGTGGGTATAGTTATTACCTTTGCAATGTGAAGTAACTACATAACTGCTTTCAGGTTGACTATGTAAAAAAACTATATTGTAATTTAAATTTTGTCATCTATCTATCAACATCTACTTATTAGTTATGCAATGTGAAGTAATGCTTTCGGTTTGAAAGATGTGCAATGCAATGAAATGGATAACACTAGGTGTTTATAAAACTGCAACCTGCATCACAACATACCTAGACCCTCATGATTTTTAAGCCTGTATATGTACGTGTGCATTACAAATAGAAAGAACACTGATTTCTTGCCATTATCGCCAATAATGAGTAAACTTGTTGAAAGTGGTGAAACATAGAGTGTTAATGGTTCTTGGAAAATAATGGGTATTTATAAAACGGTGTCTTTCATTACATTCCTAAGGTCTAAATAACAAAAGCTTTTAAAGACATTCATATTCTTTTGTAAAATTTTAAGATGCAAAACATTGGGTTTTACAAAACCTGCAACACACTTAGAGTTTGAAAACAATTTACAAACAAAAACCCTCATAATGTTTTAAAACCCTTTACAACTAACAACCCAAATGATTAGAAACCCCTCAACTCACTTCAATTTTTTTTTATTCTCCCCCTACTCTCCAACCTTTCACTTTCAACCTGTAGAATGAAAGAGCAAAAAACGCAGAGTGCTAAAAGTTGTTGGAAAACAATGTATGTTTATAAAACGGTCCACATTTCATTACATTCCTACGATTTTAATAACAAAAGTTTTTGAAGACATTCATACTATTTTCTAAGATTCCAGGTTCTCAAAACACTGAGAAACCTGCAACCCACAACAACAATGCACCTATTTACATACAAAAATGCATGAAACCATAGGTAAAAAAACCCTCACCTCAAGTTGCTTGGTCGTCTCCCCCGCCTGCAACACCCCCTTGCTCTCTAATGTTTCGCTTTCAACCTGCAGAATGAGAAAGCAGAGTTTTTTCCAAGAACAGTACTTGTTACAAATTCAAACACAGTCTTAATCACATCAATGCCCTTCCCGTCCGCGGTGAATGGATAGCTTCTCGCACAAGGCAAAAAAATTGTTAGCATAATTCGGCGATGTGACACCTCCTCGCTTTCCTCGCCATGACGTTTCCTTCCGTTTGTTGGTTTCATCACTTTTATCAATTGTTTGGCGGACTCCGCACTACACCATCTCTTCATGTTATGTATGTTTCCATGTATGTTGTGTATGTTTTCATACATTTTTGTATGTACTTAAGTGTGTTTTGTCTAGGAGTTAGTCGGCTCCCTAATAAAACAACAAAACGCATAAATGATATTTAAAAACAAGGTGAGGAGAAACAAACAAATAAAAGCCGGCATGCCTGTCTGTGTTTACCTTTCCTTAAAATTCCTTCCTTACTTAGACCATGTACTTTCCCCTACAAAAGCAGGAGTGAGCTCCACGTATTACATCCACTAGACAAAGATGCTTCTCCATTTCTTCCACGCACTTTCCTATGCATTTCAAAGTGGGAGTTAAAAGTCTTCTATTCTATTCTATTCATTTCAAAGTGGGAGTGGCCTCCACCTCACGTTCTTCAGCACTTCCTTCACTCGTTTCGTCGCTTTTGCTCGAAAATAATGTCTTAAAATGTGTGAAATAGAAATAAGGTAGAGAATAAAAGAGACCGTAGCGACGTCTTATCTTCTTTAGAGATTCTTTGAATTACTTTACTTTTAAAATAAAGTGGAAAAGTATTGGATTCTTTTGTATTATTTGATCCTTTGCTTGTTTACCACGCTTTCTTCCATTGGATTGTTTCTTTTAATCTTCACTCGGATTCATTTTTCTTATCACGTTTCTTCCATTGGATTTTTTCTTACGAGTGTCGATCTTTGCCCTCTGCCTCCTCACCTCCCGAACAAGAAGCCCTTTCTCATTGCTCTATCCCTTCATCTTTCTGTGTGTTCAGTTCAATCCAATTTCATGGCATCTACTTCTAACACTAGCACGTACCCACAGCTTGAATCAGAACCATACAAGCCTCCTGCCACTAAAATTCCCCTCCGAAGCGATAAGAGGTATCATGTGTTTCTGAGTTTCAGGGGACCAGATGTGAGAAATACTCTGGTCAAGGATCTCTTCGATGCTCTCTCCGCAGCGGGACTGATTGTCTTCTTAGACAGTGACAAATTGAAAAAGGGTGAAATAATTGAGACGAGCTTGAAAACAGCGATTGAGAGCAGTTCTATACGCATCCCTATCTTTTCCAGTGGCTATGCAGCCTCAGCATGGTGCCTGAAGGAGGCCACTGAAATGTTGAGAACCCCTGGCTTGATTATTCCTCTTTTTTATCATGTGGATCCAACTCATGTTAGATATCCTCGAAAGGAGTCCAGTCCATACAGAGAGTCATTTCTCAAACATGATGGCCATTCAGATCGATACTCAAAAGAAGAGATTGCTGGGTGGGAGAATGCCCTTTTGGAGATCTGTAAACGCTCAGGCTGGTCCACGCATGCAACTCAAGGGTAAGTCACGAGCTCTGCTTCCTTTTTGTCTTTTTATTTTATTTATTTATTAGCATTTGTATTGAAAGGAGGTGCAATGATTATGCTGATAGAAAATTATATGTAAAAAATATTTTGTATAATTTTATTTTATTTATTATATAAAATCGTAGCTTTACTTTTTGACGAATGATGATATTATTGACATAAGCATATTCTATAAATGAAGATATAGTTTAAAATTTTTAATATTTCTCTTAAAAATAAATATCAAATGACATTCAAAAGAGAAGACAAACTCATAAGATAATTTGTAAATCAAATTGACAAATCTATTTAAAAGATTAAGAATAAATTTAATTACTTGTAACATGTGACTTAAATCGTTGTAGTTTAAGAGGGTTTGACAAATATAAGAAAAAAAAGAGTCATCACTATGCATAGTTGAGTTCCCTTTATGGTAGTCACTTGAAACCAATAACAAATTTTTACTTGAATTAAACTAAGGATACATAAAGAATTATAATAAATAGATCTAAAACATCATGCACCTCTAAGTATCTTAAATTGAAGATACAAGTAGGAGAAACCTTACAAGTGAGTCAATATGACCACACATTCAATCTCAATACTAGATTCTATAAAAAAAAGTAGTGTTTAAAAAAAATCTTATAGAATTAAAAAAAAAAAAAATGTGAAATATTTTGCTCTAATTTTTTTAAGGGTATTCCAAGTCAATTTACACTTTTGTATGAGTCAAAACACATCTCCATTGATGGAAGGTTTTATCAAAGGTAGGACTTCTTATATTTTCATACTTCCTTTTTATTAACAACTATTGGTTTTATAGGTTAGTTGTCTCCTTCACATATATTACATGAATATTCACAAATTTTCTTCCAGTTTCACCACCATTGTCACATTAAATTGTATTATAAATTGTGAATATTAACAATTTTATTATATAAATTTATTTCCTTACTTTTTGTTGAAAAATTAAGCAAGGTTTCAAAATAAAAACCACTTGCAACTTTGTTCTTTGAAAGAGCAAAAAAATAGACAAAAAATTGTCAAAAAATAAAAATTTCCTTCAACTAAGTTTGATAGGCACAAAGATAAAAGTTTGTGAATTGGTATACCTGGTGGTGCTTTGTATGAGTGCCATTCATTTAAAAAAAAATCTACTCAAATGTTTCACACAAGAAAATACTCACATCCAACACTCTTACTCTTTGCCTTCTCCAAAACCAACATCTGCCTCCTTTATGGTAGTGGATTTTTTTACTCCTTAAATTTATTTGTTCATATGTATGTTTTGGACATAGTTCTTTCTATGAGAGAAGATTTCGACTCTAAAAAAGTTCACATCCAATACTCAATGCTTAGATATCTACTTCCCCTTTTTCTATTTGTGCATTTCTATATTTTTGAACTATTGCATGAATGGTAGAAATTGTACTTGTGATGGTCTACAATTCTTTTCTGGTTATATTTTAAGAGAAAAGACCCCCTTATATCTTCATAACTTCATAATTACACATTTATTTTATAATATGGCCATGGAAACAAACTCCTTTCCCCTTTTGATATATTTATTTTGCTCTGATATCATTGTGATTTCAACTATAAAAAACAACAAAAAGTAAGACTACAAAAACTAAATATATTATCCAATAAAAATTAATATTTACAATTTCAAAATTGAAAACCACTTTTATTTCCACATTTCATTCCAACTATAACACCTATAATAACCTTTACAACTTCCATTTTTACAAGTATGGGTGTTTTCAATGCAAAACTCAAAATAATATTAATCTTAGTTTTGAAAAGGAATTCATGTCCTAACTCATAGTTTAAAATAAACATAACTAATGCTAATAGGAATCCTTCACAACACAGAACTATTCAAATTTCCAATATTCTCACACAAAATGGTGAAACATATCAAAGGGTGAATGGGAAGGTATTACACTTTTTATTCCACCTCATAAATCACAAAGAAAGTTTTGTAGGTTGACTAATAAGTTTAATATCCTCACATATCCCCCACAATACAATGAATTATTTAATCAAATCAGTAGTTTCCTTCAATGATGAAAAGATGCAACAACATGCTTGTTAATGAAGCTCACAAAGAGTAAGGGTAAAGTTTGATCTACAATCCTCTTTCAAACCTTCACAAAATAGTCTCATTTAGTCTTTTAGTCATTCTAAAACATTTAAATTAATGGTCTTCCTTTACATATTTTTATTTTTTCTATATTTTATTTAGTTTTATCTTACTCTGAGAAGCATATGCATGCCAATAAAACTATAAATTTATCTCCATGCTAAAATCCTATTCATTTCTTAGTTACAACTTACTCCTTAGGCATCCAATATGATGTGTAGATTTCATGGTGGCGTGCCATAAATCAACATTACATATGCCTCATTGGCATCTATCCTCACAATTGCAACGAGCTTAACTATTCATGTATTTAATATTTTTAATTCATTAATTTACAATTTGTACCTTGATGGTACATAGATACATATATTTGTTTCATTTTAAACAAACTCGTTTATTTTTAAGTTAATATCGATAGTTTTCATACTTAATTAGTATATGTGGCCACTTCTTAAACAACCATCACTATGTGTCAATAGTCTTTCACCACTTGTCAATTTTTTATCCATCATAACTATTTCTTTTCAATTATTTTTGTCACTTGTAAATACCTCCCTCTCCACCACAACATACATGTTAAACTTTATCATTGTTCATTATTTTATTTTAGTTGGCTAGTGCATTACATTCAAAAAAGGCATGTTATCTTGTCTCTAGAGATGATATTATGTAGTGGAAAATTCTCTCTTGGTTGTATTTTTTGTTCTGACCACTACTATTACATTATGGAACTACAATAGTCATCAACCTTTCTTCAAAATATTATGACATTGGAGATGAATTTAAATCTCAAAATTTTAATAGCAAACATGAACAAGTAGAAAAAATATGAGAAAATGGTCACTTCATATGGAGTAAGAAAGTAGTGAGGACCTCAAATTGAGAAGGGTAATGAAGGTAAGGAGGATGATAAAACAAACAACAAAGTTAATGAACACCACACACTTTTTCAATGTAAAAATAGGAGCAACAATTAGGAGAAGAATTTGGGAGGATGATAAAACAACTAGCAGAGTTAATGAACACAACACACTTTTGCAATGTAAGAAAGAATAGGAGCAACAATTAGGATAAGAATTTGGATAGAAACCTTAAAATAATCGATTCAAGTATTGTGTTAATAAATAGTAATAATCAATTTATGTGTAAGTAGTGAGACAAATTTCGTATAGGTTAGTATATGGGAAAACTTTAACATGGCATGAAACATTAAATAACATAGTGTTTTAATATAGGGCTTCAATTTCTCTACATAGGCTATGACTTATTTCTCTATGTGTTATGTGGGCTATGGATAGTGTTAACATAAGGCTTCACTTGATTTACACAAGTTATTTCTTCTTCTCTAAGTGCTACATTGGCCATGGAACCTTCAAACTGACTATGGGGCTCTCATATGCATACCATTCTTGATATTTATCAAACCTAACCTTTATACTTTGTTGGTATCTTTTAGCTTTGCACTGGTATTCCTCTTATTATAGGTTGGATTTTATGCTTTGGTTTTCTTGAAATCTCTCCATATTATGTTGTTTCATTCATTCTTTTTGTGCACTAGCCTATAATTTATCTCCACATAAGCCTCATATCAAACAAGCCACTCAAAACACATCACTATTCAGGCATCCAAACTCTTGCACTAGATTTTATATTATGTATCTGCATGGGGTATTTTATTTGTTTGGATTGATTTAAACATAACACCCAACCAATATTCTCCATGAGCTTCAAACTTGATAAGGAAAACATTTAAGACAAAGTAATTCCCTACATTGACACTAAATCATTTTTATTGTGAACCTTGATAGAAAATGGAAAGAACTACTCTTTAGTTGCAACCTTCAAACATGTCCATGTAGACACAAAACTCAAATTAAACTAAATTTTCTAATTTTTGAAAATTCCTAAATATGCTAGACAAATATTGAAAGAAGTGGTTACAAAAAGAAGGGATAAGTTTAAAATTTTAATATTAGATGAACCTCAAGAGAATTGTATGGAGAATATAGAGTTGGATAGGGTACATGGCTAAATTTTTTAATGACTCTTATAGAGAAACTATGTAGGATTTGCTATGACTTGCTTTATATTTCATAAATTTGAAATTTTGAATTTACTATGACTTGCTTTATCTTCAATCATCTCTAGTTGGTGTTGGAAATTTTGAATTTATATATTTTTCAACACTCCAAATGCCACATCACACACACAAACTACATATCTAGTGAAATCAAAACGAATATAAAATAGACACTATAGAAGTTGCAAATAAAACATGTATAACATAATCAATAGTATTGAATGAGACTTTCAAAAGCTCTAAGATGAAATATATAGAAAGTTATGGAAAATAGATATAGTTAAGATTAGTCTTAGAAGATTGCAGTAGCATCTACTGAGGATAGTTTGATGCATCATCAATCTACCTATTTTTTGATGGGTAAGTTAGTCCAAACATGGTAAGATAGAATTTTTAGAATTTAAACATTTTAATTTGATAAAAATACAAACTAATTTGATCTTGGGTTCAATGCATCTATAATTTTGATTAACTAAAAAATTAGTAGTTGAAAAGAAATCCAATGTGAGACAAGTTTCTAGGTGAAAGTTATGACATAATATTAAATAGTGTGGATAGTAACTTGTTTCTCGACAGAGAGATTGTGTGAGAATTTTTCATGGTGGAAATTTGCTACAAAATATAGCCTATTGGATTATTATTTAATGACTACTGGTGGATAATAGATGACATATGTGCCTCTAGTCAAGTATATTTATCTAAGTATAGCTTATATTTATATTTTTAATTTCTTTTTTATATTGAAACAATGTAAGAAAAAGAATATACATAGAAGGAGAGAAACCAACACACTTCAAAGAAAGAAAAAATGTATAACCATAACACTAAAGGCTTCCATAGTAAAAAAAAGTCCCCTAAAAATTAGCCCTCAACAAGACTAAACAATGTTTCCAACCAACCATAAGCCTAGTGGAATAAACTATAAAAAAATGAACATTGCAATGCTAAGGAGAAAAAATATAATTTGAATTTGAAAATACTTTCACACTATCTAGAGCAAAGGACATTCTCTTTATGGAGCTAGAGAAATTGAAGTTTAATTTTTTCCAAAAGAATTTGGATCTAAATAGGCTCCCTAATGACCCCCCTACAACTAAAAAACAAATTGAGAAAATTTGGAATGTATGGTGTTAGAGTAAAATTTTAGCATTTTTTCCTTCTAGTGAACAAAATGATTTAAAAAAGCTACCAAACACTTATTTTTCCATATATTAAGAAAAGCATTATGTCTCATGGTATCTTCCACAAAAGTATTATGAAGACCAATACTTAAAATAACTTCTTTCCAACACAAAACATGATAAAAAAATAGTAGGAAAATGATTGGAAATAACTTCTTTTTTTTGCTAATGAATAATCCCAAAAAATGTGTTTTAAGCTTTCATTATTCTAACAAAAAGGGTATTTTACTAGATGAATTACCATACATTTCAATCTATCCCCAACAAGTAGCTTGTAATGTAAGATTTTTCAAGCCAAAATTTGAGCATTAGCCTTACCTTTAGACCTCCATATTGGAATGTTCAAATTCTTCCATATATTTTCTTAAATCCTGCATCTCCATTTTTTATTTAATCTTGGATTTAATAAAATTATTGAAAGGATACTTAAATAGATTTTTTAAAAATAAAAACAAGAGAATTTGTACTTGTAAATCCACAACTAATCTTTGATAAAGCTGCATTGTAAAGAAGTGCAAAGTTTCATGTAACAAGGTCCACTAGCACCAATGATTTCACAAAAATCATAAACCCTTTAGATTTGTTATTTAAAAGAAAAATTCTCTTAGAGCTTTGTTAGGTAGCCCAATTGAAAGAATTAAAATCCCAAATATCACCAAACTATTGAATCCCTTTTTAAAATAAATTTAATAATCTTGTCTTGAGAAAGAAAAATCAAGGGGTTGACCATGATACTAAATTAGCATGTTTCACCAAATGGAAGAAGTCACAAAGTTGAACCATTGTTGTAAGGAAGAATTTTTCTAGTTTAAAAATCTACAAACTTTTTGCCAAGTCTTCTAGATGGATTGCAAAGGAAATTAAGCTTTTATGTAGAATAAGGGAACAAGAAGGATTTTGTCTAACCATCTTACAACATGACATTTCGATTTAATAATAGTAAGATTAATGGTTGACATACCTTGATTTTTTTCATGGTTCTTAACTCTTGAATAACTTTGATTGTCCATTTGGTTGATTAAAAGATCCCTTACATCCTGGGATCTAGAAGGCCCAATCCACCTTTAGCTTTGGGTTGAATACAATGCAACCATGAAGAAGATTTAAAACCATGTTTTCCATCCCAATTAGACCACAAAAATTGGTGAATGATTTTATTTAACTCCTCATAGCCCTTCTTGGATGGCACCCAACATGAAGAATAATACACATAAAAAGAAAGGAATATATGATTCACAATTTTAATCTTTCTTGCTAATAAAAAATAATAGCTTCTCAAGTTTAAAGTTTGTTTTTAACTTAGTAATGAAAAAACCCACATGTTACCTCTAACAAGTGGCTTGTACATGTTGTACATATGCTTCCATTATTTAGGAATCCACTATGGCATTTGGTTAGATTTAACCATGAAGAATTTAGTCTTATGATGTGTTATCTTTGATCCTGAAATAGAGTAGCATAAGCTTAAAACCTCAATACATTATTAATTTCCTTTTCAAAATTTTATAAAAAGAGAAAATTGTCATCAACAAATGTGAACCAAGAACATATATATTGTTAGGGATGGAAATGCCCTTTATTTGTTTCAAGTGTTTGTATTTTTCAATAGGAAAGAAATTGCATCAACAATAAGAACCTAGAATAGTGGTGCTAAGGGACAACCTTGCTTGATTGAGCATTATAGAGGGAATGAGTCAGAGAAAGAATTATTAATTATTGATTAAGAATTGGTGTCTTTGAATAAAATTTGAACATGCTTACACATATTGGGACCAAAATTGAACCATCGTAGCATCTTGAGGCTATTAAAGCTCCAATGGTTCTATCATAAGCCTTACCAAAATCAAGCTTAACTAGCAAAATAGTTTGTCCCAATTGTTGAGCCCATTCACTAGTTTCCCAAGCTAACATTAAGTTATCAAGAATAAATCTCCCATCGAGGAACATGATTTGTTTAATTCTAACTATCCCATTAGTCACTATTTTTATCCTTGTAGCTAAAGGCTTGAGTAATGATTTTAGAGGAAGTGTTTGACAAAGTAATAGGATGCCACCCATAGATATCAAGTCTTCATTTTTCCATTTTGAATAAGTTTGATTAGTCCTTCATTAGTATTAGGCCCTAATGAGCCTTGCTCTAGAGCCTCCCATATAAAATATAAAAATCCTCCTTAATATGTGGCCACTTTGATTAATAAATCTCAATTAGGATCCCATCAATGCTAGGACTTTTATCAGGTTGGATTGAAAACACAACATGTTCTATATCTTCAATAGATAGGTCACAGTCTAAAATCATCTATACTTAGTATCCACCTTCTTATAAATTTGGTACATTTAATAATATTTTCCAATATTAATTGCATATCTTGCCAATGAGACATCTCTCTAAAAAGCTTCTCATAAAAAAAATTGAAAATAGATTTCATTTATTTTGAATTTGTATGAACATGACCATTTTACTCTTGAATTACTACAAGATATTATTTTCTATGTTCATGATTTAAAAATTTGAAATACTTGAAACCTCTATTACCCTCTTTAACCCAATGTAACATGACCTTGATTTTGGCTCTAGACCTCTATATATGTAAATTTGAATCTGAAGTAGAGCCTCTATCATAGCTATAGAAGTTTGGAAATTGATATTATTTGGGTTTGAATTAAGTAGTTTTCTAGTGTGTTCCACCTTCCCTTGAAGGGAATTTTATTTATGTTTTCACTACCAAGCTAATCTTTTACCAAAGGAGCATAGGAGTTCAACATTGAGAAATAGTATAGTGCCACCATTCCCCATAAGAGTCCCCTTCTTTTGGCTTGGGGATAGAGTTCTAAATTCCAACCAAACAACAACACAAGAAGGATTTTTTAGGTGTGAAATATTAAGCTTATAAGGAAAATGAGAATCCACTTTGTTTTTTTCAGCCCCTAAGATAGAACAAAGAATGGGAAAATGATTTGATAGGGTAGTCAAATAAACCTCTTTTACATAATTAATAGCATAATCTTGAATCAACTATATGTTAGGAGAGATATAAAACCTATCTAACCTACTAGGATTTCTATCACCTTTGAATCTACAATTAGACCAAGTGTACCAATTATGGACATGAATGGTGCATTTTTTTATAAATTGGATATATTACCTAGATCGCCTATGGGCTTAGGGAGAGCACTCTCTCTCTCACTCAAACCCTAGACTTCTTCAATAAACTCACTAAACCACTCAATGTGCATCCATTGTGGGTTAGGCTCCCAAATCTCCCCCTCTAATTTTGGGAAGACTTCTATTTTGAGGCCATTGGTAACTCTATTGGCCATTTTTGAAAGATTGACGATTCTACTTCTTTTATGAGGAATTCAAACTTTGCTCATATTTTGGTGGATATTGAGATCTCCTTGCATCTTCATGAGGAAATGGTTATATTGGTTGGGAATCATCCCTGATCTCAACCATTGGATTATGAGGGGATTCCATTCAGGTGCCATTGTTGCTTCACTACTGGTCACTTGGCTTCATCTTTTTCTCTTCAGCGTCACTTTGGTTTGGCTACTTGGTGGAAGGATACTAATGACGATCTACTGACTATTATGACTATGTCTTTTGAGGATTTCCCTTCTCAATATTTTGATGAGCTTCATGCTTCTAACTCAGTCTTGGTGGGTCTCAAGGGCCATGCTGGCATTCCTCCTCCTTTGGGTGCTTCTCCTTCTTTGGTGGTTGTTCCCACTCTACCCTTGGTTTCTTCTGTGGATGGGGCTTTCCTTCCTCATTTTTTCTCTCCTATTCTCCCCTTGGGTGTTGGTGATCTTCTCATGGGGAGCCTCTTCCCCCCCTCATGGTGGGAGACTGAACAATAGTATCGCTTGGACAATATTTTGTAGAAGGTGTAAAGGACTCTCTTCTACCTCTTCGTGTTCTCATGACTTGTTGGAAAAGTCTATTGTTTAGGGCTGAGACCCAAGTGTTTCTTGTTTCTCTCTAGTTTTATGCTCTAATCAAAAGCATAACTAGTCTTAGTTAAGGATTTTTAGTTTTTTGGTTGTCCCACTTCTTGTGAGCTCTGTTTTATAGGCCTTTATGGTTGTTTTATATTGGGTATAGGCCCTTCCCGTTTTTATCTTAATCAAAACAAAATTGTGGAAACTTAAACATTTTTAGAGTTCTTCATTACTTAGCTTAACATGACTGAGCTAGTTGTGATAATTGGTATGTTTCATTGTATTAAAATCACCTCTAATAACCCATTCAACATTAGGAAGTTCTTTGGCCACCCAATCCCATAAATCACATCTCTCTTTTACATTATTAAGACTATATACTATATATAAACCAATAGGCCATCCATTAATAAACACAAGGGACCACACACAACTTTGTGATTACCTTTATCAATGACAAACTTGTAGATTGATGAATTGTTATCTACTGAAATTGCACCCTTATCAAGTTGCAGAAACTTGATACTTCAGAGAAACATGGGAACTTTTCCAGGTTCTGGGTAACCTAAAAATGGAAAAGAACCTCCGGAGAAGGTCGGCTTCCTTTGTGTTATCACCTAACTACTGATCCTTGTAAGGAAAAGGGAGAAGGAGTGCATGAAAATGAAAATTAAATCCTATGGTGATACACCAAATTGACAAGAGCAATGAGACACTCAGGTTACACTTGAATACTAATGATGGATATGGGATTGCACAACAAGTTTCTGTAGATTATGCATAAGTATTTCACAAACAGGTTTGACATGCACACACTTTTAAGAAGGAAATGAAATTTTTCACAAATTAAAAGTTCATGTGCCATTCAGTAAAACACAATTTGTAACCCACATAATACTACTTTTGCAAAGAAAGGCATGCTAAAATGAGAAAAAGCTATAAGGAAATAGAAAGATTTCTCAAAGTAGCTTGATCAATCACCTGAAAATGCACAATATTTTGCAAGAACCAGAAGGAAAATTGAACCATCAATGGTAACCAAGGTAAATTCTATATATCATGCTCCAAATGAGTTACAAAAGTTTGCTAATTTGAAAGGACTACAAAAGTCACAAACTTCTGAAAAGCATAAGAAGAACTCCCTACAAAAATGAGGCAAAAATGCCATATATACAAAAACTAAAAAGTGTCGGCCTTTGCCCTAGGGTTTACAAAAAATGAGTCGGTTCCTGAACACGTCGGCCCTTAGATCTTTTGGAATAAAGTTAATGCTGCATTCAATGTGCATCCCCCGTGTCCATGTCGGTGAAGGATCGCTCCAGGGATGGCCTTTTAGATCTTTTACAACCATCGCATTAACTTTTGGCCTTCGTGTCCACCCTCGAGAGCTTCATCAGAACCACTTTGAATTGTCTAAAGTATGGTCATTAATGTCGATCCACTTTTTCCAGCCGACATCCCAACTATCATTGTGACTCCCGACCTCTTCCCCTTGGACTTTCTTCTTGCTCTAGATCTTTCTGCAAGTTGACCCCCTTCAAGAAGCAACATCAAATTTACCTGCTTAGATCTTTACAGATGAACACCACTATCCACCGAACCGATTCATCATCTCATTCACAGAGCAGATCCATATCGCTCACATTCTGTTGATCTTCCTCACAAGAATAGTCAATCAGTCAAACTACCAATGGTTCACCTTCAGCCTCCTCTGATTGGTTGAACAGACACCACGTAATATTTCCAGACGGTCAAAAGTCGTTCAAACAGAATCGCATGTCAGTGAGACACTAACCGTGTCTCCCCGATGTGATTATACTCCACAACAGCAATTGACATAACACACAACTGTCGGAAAGACTTCATATCAAGCTGTAAAAGTTACATCGATATCCCAAAATACATCGGTGAGACTTCCTTTCCCCGAGCTCAAACCATTTCGGCAAGAGTCCACCCTATTGGCGAGACATCATACCGATGGCACCTCCTTTCGGTGAGACCACCAACCATCGGCAAGACATCTCCCTGAGCCCCCATCTTTCGGTGAGACTCCTCTCAGTCAGCAAGACCTCTCCCCGAGAGCAAATAATTCCCCCCGACGCTAACCTTGTGAACAACCGTCAGCGAGAGGTCTTTGGTCGAAGAGAGATAGAAAAACTCATGGCGACCGAAAATGCCTTGGTGACCCAATCATTTCAAAAAGAAAAGGCAGAGTCAGAGTCGGGATGGAAACCAAAACCGAGACTAACCAATATTTCCAAGTCCATCCCTTGTTTTGATTTCGCCCCCGCAAAAGCAAAGAACCCTCAAACAAAAGAAAGAAAAGCGGGATTGGAACCAAAACAGATCTCGGGCAAAACACAGCGGGGGGAACGGAAGCAGAACAAAAAGAGACCATGGAACTTTTTCCAAGTTCAAGTTCGGTTATAGTTCCGGATCTGCCCCCAACAATGAAAAAAGAAAAAGGGAAGGAAGAAAAACACAAAGAAGATCAAAGGGAAAGAAAACTCCCTCGATCATTGGCAACGAAAAAAAGCCAAGAAAAGAAGAACAGGTGGAACCGGGACCGGGACCGCAATAGAGACGGAAACTGGAATTTGTAAAAAATTTCAATGTTTGGTTTCGGTTCCGATCCCGCCTCCCACAGAACAAAAAGAAGAGGGAACAAAGAAAACAAAACAAAACAGAAAAGGGGGAAAGCAAGGCAGAAACATAAGACGAAGACCCTCCCAATACTGAACACCCGCACGCTGGGCTCAACCCTTATGGGAGCCACATTTAATCCACGTGTTGAATTTAAAACATAATTTTCTCCTACAGCTGCACAAGAAGCAAACAAGTTAGAAAATATGTTTAACCTTGATGCAAATGTTGCTCCATTTGGCCTTCATGAACACTTGAAAACATAGCCTCCCCTGCCTGATTGAGCCCACAGGTGAAAATAGGGTAACATTTCTGGCGACCTCAGCTGGATGTTTTCCTGCTCAACATGTAGACCAGTAGCCTAAGCCTATCCATTGGGCATGGAGTCATTGGGAAAACTCAGAAACAGACCTAGAGCAGCTTGCACAAGGCTGTAACTCATTTATAACTAATAAGACCACCTTGAAATTTAGTGAAAATAGGAAAACTATAGAAGGGAAAACTATCTAACTGTGCTGGAACAACACTTAGGGAATTGAAATATTGCAACTAAACCTATCCTACACTAACCAGTAGGAAACTAGTCAAACAAAACCATTTATAGGATGACTAAAGTAGCTGCCCATTCTTCTCAAAATATAGTGACTAGCATGCTTAAGGATAGCGGAGTAAAAATGGGACACAAGAAGATAAGTAACAAGATGATGTACTATTTCTTGAAAGAGGTGAAAAAGTTTACTTACCTCACTAAACAATTCATATGTATTGTCAATCACAGGAGGATAAGTAAACTGAACATACTCTTGTTTGGCTGTCAGTGCATCCTTGATAACATCTTCTATTGTGTCTTCATGTATGGGTGCAAGATTGATCATTGGTGTTATATTGAATTCCATTTGGGAAAAATATCTGATAGGGAAGCCTCTGGTAAGGGTAAAGCTTGAACTTTCCTTGCTAATCTCTTGCTCATGGGCTGTCGCTTTATCACCTTACTGACTGGAAAAGTCTAATCCCTGTGGCTGACTTGGTGAAAAAATGGAAACCTCCTTAGTATGCTCATATTTTCCAAGATGAACACTAATTTCTTCAATGGAAAACAATAAAATGGCTTCCTCTAAGACACTTTCAATCAACGCATCAGCCTCAGGCTCTTTTATGCACTAGAATGGAAGCTACTCATAGTTCTCATTATGCAATGACTTGCATTCCAAATCAGGCTTGTCCTCCTCAATAAAGGAAGGAAATTTTTCAAATAACAATGTAGCCTCAACGAAAGAAGGAAAAGGTTTAACTGGTTTAGCAGTCTCAAGCTCCTCTGCACAACAAAAAGGAAGCTCCTTCAACCAATCACGATCTTGTAAAATAGGATTATGAGGCCCCTCTTGTTGTCTCGACAACTCTACAAGCTGTTGCTCCAGATCATCATGACTATCAACTTCTTCTGGTTCTTTTCCATCCAATGTTGAACAAAACTGTTCAATAATAACTGTGCATGATTCTTCATAAAGCTCGACATTGGCTCTCTCATTCATAACATGCTCAAAGAAATCAAAATCCACACCTTGAAGAAAAGTATCTGGTTCAGCTTTAGGCTTTTCTTCCAAGTCTAATGCTCCATTGTCTTGCTGACTGTCATCGGTCAACAACTCACCACACTATCTGATGTCCTTTTGCTACTCAATCCTTTGCTGCTGCAATTGATAACACCTTATATAGCTAGATGTAAAGGATTTGCCTCTTTAATCTTCTCCCAAAGGAGTAAGCCGTCTGGATCAACGGGCTACTCTTCCTCCACTTTATTTTCGACAGAAGTTTCATTCTGTTCAAAGCTTGGAACATTGAATCTCTGGTAGTGAAGTCCTTCTTCAAAGAAAGGATTTGAAAAGTTAGCAGCTGATTGGGGCATTTGAGAAAGTTGTTCTTTAGGAGAGTTAGACTAACTTTGTTCAAATTCTTGTACTAAATAGGATCCTCTTTGTGTCTCAACCTCCTATTGATGAATATGAGCTTGATAAGCAAACTCCTCCTGCTACCTATTGACCTCTTGCTGATTTTCAATTTCTTCAAACTTCTTTTGGAAATATAAAGACATATTCTCCAAACTCATATTATCAAATTTTTGAGATTCATAAGAAAAATTGCTTTGCTGGTAATATTCTATGAAATCAGCAGCATAACTACTTTGATATGGCAGATTAGAAGGTATATAGATAGCATTTTCAAGAAATGGTGAATGGTAAGACATATTACCATAAAATCAACACTTAGCCTGTTGAAACCAGTTACTTTGGGCATGGAGTCGCCAGTTATGCAGATTTCAACCTCTTAAGGTTTGAAAATTGTTGATTGCATATCAAAATCAACAATAAGATGTATCTTCTTTCAGCTGTCTGATTTGACAGTCCCACCGAGTGAGCCAAAAATTGTTATCTACTAAAATTGCACCCTTATCAAGATGCAGAAACTTGATACTTTAGAGAAACATGGGAACTTTTCTAGGTTGTGGGTCACCTAAAAATGGAAAAGAACCTCCGGAGAAGGTCAGCTTCCTGTGTGCTATCACCTAACTACTGATCCTTGTAAGGAAAAGGGAGAAGGAGTGCATGAAAATGAAAATTAAATCCTATGGTGATACACCAAATTGATAAGAGCAATGAGACACTCAGGTTACACTTGAATACTGATGATGGATATGGGACTACACAACAAGTTTCTGTAGATTATGCATAAGTATTTCACAAATAGGTTTGACATGCACACACTTTTAAGAAGGAAAAGCAATTTTTCACAAATTAAAAGTTCATGTGCCATTCAGTAAAACACAATTTGTAACCCACATAATACTACTTTTGCAAAGAAAGGCATGCTAACATGAGAAAAATCTATTAGGAAATAGAAATATTTCTCGAAGTAACTTGATCAATCACCTGAAAATGTACAATATTTTGCAAGAACCAGAAGGAAAATTGAACCATCAATGGTAACCAAGGTAAATTCTATATATCATGCTCCAAATGAGTTACAAAAGTTTTCTAATCTTAGAAAGGACTGCAAAAGTCACAAACTTTTGAAAAACATAAGAAGAACTACCTACAAAAATGAGGCAAAAATGCCATATATACAAAAACTAGAAAGTGTCGGCCTCTGCCCTAGGGTTTACAAAAAATGAGTCGGTTCCTGAACACGTCGGCCCTTAGATCTTTTGGAATAAATTTAATGCTGCATTCAATGTGCATCCCTCGTGTCCATGTTGGTGAAGGATTGCTCTAGGGATGGCCTTTTAGATCTTTTGCAACCATCGCATTAACTTCTGGCCTCTGTGTCCACCCTCGAGAGCTTCATCAGAGCTGCTTTGAATGGTCTGAAGTATGGTCATTAATGTCGATCCACTTTTGCCAGCCGACATCCTAGCTGTCATTGTGACTCGCGGCCTCTTACCCTTCAGCTTTCTTCTTGCTCTAGATCTTTCTACAAGTTGACCCCCTTTGAGAAGTAGCATCAGATTTACTTGCTTAGATCTTTACATATGAACACCACTATCCACCGAACTGATTCATCATCTCATTCATAGAGCAGATCCATACTACTCACATTCCATTGATCTTCCTCACAAGAATAGTCAATCAGTCAAACTGCCAATGGTTCGCCTTCAGCCTCCTCTAATTGGTTGAACAGACACCACATAATATTTCCAAACGGTCAAAAGTCTTTCAAACAGAATCGCATGTCGGTGAGACACTAACCATGTCTCCTCGATGCGATTATACTCCACAACAGCAATCGGCATAGCACACAATTATCAACAAGACTTCATATCGAGCTGTAAAAGTTACATTGATATCCCAAAATGCATCGGCGAGACTATCGCTTTCGGAAAGAGGTCATAGCAGGTGAGACTTCCTTTCCCCGAGCTCAAACCATTTCAGCAAGAGTCCACCCTATCGGCAAGACATCATACCGATGGTACCTCCTTTTAGCAAGACCAACAGCGGTCTGCAAGACATCTCCCTGAGCCCCTATCTTTCGATGAGACTCCCCTTAATCGACAATACCTCTCCCCAAGAGCAAATAATTCCCCTCGACGCTAACCCTATGAACAACCATTGGCGAGAGGTCTTCAGTTGGAGAGAGATAGAAAAACTCATAGCAACCGAAAATGCCTTGGCAACCCGAGCATTTCAAAAAGAAAAGGCGGAGTCAGAGTCGGGATGGAAACCAAAACCGAGACTAACCAATATTTCCAAGTCCATCCCCCGTTCCAATTCTGCCCCCGCAAAAGCAAAGAACCCTCAAACAAAAGAAAGCAAAGTGGGATTGGAACCAAAACCAATCTTGGGCAAAACACAGCGAGGGAAACAGAAGCAGAACAAAAAGAGACCATGGAACTTTTTCCAAGTTCAGGTTTGGTTACAGTTCTAGATCTGCCCCCGATAATGCACAAAGCAAAAGGGAAGAAAGAAAAACACAAAGAAGATCAAAGGGAAAGAAAACTCCCTTGATCACCGGCAACGAAAAAAAGCCAAGAAAAGAAGAATGGGCAGAACCGGGACCGGGACCGGAACATAGACAAAAACTGGAATTTGGAAAAGTTTTCTATGTTTGGTTTCAGTTCCAATCCTGCCTTCGATAGAACAAAAAGAAGAGGGCACAAAGAAAACAAAACAAAACAGAAAAGGGGAAAGCAAGGCAAAAACATAAGACGAAGACCCTCCCAATAAAAACTGAATACCCGCACGCTGGGCTCAACCCTTATGGGAGCCACATTTAATCCACGTGCCAAATTTAAAACATAATTTTCTCCTGCAACTGCACAAGAAGCAAACAAGCTAGAAAATATGTAACCTTTATGCAAATGTTGCTCCATTTGGCCTTCATGAACACTTGAAAACATAGCCTCCCCTGCCTGATTGAGCCCGCAGGTGAAAATCGGGTAACATGAATAAATTCCAATAATATCCTCACTACCTTCTTTATGTGATGTATGAAGAAATGTAGCTCATCTCTCCATACATTGGATAGAGAAGAAACAAGATATAGGTCATTAAGTTTGACTTATTGTAGAAAAAGAATATTAGGTTTCCACTTAACGATTATCTCCTTAACTCCATGTTTGTGATGAGGGAGAGAAATCCCCCTACATTCTAGGAAATAATTTTGTAGTTCGCGATTAAGAGGAAATAGTAAGGTTTTCTCCTTGTGTTAGAACATCAAAATAGTTAGCAAGAGAGTTAAGTTGATCAAAAGGTCTTGGCTCTTTTGGGGTAGATGGGGGAGATCTTGATATTTGTCTCATAGATGGAGGGGGGGGCATGGGGTATTGATCAAGAGACCTCAAATTGTGGCAAAGAGTTGAGGGAGGAAAACTTTGAGTAGTCATATGACCACCCTAAAGGTCAATAGACCCAAAAGGTTCTTTCATCTTTCTTACCAGTCTTCAACCATCCAACACCATCGTGTCTTTGTAGGATGGGGCATAAACCATAGAAGGTTTATTACTATTAGTTTTGATATTTGGGAAATATTTGACCTACTTTTATGAAGGATTATAAGCCTTAGGTAAAATGAAAGATTGAGGAGGGGTTTGCAATAGTCATGGACTAGTTGGGCTTAGAGTTGTGGGTTGAAGAAATCTATTCCTTTTGATCTGACAATCTCTTATCAAGTGACCTTATCGGTAGAAAAAATAAGCATTAGAATTATTTAAATATTTAATAAAGATTGAAAAATTCAAACTTAGGGCTATAATTGTGGTTGTAATCCCTCTTTATTCAAGGTTCACAATTCTTTTCTTTTTTAGAAATTTTTAAAAAGAGAATCACATCCCTTCAAAATCCTTTTTTACCTAATCAACAATATTTAAATCAAATTATATTATAAAATTCAATAATAAGATTCAAATAACGAAATTAATAAATTTCAAAAATAATTATTTTAAATATATAATTTGTGTTTTTTGAATTAAAAAATTCTATACATAATAAAAGATATTATATTTTCATAATCTATAATTAAGTTTAAGAGTTTTTATTTTTATTTTTATATTTTAATTATATATGTTTTGTGGTTATCAAATTTGAATATAATAATTAAAATTAAAATAATAAGATATAAATAAATAATTTTATCACTATATTTATATATCAAATATTTTTATCCATTTATTTTATGTTGTCCTTTTCCAATATTGTTATAAATTGCAAATCAACATACAAAACATGTAGATATTAAAATGTATTTTAAGTTTTCTTAATTTTGTCTATATTTAAGAAAAATGATTTAAATCTATGTTGAAAGTTGATATAAAATATTTTTTAAATAATTTTAAATAAAATTTAAAAATATTTTTTAATTAAATAAAAATAACTCTTCAATAAATAATAATAATAAATAAATAAAATTCTTAAATAATTTTAAAATAAATTAAAACAAATTTTCCTACATATTTTTAAATTATGATTATTTAATTTAAAAATTTGTTTAAGTTAACAAACCAAAAACTACATTTATTGACGAACCTTTGAACCTCACGTTTTTGGAACTATTAAGGCTATTAATTATTTATGGATTAATTAACGCCCCCAATGGGCTGCTAAACAATTCTTAAATGTAAATTATCTAAATTTTGTGTAGAGGAGTACAAAAGAAATGTTGGATTTTCGAAATTTTCTGTTTTATTTTCTATCTTTCTTGCTGCTCTTTGCAGAGTAGAACGACGATAATTAGTACTTTTCAATTTCTATTGACTACTCTGCCCGTTGCAGCTTCGAAACTCGTCTGGTAAAGATGGTGGTGAATGACCTCATTCAGACTTTGGACAGAGTGCCATTACAAGTTGCCAAGCATCCAGTGGGATTACACAGGGTCAAGAATTCTCTACTTCAAAAATTAAATCTCAATTCAGTGGAAGAGGTGGTTAAAGTTGGAATATGGGGCATTGGTGGTATTGGCAAGACCACAGTTGCCAAGGCTGTGTACAATCAAATTTATACTAGTTTTGAAGCTGCATGCTTTGTATTTAATGTCCGCGCCACTGCCGCAGATCCCACAGGCCTTACAAATTTGCAGAAGCAAATTCTTGAAGATTTAACAAAATATGATGGAAAAGTGGACGCTGTTGACAAGGGTGTATCTTTGTTCAGAGATCGGTTGGGCGGAAAACGTGTGCTTCTTATTTTGGATGACGTGGATGATGTTGTACAATTGAATGCTTTAGTTGGGGATTGGCTGGGCCCTGGCAGCAGAGTTGTTATATCTTCTAGAGACCAACACATTATCAATGTTGCCCAATGCGAATGCATCCACAAGATGACTGGATTGAGCAGAAGAAAAGGTCTCCAATTATTTAGTTGGCATACCTTCCTGAGAGCATCTCCAAGTCCCACATACCAAGATCTGTCCGAAAGAATAGTGGAAGCTTGTAAGGGACATCCTCTTTCATTGGAAGTGATTGGATCTTCCTTATATGATAAGCAGAATGACACAGGTTGCTGGATAGAAGCACTTCGCAACATTACTCTCAACCCAGACATTCACAAAAGACTGTACATCAGTTATAGAGGTCTTACCGATGAAGAGAAGGAAATATTTGTTGACATTGCTTGCTTCTTCATTGGAGAACACAAAAGATGGCCTATTGTATTCTGGAAATCCTTGTATGAAATGGTAGACACTGCTGTACTTAATCTTGAGATGAAGTTATTGATAAAGATTGATGTCAAAGGTGTATTTGAGATGCACGACCATTTGCGAGATATGGGGCGGACCATTGCTAAAACAGAAAAAAAGGGGACCCGGATATGGGATGCTGCCCATTTAAGCACCGACTCCAACGACATCAATTTATGTCGCCTTCAGCTCAATAGAGTCACTCCACAATTGCTAGAAATGTTAGACAGACCTAGTCTTCTTCATTTGCACAGGTTAGAAATGTTATACAGACCTGGTCTTCAATATCTTCATTTGCATAATCTGCTTATTGAAGAAATCACAGAAGACACGTTAGCCATGCTTCCTCGAAGTTTGGTATGGTTAAGGTTGACAGATTGTCTCATTAAAACTAAACAGTGGAAAGCACTAAAGAAGATCCTGGGTTACATCGGGCAATTCAAGAAGCCTAACTTGACACGGCTCCAGAATTTGGACTTGAGCTACTGTTGGGGTTTAAAGGAACTCCCTGATACAATTGGCAACCTGTCACAGCTGAAGTACTTAAACTTGGAAAGGTGTTCTTGGTTAAATAAACTCCCTGATACAATTGGCAACCTGTCACAGCTGCAGTACTTAAACTTGGAAAGGTGTTCTCTAAATGAACTCCCTGGTACAATTGGCAACCTGTCACAGCTGCAGTACTTAAACTTGAAAGGGTGTTGGAATCTAAATAAACTCCCTAATACAATTGGCAACCTGTCACAGCTGCAACACTTAAACTTGGAAGCATCTGAGAATTTAAATATACTCTTTGGCACAATTGGCAACCTGTCACAGCTGCAACACTTAAACCTGGAAGGATGTTATAGGTTAAATGAACTCCCTGATACAATTGGCAATTTGTCACAGCTGCAGTTCTTAAACTTGAAAGGGTGTTATATGTTAAATGAACTCCCTGATACAATTGGCAACCTGTCACAGCTGCAGTTTTTAAACTTGGGAGGGCCTTATATGTTAAATGTACTCCCTGGTACAATTGGTAACCTGTCACAGCTGCAGTCCTTAAACTTGGGAAGGCGTTCTCTGTTAAATAAACTCCCTGATACAATTGGCAACCTGTCACAGCTGCAGTCCTTAAACTTGAGAGGGTGTTCTCTGTTAAATAAACTCTCTGATACAATTGGCAACCTGTCACAGCTGCAGTCCTTAAACTTGGCAGGGTGTTCTCTGTTAAATAAACTCCCTGATACAATTGGCAACCTGTCACAGCTGCAGTCCTTAAACTTGCGAGGGTGTTCTCTGTTAAATAAACTCCCTGATACAATTGGCAACCTGTCACAGCTGCAGTCCTTAAACTTGGAATGGTGTTCTCTGTTAAATGAACTCCCTGATACAATTGGCAACCTGTCACAGCTGCAGTACTTAAACTTGGAAAGGTCTCTGTTAAATAAACTCCCTGATAGAATTGGCAACCTGTCAAAGCTGCAGTTCTTAAACTTCCTATACAATTGACAACCTGTCACAACTGGAGTACTTAAACTAGGAAGGGTGTTTGAAGATAAATAAACTCCCTGATACTATTGGCAACCTGTCCATACAACTTCAATATTCATTTTCAAGTATTGCAGAGCAGAAATTGAAACAATCCGATTCCTATAAAATGGTGTGTTAAATGCTCTCATAATTTAATTGTATTAAAATTTTGTTATTCAATGTTTGCACGGAAATGCAAAATGACGTGTTCTCTAAAAAAGTATGATTTGCAATGGCAGTGTTATTTCATTTCCGTAGAATATCTTGGTTTACATGGAAATTTGTAGGACAAACTTTTTAGTTCAACTTCGAGACTTAAAATGAGAGTGTTGTTTTACCCACGCTGAATAGTATTTGGTACTTTTTCAAAGTCAACGAGCTAATCCCGCTTCTCATTACAAAATGGGTTTTTTAAGGAGTTTATGTTGTGTTTTATTTTAAATTAGGGAAGCAAATCTAATAACATTGATTTATTTTTATCTTAAATTAAATTTAGTTTTATAAATTTTATTTAAAAATAATTAACACAGGTTCTTTAATATTTTTAAATAAATGGATTTTTCAGAGTTTTATATGTTTTCTATTTTATTTTATATTTGATAAAGAAAATTTAATAATATCAATTAATTTTTTATCTAGTTTTCTGTTGTAATTTTAGAGAGTTGAGACTTTACATTTAATAAGACTTGGGTTTTAGAGGACTCTTTGTGGACCATTCAATTTCACCATTAGAAAAGGGTCACATGATGTCTTAAAAAAAACAAAGTAATTGCTACATGCATAGGCATCTTATACATTGTTACATGCTTGTACATTGTCTTCAATCATTCTTTGTATTATTGAGTTGTTTCACAATGGAGCAATCTTTGATTCCACTTCTGACACCATATAGCTATTCTAAAATGGAAATTTGAAATGAACAAATTGGGCATGTGTATCAAGATGGGGCACAAAAAAGTGGTCAAATACACAAAAAGGATCAAAACATGTTCGTGTTTTGAAGAAATTCAAATAATGTGCTCATGTTATGATTTAGTTTTTTTGAGCCATGACATGAGTGCATTATTTGAACAAAAAACACACGTGTTTTTATGAAAGAAAAACACGTCTGTGTTTTGCTCAATAAAGTTATGAGAAAACCTATCCATTTTTCTCACCCACGACCCATGTTTTTTGCAATATTTTTCTTTCCCTCAACCCAACATATTGCGAACGTGCTTTTTCCCTTTGCAACATAGCTCCAGAATGCCATGCCAGAGAAGAGGTAAGTGCTCTTTTTTTGTGCATTAGATTTAAATTTTGTTTGCATTTGAAAAAGTGATTGGTTTATTTAATTTCATGATTTTTTTGAATTATATAACAAATCATATAAACCTTGAGCCACAACCAAATTTAAATGATGAAATGCTTGAGGAAAACCCTGGGATGCTTGACCCTTCTCCAACCCTTCCAACAAGCCCTGGATAAAACCAAGAGGATTTGTTAAGGCATCTAGAACAAAATAAAGTTTCAATTTTTTAATTAGTTTTGAAATTGAGTGGTTCAACACCAAACCAACATCACCTATCCCTTGCCTCAATATTGGAAGCAATGATGATGAATGTTGACATAGTCACAAATCAAATAAAACTTATAGAGATTCATGTCATCAATTTTATGCAACAAAGTTGTCCTATCATGAAGTGAAAAAGAAAGACATAAGAAAAGAAAACATGTGTGTTTGTTTTATGGATCCTAGAACCAATGAACCTATTCCTCTGAATTCAAAGAGGTTTCCAATACATTGGTGTAATCATGATGAGATAAAAAATAATTTTTGGGATATGTGGTGGATGGTCTTTCACCAACCTCCATGTAATAATTATGAGGTGTCACTCTATTTTCTTAGAAGACTATACTATGAGTTTATCCTTCATGTAATTCCCAATTATTTTGATATGAGGGAGTTTCAAGGTAGAGGTGGAGGCTCTGTCCAAAATAGACTAGGAACTTGTTAGGTAGATAACTGTGAACATCGAAGAACACTAACACAAAGACTTGTCTATCATGATATGGTTCCAATAGCCATTAGGGAGAGTATGGAGGTGCAAACTCTCCATGCAATTGCTAGCCTGATAGACACCATTATAGAGCATGAAACACAAATATCCCAACCTTTTGCCCCATAAGATGATGCAACATCTCAACCATCTAACTCTAATGCCCCTAGCTCTTGTATATGTTCAAACTGTTGTAATCTATGCTTTGGGAGAGTGATGTAGAAGGTGTAGATGGTTTCACATCCCATGTGTGTTCTCATTGTCAATAAAGATGTTATGGGAATAGTAGTGGTCATCAAGGTGGTGCATCAGATAATGCAATGGTGATAGATGAGATGTTGAATGAGGTGTGTGTTGGTCAAATGTAGGTATGTTGATTTGGATTTATAACATTTACCTATTAAATACTTAAAATTTTAAATGTAAATAGATTTTTAATTATAGAATTGAATTCAATTGATGCAAACATTATGCATTTTAGGGTGAAATGCCAGAGGGTGGTACATCAACGAGCATTCTTGCAAAAATTTGTACACCTGCATCTGTATCACAAGTACAATTTATATAATAATCAAAATAAAAAAATACTTTATATTCAAAATAATGTTTAATATTTTAAAATAAAACTTTCTATTGAATAGGTGGGCATCAAATCACCATCTAGTACACATTGCCATGGATTCTTATGACATTGGATTTACACAAGTACACTATAACACATTTAAGTTTGTTTCTGCAAATTTTAAATTATTTGTTTATATATATTTGTGAACTTTGAGTTTAATCTATTATTTTTTGTTTAGTTGATGAATACAATGGTCACACCTTGTGGCATCAGAGAAAATTTGGAAGTTTGTGATAGTGCAGTAATTTCACCATCAATGTGCTTAACTCGGGTATGAATATGAAAATATATGTTTAATAATGTTTATTTTGTGTCGATTGATATTAGTAGACTTGTCAAAAATAATTGATAAATATGTCTTTGTTATGTTATAGATGGGTGTAAACACCCCTATGTGAGGAAAAACATCTCTTGATGATGTCAAGCATCATAGGAAAGAAGAATTAGATTAGCAACATGTTGTGTGTTTATAATATGTACCATTTTAACTAAATTTTTTTGGTTTTTACTTTGGCATTGTATTTGATTTTATATTTGTATGTATAGGTTGGGGTAAAAAATAGTGAGGAGCACAAGAGATCGGAATGATGCAAGACACTAACTGTTACAAGTGACTATTACCAATTTCTCATTATAGCTCAATTGGTGGAGCTGATTAAATTTTGTTATAGCTTAAAGTGAAAGTTTAGTTATTTTTGCATGTGCATTAAGTGTTGTTTGCACTGTATTCATCAAGTACCAGTTGTACAAAGTGTTTTCAGAAAGAGTTTCAAAAGTATTGCTCAATGTTTGTAGAACAAATGAAGTACATAACTAAATATACAAATGATTAAGCATAACAAAGTGCTTTCATTTATTTCATGATGCTCATTACAATATTTCATTTGATTGCAAGAATACAAATGACAGTACATTTTTGCATTTTGATGCATTTTCTTTTCAGAATAAAAAGCAAAAGGAGAAATTTAAGAATCCACACAAGCCATGGAGATAATTGTTACAATGCATCACGAGGAGCACTCTACACTACTGAAGATGCAAAAAGGGAAAACACATAAGCATGAGCATAATCATCATTGTCTATTGTTGTTGGCCGATGCAAAAGTGGTGAACCATCCTTCGTCATCGAGCTCCGATCAACCTGTAGGAGAAAAATAGGGTTGTTAGAGCTCTGACTATGAACATACCTACATGAACCACCAACAATAATGTAGAATGTTGCCGACAATACACTAAAACAATCAAGAAGAGTGCAAGAATTAGAGCTGACACTATTTGTTTCCTATGCAGGTATAGGAAAAGTCATGAGGTTGATCATCTTATGAAGACATTAAGCATGTGGAGTAAAAGGGCTCCCACAAGGGTAGAGCTCGACATGTTGCCCCTTTAACAGAAAAGTGGGTTGAATAAGGAAAGTACAAATATCATGCTCATCTGAGCTATCATCATGAAGGATGTAAAATCAGAGTTTCAGTCATCAAAGCAATTAAGTTTATTGTTCACTCATAACAATCAAGGAGCATGCTATTTTGAAAGCTATAGGTGGACAATAGACTTAATGAACTAAATGAATTTAAGGTACTGAAATGCATCAATTTCATACTTGCAAGTTTTAAATATTGCCATATTGTTTGCATTTTGCTGCCATGGGTATTGTTTATGCATCCTGTTTCCAAATATTACAACAAGTGTTCATGCTCATGATGGTGATAGTGAACAGGCATACACAATGCCTCATCAATAAGACACCATTCAATAATGAAGGCATGTGAAAGAGATTTAGTTTCTCATTTGAATGGAAGATGACAAGCATCAGGTAATCCACTGTAATTATAATGCACAAGTGCAAATGTTGCATTAAATGAATTTTTATACATTACTGTATTTGAAAGGGAAACAATCCAAAGAGTACACTATTTTTGAGGCTTGTTCTATCATTCAAAGTGTATTTTGCATGGGGTTTAAGTAGACAATTATGGATAGATTGGACAAGAATTACAATATGTAGAAGTCATTTCCAAAATGAGCAGAGATTAAAAAAGCATGAAGGAGATTTAAAGATGCAAGCTAAAGCAATATGAAATGACATGAGAGTCACAGTAATGCATAAGAGGCTAGAGAAAGCAAGCAATCTACAGGTGTAAATCAAGAAATTTTTGTGTGAAGGATGGGGACCTTTTCTTTTTAAAAAGAAATGTGCTCCATATGTTGTCTTGAATCTTTTCAACAATACCCATGAAGGATTCATACATGATTTTTGCAATTTTCTAAATGTTAAATCTTGCTATCCCAAGGAGAATACAAAAAATTGTAGGAAATACAAAGATTAAAAATGGTAGCCACAATATCATTTGACCCTTGTCAACACAACACGCATAATCACCAATGTCGGTTACAAGAGTTACAGAGATTTGACAAAGTTGACAATAACCATTAAAATCTTAGAAGGAAGAATGATAAAGGCATGATAACCTTTGAAAATCACAAATACCCACATGAGGGTTTTTATTTAAAATGCATATTTTCCTCTTGTTTCAGCATACCCATATTGTGTTTTCACATAAAATATAGAAATGAGTGGTTTATTTCAAGTTACAAAATACCCATATGGGGTTTTGTTTTCAAAATACAGATTTCCACCATTTTTCAGCTTACCCATGTAGGGGTTTTTACAAAGGATGCAAAATACATAAAATGTTTTCATGGGTCAAGCCCACAAAATGCCCATAAGTGTTTAAAAGCCCATGTTAAGCATGTAAATGGCGCGACCTAGAGAGAGTTTTTTACTCTTTTAAATGTTCATCAGAAGAGAAAAATCCGTTTGAGTTTCCATTGACACTTCAATATTTGAAGCAAACAATAATCATAATGCAATTTTTTTTTAAGAAATTCATTATCAAGAGCGTGTAATGGCACAACTTGCACAATGGGCCTAGTTTTTGTTGTTTACAAAAGAGAAATCATTCTTTTACGAAGACAAGCTTTGAAAGCTTTTGTTTTAATAGAAAAAGAACAAACGAGAGGATAAAACTCACCAAGCACGTGGCGGCCAAGCTCTCACAAAGCTTCCAAAATGTAAGGTTGAGCTCACTCTCATGGTGGCTAGTGAGAAAGGAGAATACAAAAATTCAAAGATGCATCAAAAAATATGTTAAAGGTGCGGCCTATGAGGCCATTTTTCTCATAAAAAAGACCCAAGGAACAATGAAAATGCCAGTCAAAACTTACCATGAGTATTGGAGGCCGAGTATGATCAGAACGAAAAGATTGAAAGCTTGATTGGAGGCTAGAATGGAGGTTTCAAGCTAAAACCCTAGCTCACATGGCGGCGGCATGCAAAGGCATTCTCTCTAAAAGTCTTCACTTTCAAATGATGCAAAAAATGGTGGTTTTGTTACTTAGGGTTTTCCGAACCGTAATTCGACTTAGGGCTATTTTTTGCCTTAGATTTTAAAATTTATTAATGCCCAAGTCAAACTATGGTGGCCAATTTGACATTTGCCTAAGTCCTTTTTAAAATGCATTACCTTTAAATACCTAAGGCATTTATCCCATGCTTAGAACTTGATGAAAGTTTATATGCCTTGGTTTTTATTTTGATTAATTTTATGGAAATCAATCCTAAGATGGGGAGGTATTTTCAAAAAATAAATGCCTAAGGAATTTTATTTTGTTTGCCTTGGTAAGATATTCCTTATTATTTTATTTTTTTATAGAAATCAATTACAATGTAAGACAAATATTGTCCATATTTTATGATTTTTTTAAGAAAATCAAATATTGTAATGGAGAAATTTAAGGATTTGTTTTGCAAAATATTTCCAAAATATTTAATTGCAAAAATAAGTCGAATTGAGAAGTTTTAAAATCTACAAATCTTGTAAAGCAAGAATAAAACAATGATTTATAAATTGTTTTATTTCTTTGCTATTTTTAGTAGATTGGTGATTGTTTTTTCCTTGGTCAGATTTGAGCTTCTTGGTGAAGAGATAGCATTTTTTTATTTGCTTTTAAAGCATATTTCACCTATTTTTAGGGGCCTTAGGGAATGCACATGCAAAAAGTGTGACTTTTCCGCTTTTATGCCACTTTTTTTGGCAGTTTTAGATGCTTTTCCTTGAGCTTTCTTCTTGAGCTCGGAATAGGGTTTTGAGATATACCTTGAAGGAAAACTTAGAGTTTTTCTTAGTTAAGACTATTTTTTATATCTTTGTCACATTCCAAGAGCTTGTAAAATTTTTGTACTCAGTTTTAGACTTTGGTATACTCCTTCAGTTCAATAAAAACAACATTCCTATCTCCAATTTTTGTCTCTATTTGTAGTTTTAGTATGATTTCTACATTGTGATTTTATTTACAAATCCTTTTCATGTCCTATTATTGCAGATCATTGATATAAAAATTTCATTTAATGTTGGTTGCATGTTGTGTTTAATTCTAAACCTTCATGCAAATCAATTATGTACTGGGTGTTCATGAGGGATTCTGAAAAGGGTTTCCATGTTTCAACAGATAGTTTGATTTTTGCAAATCTAACAAAGGGTGCATATCTGATTGATAACAATTTTTGGCACACTCGATAGGACCCTGAAATTTAGTTTCAGGAAAAAAATAAAAAAAATTTAAGTTGTTGTTTTGGTATGCGCAACAGAGTTTCAACCTTTGGAGGTGGAAAGCAGCATATCTGGTGACTCCTTTCTCTGATTTTCAAGAAAATCTAGTGTGAACAACACATAAAAGTACACATACTGAAGAGTCACGTGTTTTCTTCAGTATTATCAGCCTTTAGAGGCAAAATCATCAAACACCATGGCGACTCTGAGAAGCTTTTTATGGTTTTAGAATGATCAAGTGCCAATATGCTCTTAAAGATTCTAATTTATGCTTTTTTTTGATTCTTTAGATGAAAAATCATGTCAAGGTTTCATGATAATATGTCATATCATCTGCCATATCATGAAAATCCTATGTATCCATATTCATGTCAGCCACATCAGTATAATCATGCTGCTAGTTATTCCATGGCTTTTCAAAACCAGCATCTGCAATATAATTACCACCAACCCACCCCTTCTCAACCTCCATCTTAGCCATCATATGCTCAAAAACATCCCCATATATTGAAGATTTGAGTTTCAGAGACATTGTTGACCTATGAAAAGCAAATGAGTGAAATAGATCAGCAGGAGGAGGTGGCAAGCATAAAAAGTACGTTGCTTGAATTCATGAAGCAACTGGAGGAGATCAAGAGACAACTTGAATATAACCAACAGTAGGAAGAGATGGCATGTTAGGCCTATCTCTACGAGCAAGAATTGGAGGCGCAAAGGAATGAGGTTCAAGCAAGCCCTACAACCCTATGTCTGCCTACTAGAGGGGAGGTTTGTAAGTATCATAACTAAAGTCAAAATCCCAAGTTTTAGGCAAGATAGAGCTTTGAACTCCCCGATCCAGCCTCTTAAACTTGAAATCCCAAGTTTCCAAAGCTTTCATCCCTTGCAAGTTGAAAGAAATGATTATAGCCAGCTTAGTACAGTTGTGGATCAACCCCTTGAGCAACAGTTCTCATTACAGGAAACCCAAGAGTTTTCCCAAGTTTCTTCACCTAAAGAATCCATGGGTCAACCCTTTGATCAGGATACATTAATCTTAATTGAGGAGCTTAGAAAGGTAAACCCAGTGTGTTCGGTTTTGGCAGTTTACCGTTTACAACAGCAGAAGATTGTACAAGAGAAGTCTTCCCCTGATGAACCCTTCCATGCTTTCACTAATGAGTTGCCTTGTTTTGTGGAAGACGATAAAAATTTTTTAAAGAACAATTGCTGCAACATACAGAGCAGGAGGTTGTTGTTGATTGCACCTTTTTTTTAGCTGAATTTGAGAGTGTTGCACGTGCAGAGAAGGTTGGTTCATTGGAATAGCAGAATATTGATGACTATTTCGAGGTATCTAGCTAGTACAACGAAGAAGAAGAAGAAGACCTAGAAAATTAGGAGAAATTGTTGCAAGAGATAGAGGAGGCTGTGTTTGAAGAGCAACAGATTCAAGAACAAGAAACGGTTGATAGTTCTCAAGTTATACTTGATCTGTTCAATGAATTACCATTTTTTGTGGATAATGAGGAAGGCACATCTCAGATTACACCCATACTAGCTCCATAACAATAAGAGGAGGTTCAAAACTCTAATGTTTTGATACCTTGGAAGAGTTGTAGTAAGGTAGCAAATAGTTTTCCTTCACAAGAAACTGAAAATGAGAAGGAAGAGAACAAGTTTTGGGATGACCTTGAAGCTTTTGTTTCAAACTTGGATGCCAAACACTCATCTTTTGAAGGAGAAAGTGTGGAGCAACAGCTTGATGAGGAAAAAGGGGCTTCCCAAATTTGAGAACAAAATCAAGTGGGGCGAAAACCAGAAATTGAACATTGTCGGAAAGGATATGCCAATATCTTTGGAGGAGGCCAGCTCACTAACCATGGAGGAGGAGTCAGTATGGTAGGTCAACATGCACAGGGTGAAGGTGATGTTGTAGTCACTGATCATTCAGGTTGCTTTCCTTCCTGTCTAAAGCTCTCGAGGGGATGTCCTATTAGGCACCTAGCTTAGTTGGAAATGAGCAAGGAGGAGCAACCCCATGACAATGATGATGTTGAGCAACAAATGAGGTATCCATTTATGCATAATCAGTTCATTTTTTCACCCGATCACTACTGGTTCACAAGTCTAGAAACATGGGTAAGTGATTAATTTTCCCTCCTTGGAAGGGTGTTGCAACAAACTATTGAATATTTGGTTTTCCTTCAGATCTTTTGGTGGATTCACAAGCTATTTGAGCTTTGTTGATTGCAAAGAAAGGGCAGTTACTTTTTTGAACCAGTTAATGGCTTTGTTTAAATAGTTTTTTGCCACTTTTAGCATAGGATAGAGTTAGTGTTGCAGCCAATAAGTGCTTCACACACATTTCATTTCAATAGTTTTATTTTTCCTAAGCATTGTTGCACATGTTTTGGTTGGCCATCAGGACCTGTTAGTTTGCTTTCTGCTTTGTTTTTTTTTGTTTTGCTATTGTTTGGAGTGTTCCTATTCAAGTTTATGAGTTTCATGAAGGGACATATTTGACTTTGCGCCCAATGGATTTTTAAAAGGCAACGGATCTCATGCTTAGTTGGCAAGCATTCAGCGAAAATTGTCAAAATATTACCAATTTTTCACTACAACTCAATTGGTGGAGCTAATTAAATTTTGTTATATCTTAAAGTGAAAGTTCAGTTATTTATGCATGTGCATTAAGTGTTGTTTGCACTGTATTCATCAAGTACCAGTTGTGCAAAGTGTTTTTAGAAAGAGTTTTAGAATTACTGCTCAATGTTTGTAGAAAAAATGAAGTACATAACTGAATATACAAATGATTAAGCATAACAAAGTGCTTTCATTTATTTCATGATGCTCATTACAATATTTCATTTGATTGCAAGAATACAAATGATGGTACATTTTTGCATTTTGATGCATTTTCTTTTCAAAATGAAAAGCAAAAAGAGAAATTTAAGAATCCCCACAAGCCATGGAGGTAATTGTTACAATGCATCATGAGGAGCACTCTACACTACTGAAGATGCAAAAAGGGAACATAAGCATGAACATAATCATCATTGCCTATTGTTGTTGGCCGATGCAAAAGTGGTGCACCATCCTTAGTCCTAGAGCTCTGATCAACCTATAGGAGAAAAAGAGGGTTATTAGAGCTCCGAAAATGAACATACCTACATGAAGCACCAACAATAATGTAGAATGTTGATCAAAATACACTAAAACAATCAAGAAAAGTGCAAGAATTAGCGCTGAAAGTGTAAACATCATAATAATATATATTTTTTGCTGACACTGTTTGTTTCCTGTGCAGGTATAGGAAAAGTCATGAAGCTGATAATCTTATGAAGACATTAAGCATGTGGAGTAAAACGGGCTCCCACAAGAGTAGAGCTCGGCATGTTTCCCCTTTAACAGAAAAGTGGGCTGAATAAGGAAAGTACAAATATCATGCTCATCTGAGCTATCATCATGAAGGATGTAAAAACAGAGTTTCAATCATCAAAGAAATTAAGTTTATTGTTCACTCATAACAATCAAGGAGCATACTATTTTGAAAGCTATAGGTAGAAAATAGACTTAATGAACTGAATGAATTCAAGGTACTGAAATGCATCAATTTCATACTTGCAAGTTTTAAATATTGCCATATTGTTTGCATTTTTCTGCCATGGGTATTGTTTATGCATCTTGTTTCCGAATATTATAGCAAGTGTTCATGCTCATGATGGTGATAGTGAACAGACATACATAATGCCTCATCAATAAGACACCATTCAATAATGGAGGCATGTGAAAGAGCTTTATTGCCTGATTTGAATGCAAGATGACAAGCATCAGGTAATCCATTGTAATTATAATACACAAGTGCAAATTTTGCATTAAATGAAGTTTTATAAATCACTGTATTTGAAAGGGAAACAATCCAAAGAGTACACTATTTTTTAGGCTTGTTCTATCATTCAAAGTGTATTTTGCATGGGGTTTAAGTAGACAAGTATGGACAGATTGGATAAGAATTACAATATGTAGAAGTCATTTCCAAAATGAGAAGAGATTAACAAAGCATGAAGGAGCTTTAAAGATGCAAGTTGAAGCAATATGAAATGACATGAGAGTCACAATAATGCATAAGAGGCTAGAGTAAGCAAGCAATCTACAGGTGTAAATCAAGAAATTTTTGTGTGAAGGATGGGGACTTTAAAAAAAAGAAATGTGCTCCATATGCTTTCTTGAAGTTTTTCAACAATACCCATGAAGGATTCATACATGATTTTTGCAATTTTCTAAATGTTAAATCTTGTCATCCCAAGGATAATACAAAAAATTGTATGAAATACAAAGATTAAAAATGGTAGCCACAATATTATTTGGCCCTTGTCAAGACAACACACATAATCACCAGTGTCAGTTACAAGAGTTACAGAGATTTGAAAAAGTTGATGATAACCAAATTGAAATCTCAGAAGGAAGAATAATAAAGGCATGATAACCTTTGAAAATAAAAAAATACACACATGAGGGTTTTTATTTAAAATGCAGATTTTCCTCTTGTTTCAACATACCCATATTGGGTTTTCAAATAAAATACAGAAATGAGTGGTTTCTTTCAAGTTATAGAATACCCATATGGGTTTTTTTTTTTAAATATAGATTTTCACCATTTTTCAACTTGTACCCATGTAGGGGTTTTTACAAAGGATGCAAAATACATAAAATGTTTTCATGGGTCGAGCTCACAAAATGCCCAGAAGTGTTTAAAAGCTCATGTTAAGCATGTATATGGCACAACCTAGAGAGAGTTTTTGACTCTTTTAAATGTTCATCAGAAGAGAAAAAATTGTTTGAGTTTCCATTGACACTTCAATCTTTGAAGCAAGCAATAATCATAATGCAAGTTTTTTTGAAGAAACTCATTATCAAGAGCATGTAATGGCACGGCTTGCACAATGGACCTGGCTTTTTTGTTTACAAAAGAGAAATCGTTCTTTTACAAAGACAAGCTTTGAAAGCTTTTACAGAAAAAGAACAAAAGAGAGGATAAAACTCACCAATCACGTGGTGGCCAAGCTCTCACAAAGCTTCCAAAATGCAAGGTCAAGCTGACTCTCATAGAGGCCAGTGAGAAAGGAGAATACAAAAATTCAAAGATGCATAAGAAAATATGTTAAATTTGTGGCCTGTGAGACCATTTTTCTCATCAAAAAAACCTAAGGAACAATGAAAATGTCAGTCAAAACTTACCATGAGTATTGGAGGCCGAGTATGATCAGAACCAAAAGATTGAAAGCTAGATTGGAGGATCGAATGGAGGTTTCAAGTTGAAACCCTAGCTCACATGGCAGCGACATGCAAAGGAATTCTCTCTAAAAGTATTTGAACACTTTCAAATGATGCAAAAAATGGTGGGTTTGTTACTTAGGGTTTTCCCAACCCTAATTTGACTTAGGGGTATTTTTTTCCTTAGATTTTAAAATTTATCAATGCCCAAGTCAAACTATAGTGGTCGATTTGACATTTGCCTAAGTCCTTTTTAAAATGCATTACCTTTAAATACCTAAGGCATTTATCCCATGCTTTGCCTTGGTTTTTATTTTGATTGATTTTATAGTAATCAATCCTAAGATGGGGAGGTATTTTCAAAAAATAAATGCCTAAGGCATTTTATGTTGTTTTCCTTGGTAAGATATATTCCTTGTTTTTTTTTTTTTTTTACCCACGCTGAATAGTATTTGGTACTTTTTCAAAGTCAACAAGCTAATCTTGCTTCTCATTACAAAATGGGATTTTTAAGGGTTTTATGTTGTGCTTTATTTAAATTAGGGAAGCAAATCTAATAACATTAATTTATTTTTATCTTAAATTAAATTTAGTTCTACAAATTTTATTTAAAAAATTAATTAAGAGAGGTTCTTTAATATTTTTAAATAAATAATTTTTTTCAGAGTTTTATATTTTTCTATTTCATTTTATATTTGATAAAGAAAATTTAATAATATCAATTAAAATTTTATCTAGTTTTCTGTTGTAATTTTAGAGAGTTGAGACTTTACATTTAATAAGACTTGATTCTTAGAGGACTCATTGTGAACCATTCAATTTCACCATTAAAAATGGGTCACATGATGGCTTAAAAAAAAAGTATTTGCTACATGCATAGGCATCTTATACATTGTTACATGCTCATACATTGTCTTCAATCATTGTTTGTTCATTGACTTGTTTCACAATGGAGCAATCTTTGATTCCACTTCAAACACCTTATAACTATTCTAAAATGGAAATTTGAAATGAACAAATTGGGCAAGTGTATCAAGATGGGGCACAAAAAAGTGGTCAAATACCCAAAAACAAGCAAAACATGCTCATGTTTTGAAGAAATTCAAATAATCTTCTCATGTTATGATTCAAATTTTTTGAGCCATAACACGGGTGTGTTATTTGAACAAAAAACACACACATTTTTATGAAAGCAAAATGTGTGTGGTGCAAGAGCACCCATGAAGATGCATGCCTCCAAGAGGCAAATATGGTCAATATTTTGGTTTTTGCATTTCTTGATTTTAATAAGGTCCTAAGAGACCATATTTCATGTTTAAAATGTGTTATGGGAAGTCTTAGGTGGTCAAGTTGTCCATTGTGTTGAAATTGTAAAAGTTGTAAAATTGTTGCATTATTGCAAAGCAACTTTTCTAAATTGTTGTAAAAAAATTGTCAAAGTGGGTATTTGTTAACCCATAATCACAATGTCAGTTGGTAACTATTGTAACAAGCTTGGGAAGGCATAAAAATCCTGAATTCATTGTTGTAAGGGCTGGCTTGAAGTTTTTGGAGATTTTGGAGGAATAAAACTCTTTTTTTTTTAAGTTTTCCAGCATTTTTTTATTGTTGTCATTGTTATATGGATCTTGTACAGAGCATTCATTGCCTAAGACCCCCAGGAAATGAAATCCATGTTATTCTTCTTTTAAATCCATTTGGTTTCATTCAATTTGGTGGAGAAATCAGGGAGAACCATCAAATTTTTACCAAATTGTCCAAACCCTAGATTAGGGCTAACATTGAGAAGAAAAAATGATTTTCTCTCACATCCACTAGTGAAATCTCTCAAGACCTAGTGGTACGGACTGTATGATATTTCTCTATATGATACTAAGCTTGTAGGCTTCAAACAGGAGGTTAACACGTGCTAATTTGTTGTTTTAGGCCTGTTTTCACCATGTAACAGGCATAATGAGTGAAGATCAAGTGATTTAATGTTGATGGAGTGTGTAGAAGGGTGGTTTAAGTGTTGGAAAAGGTTTTTGGAGGTATTTAGACCCTGTTAGACTTAGGACAACCCTTATTCACTTTTTGAGGCCCATTTGGAATCTTTCCCTAGATGATCTCTAGGCCTAATTTGTGAAACAAGCCTCATTGTTGCAAGGACAGTCATATTTTGAGGGACACTTTAAAAAAAAAATAGGTGGTTTCTTTTTATGCTATGTAGGCCCATAATGGGTATCCAAATCTATTCTTACCTTCTTGATATCACACTTTCATTCGGAGTTATGCATTTTTTTGTCTGGGGAGAGTGCTACTAGGATTAACCCATGTTTGCGAAGGAAGTGTGAGTGGAATGGAAACCCTGAGTTTCTAGTTGTCCTTGTTGGTTTTGAAATGCCATTTTAATAGGGTCCAAGGTGTTCTACAAGTTGGATATAGGTTATGTTGTGGTAATCCACATTTGACACTATATAGGCTTGATTTGGTGCATGCCTTGTGTGATAGGAGTCTTGATTCAGAGTATAGTGACTCTAGGGTCTGATAGAGGATCAAGTTGGACTGAGTTCATGTTGAATGAATCTTTGAAGGGTTATGGGATTGGTTGGTACTATTTGAGGAGCACATTAGTTTTTTTTTCACCCTCATTTGCTATCCTACGCTTGGGAAACCAAGTCTTTTTCTATGGAGTCCATGAACCACCAATTTAAAGTTGTTGCCCTATGCATTTGAGATACTTATTGCTTCCCTAGCCTCTACATAAAATTGGTATCAGAGTAGAGGTCTAATTTAAAGAAGAGAAAGTGTGAAACAAGAAGGAAAATGTGAAGGAAAAAGTGAACAAAATTCCTCCAAAAGGGAAAACCATTGCTAGAGAAGTGAATGAGTTGAAGGAAAAGCATGCTAGAGAGATGAGAGGGTTGAAAGAGAGGCTTGCTACTCTAGAAACCAAGAAGAAGGGAGGTATGTTCATGGGTGATGAGAGTGACTCTGAAGAAGAAGAAGAGGAAGAGGAAATGGATCTTGATGATTTGAGGATGGCTAAGTTGTTGAGAGCAGTCAAGGATGATAAACACAAGGTGAAGATTGATGTACCAAAGTATGGAGGTAATTTGAATGATGAAGAACTTTTAGATTGGATTGCAACACTTGAAAATTACTTTGAGTGTGAATATGTATCTGAGGAACAAAAGGTGAAGATTGTAAAAAAAAAAATTGAAGGGTCATGCTTTATTATGGTGGGATTATGAGTAATCTGAGAGGAGGAAGAAAGGTAAGTCGAAGATTGTTTCTTGGGACAGAATGGTAGCTAAAATTAAAGGTAAGTTCTTACCATTTGATTATGCAATTCAAATGTTTAAGAAACTTCAAGGTTTGAAACAAAAAGAAATGGATGTCAAAGCATATACTGAAGAATTTTATAATTTGAGTATAAGGGTTGGTCACAAGGAGGATGAAGTAGAGAAGGTTGCTAAATATTTGAGTGGATTAAGATTCAACGTTCAGGATGAGTTAACTTTGGAAAATCCAAGAATGGTTGAGGAGTGTTATCAAATGGTAGTAAGGGCTGAAGAAAAGGTAAAAAGAAGGCAAGAAAAACAAACTAGGGGAAGAGGCAACACTTCTAGAGGAAGAGGATCATTTTCTACTCCAAGGCGGTCCTAAGAAAACCAAGAAGATACAAGCAAAGCCAAAGAACAAGTTGTAAATTCAACAGGTGTATTTAGAGGTGGTAAATCAGGATTTAGAGGCAGATTTAGAGGTCAAGGAAGAGGCTCTAGTGGATTCACATGAAGGTGCTATCAATGCAATAAATTTGGACACCAAGAATGGCAATGTAATGAATGCTAAGCTTCTAGTTCACAAGGAGGAGAAAGAAGACACAATTGGTGCAAGAAGAGTACAATGAGAGTGTAGACTTTCCCCCACAACATACTACTCCCAAGGTTGGTGAAGCACTAATGGTAAGGAGAACACTCATCAAAGCATCAAAGGAAAAGGAGCCATCACAAATAAGGATGCTTTTCAAAACCAATTACAAATGTATGGGTAAGGTATGTTAGGTTGTAATTGATTTAGGAAGTACTTGGATAACATAGTTTTAGTTTAGATGGTTGATAAACTCAAGTTGCCTAGGATACCACATGATGCTCCTTATAAAGTTTCTTGGTTGAATGAGGGTCAATATGTTTTTGTAAATGAACAAGCTTGGGTGGAGTTCAATATATGAGGGTATAAGGATAGAATTCTATGTGACATATTGCTTATGGATGTGTGTCATTTGCTACTAGGGAATCCATGGCAATTTGATAGGCATGCAATGTATGATGGGAGAAGGAATACCTATGAGATAAACAAAGATGGAATTTCCTATACCTTGACACCCTTGAAAGAGGATGATAAAGGGAAAACCATAAAAGCTAATGTGATGATGGTTGGTAGGAAGGAGTTCATCAAAGTAGAGGAAGAAAAGCACATGGAGGTTGTAGCAGACTTGAAGAAGGATCTGACTTTGGATGGAAATAATATTGAGTTGGTGTTAAGACTTATTTTTTTGAAGGTCAAGGATGAATTGATCCTTGGGATTCAATATTGGCTTGAGGGGTATGTTGACATGATGTTTCATTCATTTCTTTTAGAGGGGAATAGTGATCATTATAGTTCTATCAAATTAGAGGTTAATACACCTGATAAAGCGTTCATATGGGCAAGACAATAGATGGATGAAATGAAAGTTAATGGTGAAGAGATCAAGGAGAGACTAAAAGGAAAGATGGAAAAGTTCAAGCATGTATGTAAAGTGAGGAAGAAAGACGGAGGAGGTATACTTGCAGGTATGGAAGTAGGCTCAACACCACTTTTAGATGCAGGGGGAGTCAAGAAATATCTCTCAAACAGATCTCAGAAGTTGGAGTTTGTGCTAGGTGCTAAGGACCTCATAAAGGAAAGGAACAATGCTTGTTTCAAATATATAATCCACTGGAAGGGTGTACCAAATGAGTATGATTCTTGGAGACCAGAGCATGATGTGTTCAAGAATTTTTTTGTTGCAAGATTTTCCTCAAGGGGACTTGAGTCAAATTTGTTGGGGAGTATGGTGTAGGAGCACCCATGAAGAATCCATCCCTCCAAGAGGAAAATATGGTAAATATTTTGGTTTTTACATTTCTTGATTGTAATAAGGTCCTAAGAGACCATATTTCATGTTTACAATGTGTTAGGGGTAGTCTTACGTGGTCAAGTTGTCCATTGTGTTCAAATTGTAAAAGTTGGAAAATTGTTGCATTATTGCAAAGCAACTTTTCTAAATTGTTGTCAAAAAAAATTTCAAAGTGGGTATTTGTTAACCCATAATCACAAAGCCAGTTGGTATTTGTTGTAACAGGCTTGGAAAGTCATAAAAATCCTAAATTCATCTTTGTAAGGGTTGGCTTGAAGTTTTTGGAGATTTTGGAGGAATAAAACTCTTTTTTTTCTAAAGTTTTCCAACATTTTTTCTATTGTTTTCATTGTTGTATATATCTTGTATGGATAATTCACATCTTGAGACCCCTATGAAATGAAAACCTTGTGATTCTTCTTTTAAATCCATTTGGTTTCATTCAATTTGGTGGAGAAATTAGGGAGAACCATCAAATTTTCACCAAACTGTCCCAACCCTAGATTAGGGCTGACAGTGAGAAGAGAAAATGCATTTCTGAAGACCTAGTGGGATGGAATGTATGATAGTTCTCTACATGATCCCAAACTTTCAAGCTCCAAGGAGGAGGTTAACATGTGCTAATTTTCTATTTTAGGCATGTTTCCACCATGTAACAGGCAGAATGAGTGAAGATCAAGTGATTTAATGTTGATGGAGTGTGTAGAAGGGTGGTTTAAGTGATGGAATAGATGTTTGGAGGTATTCAAACCCTATCAGGCATAGGATAGCTCTTGGTCACTTGTTGAGGCCCATTTGGAACCTTTCCCTAGATGATCTCTAGGCCTAATTTGTGAAACAAGCCTCATTTTTGCAAGGAAAACCATATTTTGAGGGACACTTTTCTAAACAACTATAGGTGGTTTCTCAATATGTTGTGTAGGCCCATAATGGGTATCCAAATCTATTATTACCTTCTTGAGATCATACTTGCATTGGGATTTGTGCTTGGTTTTGTCTGGGGAGAGTGTTACTAGGATTAACCCCTATTTGTGAAGGAAGTGTGAGTGGAATGGAAACCCTAAGTTTCTAGTTGTCCTTTTTGGTTTTGGCATGCCATTTTCATAGGGTCCAAGGTGTTCTATAGGTTGGATAGAGGTTATGTTGTGGGAATCCACATTTGACACTGTATAGGCTTGATTTGGTGCATGCCTTATGTGATAGGAGCCTTGATTCAAAGAATATTGACTCTAGGGTCTAATAAAGAATCAAGTTGGACTGGCTTCATGTTGAATGACTCTTTGAAGGGATATGGGAGTGATTGGTACTATTTGAGGAGCATATTAGTATTGTTTTCACCCTCATTTATTGTCCTACGCTTAGGAAACCAAGTGTTTTTCTATGGAGTCCATGAACCACCAATTTAAAGTTTTTTCCCTATGCATTTGAGATCTTGATTTCTCCCCTACCCTTTTCATTAGCGTGTGTGCATTTTTATGAAAGAAAAACACGTACGTGTCTTGTTTAATAAAGTTGTGAAAAAACCTGTCCATTTTTCTCACCCACGGCCCATGTTTTTGGCGACATTTTTCTTTCCCTCAACTCAACATAATGGGAACATTATTTTTCCCTTTGTAACATAGATCCACAATCCCACACTGGAGAAGAGGTACTTGAGTGCCCTGTTTTTGTGCATTAGATTTAAATTTTGTTTGAATTTGAAAAATTGTTTATTTTTGATAAATTTCATGTGTTTTTTAATTATATAACAAATCATATAAACCTTGAGCAACAACCAAATTTAAATGATGAAATTCTTAAGGAAAACTCTAGGATGCTTGACCCTTCTCCAACCCTTCTAACAAACCCTAGAAAAAACCAAGAGGATTTGTTAGGGCATCTAGAACAAAATAAAGTTGTAATTTTTGAATTAGTTTCAAAATTGAGGGGTTCAACATCACCTATCCCTTGCTTCAGTATTGGAAGCAATGATGATGAATGTTGACACAGTCATAAATCAAATAAATCAACAGAAAACTTATAGAGATTCATGTCACCAATTTTATGCAACAAAGTTGTCCTATGACGAAGTGAAAAAGAAAGACATAAGATAAGAAAACATATGTGTTTGTTTTACGAATCCTAGAACCAATGAACTTATTCCTCCAAATTCAAAGAGGTTTCCAATATATTGGTCTAATCATGATGAGATAAGGATATTTTTTGGGATATGTGGTGGATGGTCTTTGACCAACCTCCATGTCATAATTATGAGGTGTCACTCTATTTTCTTAGAAGACTATAATGAGTTTATCCTTCATGTAATTCCCAATTATTTTGATATGAGGGAGTTTCAAGGTAGAGGTGGAGGCTCTGCCCAAAATAGACTAGGAGCTTGTCCCAGGTAGATAACTGTGAACATCGAAGAACACTGCACAAAGAATTTTTTATCATGAGTTAGTTCTAGTAGCCATCAAGGAGAGTATGGAGGTGCAAACTCTCCATGCAGTTTCTAGCCTGATAGACACCATTATAGAGCATGACACACAAATATCCCAACCTTACTCCTCACAGGATGATGCAACATCTCGACCATCTAACTCTAGTTCCCCTAGCTCTCATATATGCTTAAACTGTTATATCTTAAAGTGAAAGTTCAATTATTTTTGCATGTGCATTAAGTATTGTTTGCACTATATTCATCAAGTACCAGTTGTGCAAAGTGTTTTCAGAAAGAGTTTCAAAAGTATTGCTCAATGTTTGTAGAACAAATGAAGTACAAAACTAAATATACAAATGATTAAGTATAACAAAGTGTTTTCATTTATTTCAAGATGCTCATTATAATATTTCATTTGATTGCAAGAATACAAATGACAGTACATTTTTGCATTTTGATGCATTTTCTTTTTAGAATGAAAAGCAAAAAGAGAAATTTAAGAATACACACAAGCCGTGGAGGTAACTGTTACAATGCATCATGAGGAGCACTCTACACTACTAAAGATTCAAAAAGGGAAAACACATAAGCATGAACATAATCATCATTGCATGTTGTTGTTGGTCGATGCAGAAGTGGTGCACCATCCTTTGTCGTCGAGATCCAATCGACCTGTAGGAGAAAAATAAGGTTGTTAGAGCTCTGAATATGAAAATACCAACATGAACCACCAACAATAATGTAGAATTTTGTTGACAATACACTAAAAAAATCAAGAAAAGTGTAGGAATTAGAGCTGAAAGTGTAAACATCATAATAATATATTGTTTTTTGCTGACACTGTTTGTTTCCTATGCAAGTATTGGAAAATTCATGAATTTGATAATCTTATGAAGAAATTAAGCATGTGGAGTAAAACGGGCTCCCACAAGGGTAGACCTTGACATGTTTCCCCTTTAACAAAAAAGTGAGTTGAATAAGGAAAGTACAAATATCATGCTCATCTGAGCTATCATCATGAAGGGTGTAAAAATAGAGTTTCAGTCACCAAAGCAATTAAGTTTATTGTTCACTCATAATAATCAAGGAGCATACTATTTTGAAAGCTACAGGTGGACAATAGACTTAATGAACTAAATGAATTCAAGGTACTGAAATGCATCAATTTCATACTTGCAAGTTTTAAATATTGCCATATTGTTTGAATTTTCTTTCCATGGGTATTGTTTATGCATCCCATTTCCAAATATTACAACAAGTGTTCATGCTCATGATGGTGATAGTGAACAGGCATACACAATGCCTCATCAATAAGACACCATTCAATAATGAAGGCATGTGAAAGAGCTTTAGTTTCTCATTTGAATGGAAGATGAAAAGCATCAGGTAATCCACTATAATTATAATGCACGAGTGCAAATGTTGCATTAAATGAAGTTTTATACATCATTGTATTTGAAAGGGAAACAATCCAAAGAGTACACTATTTTTGAGGCTTGTTCTATCATTCAAAGTGTATTTTGCATGGGGTTTAAGCAGACAAGTATGGATAGATTGGACAAGAATTAGTATATGTAGAAGTCATTTCCAAAATGAGAACAGATTAACAACGCATGAAGGAGCTTTAAAGATGCAAGATGAAGCAATATGAAATGGCATTCAAGAGTCACAGTAATACATAACAGGCTAGAGCAAGCAAGCAATCTACAGGTGTAAATCAAGAAATTTTTGTGTGAAGGATGGGGACTTTAAAAAAACAAAAATTTGCTCCATTTGTTGTCTTGAAGCTTTTCAACAATACCCATGAAGGATTTATATATAATTTTTGAAATTTTCTAAATGTTAAATCTTGTTGTCCCAAGGAGAATAAAAAAAATTGTAAGAAATACAAAGATTAAAAATGGTAGCCACAATATCATTCGACCCTTGTCAAGACAACACATATAATCACCAATGTTGGTTACAAGAGTTACAGAGATTTGACAAAGTTGATGATAACCATCAAAATCTCATAAGGAAGAATGATAAAGGCATGATAACCTTTAAAAATCACAAATACCCACATGAGGGTTTTTATTAAAACGCATATTTTCCTCTTGTTTCAGCATACCCATATTGGGTTTTCACATAAAATATAGAAATGAGTGGTTTCTTTCAAGTTACAAAATACCCATATGGGGTTTTGTTTTCAAAATATAGATTTTCACCATTTTTCAGCTTACCCATGTAGGGGTTTTTACAAAGGAAGCAAAATACATAAAAAAAATTCATGGGTCGAACCCACAAAATCCCCATAAGTGTTTAAAATCTCATGTTAAGCATGTATATGGTGCGTCCTGGAGAGAGTTTTTGACTCTTTTAAATGTCCATTAGAAGAGAAAAAACCGTTTGAGTTTCCATTGACACTTCAATATTTGAAGCAAGTAATAATCATAATGCAATTTTTTTTTGAAGAAATTCATTATCAAGAGCATGTAATGGCATGGCCTTCACAATGGGCCTGGTTTTTTTTGTTTACAAAAGAGCAATCGTTCTTTTACAAAGACAAGCTTTGAAAGATTTTGTTTTAATAGAGAAATAACAAAAGAGAGGATAAAACTCACCAAGCATGTGGCGGCCAAGCTCTCACAAATCTTCCAAAATACAAGGTCGAGCTCACTCTCAAACCAATGAGAAAGGAGAATACAAAAATTCAAAGATGCATTAGAAAATATGTTAAAGTCATGGCCTATGAGGCCATTTTTCTCATAAAAAGACCCAAGGAACAATGAAAATGCCAATCAAAACTTACCATGAGTATTGGAGGTTGAGTATGATTAGAACCAAAATATTGAAAGCTCGATTGGAGGCTCGAATGGAGTTTCAAGTTGAAACCATAGCTCACATGGCAGTGGCATGCAGAGGCATTCTCTCTAAAAGTCTTCACTTTCAAATGATGCAAAAAATGGTGGTTTTGTTACTTAGGGTTTTCCCAACCCTAATTCGACTTAGGGGTATTTTTAGCCTTAGATTTTAAAATTTATTAATGCCCAAGTCAAACTATGGTGGTCGATTTCACATTTTCCTAAGTCCTTTTTAAAATGCATTACCTTTAAATACCTAAGGCATTTATCCCATGCTTAGACCTTGATGAAAGTTTATATGCCTTGGTTTTTATTTTGATTAATTTTATAGAAAGCAATCCTAAGATGGGGAGGTATTTTCAAAAAATGAATGCCTAAGGCATTTTATTTTGTTTGCCTTGGTAAGATATATGCCTTGTTTTTATTTTATTTTATAGAAATCAATTACAATGTAAAACAAATATTGTCCATATTTTATGATTTTTTTTAAGAAAAGCAAATATTGTAATAGAGAAATAAGGATTTGTTTTGTAAAATATTTCCAAAATATTTAATTGCAAAAAATAAGTCGAATTTAGAAGTTTTAAAATCTGCAAATCTTGAAAGCAAGAATAAAATAATGCTTTATAAATTGTTTTATTTCTTTGCTATTTTTAGCAGATTGGTGATTTTTTTTTCCTTGGTCAGATTTGAGCTTCTTGGTGAAGAGATAGCGTGCTTTATTTGCTTTTAAAGCATATTTCACCTATTTTTAGGGGCCTTAGGGCATGCACATGCAAAAAGTGTGACTTTTCTGCTTTTATGCCACTTTTTTGGGTAGTTTTAGATGCTTGTCCTTGAGCTTTCTTCTTGAGCTCGGATTAGGGTTTCGAGATATATCTTGAAGGAAAACTTAGAGTTTTTCTTAGTTAATATTATTGTTTATTGCTCTATCACATTCCAAGAGCTTGTAAACTTTTTGCACTCAGTTTTAAACTTTGGCATACTCCTTCAGTTCAATAAAAACAACATTCCTATCTCCAATTTTATTCTCTATCTGCAATTTTAGTATGATGTCTACATTGTGATTCTATTTATAGATCCTTTTCATGTCCTATTATTGCAGATCATTGATACAAAAAGTTCATTTAATGTTGGTTGCATGTTGTGTTTAAGTCTAAACCTACATGCAAATCAATTATGTACTGGGTGTTCATGAGGGATTGTGAATTCATTGTTGTTTTCTGAAAACTGTTTGTGGGTAGAATATCAAAGTTGCCGTTAAGTTTTAGAATCATATTAGATAAGTTTTACATTTCAGTCATATTTTCTATCCTTTTTCCTAGAAAGTCACTTAGAATAGGATTCATCATTCAGAGAACCAACTCACTCTGGAGATTCCCTTTTCACATAGATCACCCACATCTGAAAAGGGTTTCCTTTTTTCAACAAATAGTTTGATTTTTGTAAATCTAACAAAGGGTGCATATCTAATTGATAACAGTTTTTTCCACGCTTAGTGGGATCCTAAAATTTCATTTCAGGAAAAACATCAAAAAAATTTAAGTTGTTGTTTTGGTATGCATAAAAGAGTTTCAACCTTTGGAGGTGGAAAGCAGCATACCTAGTGACTCCTTTCTCTTATTTTCAAGCAAATCTAGTGTGAACAACACATAAAAGTACACATACTGAAGAGTTAGGTGTTTTCTTTAGTATTATCAGCCTTTAGAGGCAAAATCATCAAACACAATGGTTACTTCGAGAAGCTTTTTCTGGTTTTTCAAAATGATCAGGTATTGGTATGCTCTTAAAGATTCTAATTTTTTCTTGTTTTTGAGTTTCTAGATGAACAAGCATGTTAATATTTCATGATAATACGTCATATCATCCACCATATTGTGAAAATCCTGTGTATGCATATTCATGTCAGCCACATCAGTATAATCATGCTATTGGTTATTCCATGGCTTTTCAAAACCAGCATCCGCAATATAATTACCACCCACCCACCCTTGCTCAGTCTCCATCTCAACCATCATATGTTCAAAAATCCCCCAAAATATAAAAGATTTGAGTTTCGAAGAAATATTGTTGAAATATGAAAAGAAAATGAGTGAAATAGATCAGCAGGAGGAGGTGGCAAGCATAAAGAGTGTGTTGCTTGAATCCATGAAGCAACTAGAGGAGATCAAGAGACAACTTGAATATAACCAGTGGTAGGAAGAGATGGAATGGCAGACCTATCTCTACGAACAAGAATTGGAGGCACAAAGGCATGAGGTTCAAGCAGCCCCTGCAACCCTATGTCAACCTGCTCGACAGGAGGTTTGTAAGTATCAATTTCTAAGCTTTACACAAGGTGAGCCTCCTAGAATAACTAAAGTCAAAATCCCAAGTTTTAGGAAAGATAGAGCTTTGAACTCCCTGAGCCAACCTCTTAAACTTGAAATACCAAGTTTCCAAAGCTTTCATCCCTTGCAAGTTGAAGGAAATGATTATAGCTAGCTTAGTACAACTACGGATCAACCCCTTGAGTAGGAGTTCTCATTATAGGAAACCCAAGATTTTTCTCAAGTTTCTTCACCTGAATAATCCATGGGTCAACCCTTTGATCAGGATACATTACTCTTAATTGAGGAGCTTAGAAAGGTAAACCTAGTGCATTTGGTTTTGGTAGTTTACCATTTGCAGGAGTAGAAGATTGGACAAGAGAAGTATTCCCCTGATGAATCCTTCCATTCTTTCACTAATGAGCGACCTTGTTTTGTGGAAGACAATAAAAAAAGTTTAGAGGAACAATTGTTGCAACATACAGAGCAAGAGGTTGTTACTGACTACACCTTTCTTTCAACTGAATTTGAGAATGTTGCATGTGTAGAGAAGGTTGGTTCATTGGAACAACAAAATATCAATGACTATTTCGAGGTATCCAGCTAGTACAATGAAGAAGAAGAAGAAGACCCATAACATTAGGAGCAATTGTTGCAAGAGATAGAGGAGGTTGTGTTTGAAGAGCAACAAATTCAAGAACAATAAACGGTTGATAGTTCTCAAGTTTTGCATGATTTTTTCAATGAATTACCTTTTTTGTGAATAATGAGGAAGGAATATCTTAGATTACACCCATACCATCTCTAGAACAACAAGAGGAGGTTTAGAAATTTGATTTTTTGATACCTCAAAAGAGTTGTAGTAAGGTAGCAAATAGTTTTCCTTCACAAGAAACTGAAAATGAGAGGGAAGACAACATGTTTTGGGATGACCTTGAAGCTTTTGTTTCAAACTTGGATGCCAAACACTCATCTTTTGAAGGAGAAAGTGTGGAGAAACAACTTGAGGAGGAAAAAGGGGCTGCCCAAATTTGAGAACAAAATCAAGCTAGGTGAAAATCGGACACTGCTGTTGGAAAGGATATAGCAATATCTTTGGAGGAGGTTAGCTCACTAACCATGGAGGAGGAGTCAGTATGGTAGGTCAACATGTAGGGTGAAGGTGATGTTGTCTTCACTAATCATTCAGGTTGCTTTCCTTCCTATCCAAAGCTCTCGAGGGGATGTCCTATTAGGCACCTAGCTCAGTTGGAAATGAGCAAGGAGGAGCAACCCCATGACAATGTTGATGTCGAGCAACAAATGAGGTATCGAATTATGCATAATCAGTTCATTTTTTTAGTTGATTGCTATTAGTTCACAAGTCTAGAAATGTTGGTAAGTGATTACTTTTCCCTCCTTGGAAGGGTGTTGCAACAAACCATTGAATATTTGGTTTTCCTTCACACCTTTTGGTGGATTCACAAGTTTTTTGAGCTTTGTCGATTGCAAAGAAAGGGCAGTTACTTTTTTGAACCAGTTAATGGCTTTGATTAAAAAAAAAATTGCCTCTTTTAGCATAGGATAGAGTTAGTGTTAAGGCCAATAAGTGGTTCACGCACATTTCTTTTCAGTAATTTTATTTTCCCTAAGCGTTGTTGCACATCTTTTGGTTGGCCATCAAGGCCTATTAGTTTGCTTTCTGCTTTGTTTTTTTTTTTGTTTTGTAGTTGTTTAGAGTGTTCCTGTTCAAGTTTCTAAGTTTCATGAAGGGGTAGATTTGACTTCACGCCCAATGGAGTTTTAAAAGGCAACGGATCTCATGCTTAGCTAGAAAGAATTCAGGAGAAATTGCCAAAATATTACCAATTTTTCACTACAGCTCAATTGGTGGAGCTGATTAAATTTTGTTATATCTTAAAGTGAATGTTCAGTTATTTCTACATGTGCATTAAGTGTTGTTTGTTTTGTATTCATCAAGTACCAGTTATGCAAAGTGTTTTCAGAAAGAGTTTCAGAAGTATTGCTCAATGTTTGTAGAACAAATGAAGTACAAAACTGAATATACAAATGATTAAGCATAAAAAAGAGTTTTCATTTATTTCATGATGCTCATTACAATATTTCATTTGATTGTAAGAATACAAATGACAGTACATTTTTACATTTTGATGCATTTTATTTTCAGAATGAAAAGCAGAAAGAGAAATTTAAGAATCCACACAAGTCGTGGAGGTAACTGTTACAATACATCATGAGGAGCAATCTACTCTACTGAAGATGCAAAAAGGGAAAAGACATAAGCATGAACATAATCATCATTTCCTATTGTTGTTGATCGATGCAGAAGTGTTGTACCATCCTTCATCATGGAGCTCTGATCGACTTGTAGGAGAAAAAGAGGGTTATTAGAGCTCTAACTATGAACATACTTACATGAACCACCAACAATAATGTAGAATGCTACTAAAAATACACTAAAACAATCAAGAAAAGTGCAGGAATTAGAGATGAAAGGTGTAAAAATCATAATAATATATTTTTTTTGCTGACACTATTTGTTTCCTGTGGAGGTATAGGAAAAGTCATGAAGCTGATCATCTTATGAAGACATTAACATGTGGAGTAAAACAGGCTCCCATAAGGGTAGAGTTTGGCATGTTGCCCCTTTAATAGAAAAGTGGGATGAATAAGGAAAGTACAAATATCATGCTCATCTGAGCTATCATCATGAAGGATGTAAAAAAAAAGTTTCAGTCATCAAAGGAATTAAGTTTATTGTTCACTCATAACAATCAAGGAGCATATTTTTTTGAAAGCTACAGGTGGACAATAGACTTAATGAACTGAATGAATTCAAGGTATTGAAATGCATCAATTTCATACTTGCAAGTTTTAAATATTGCCATACTGTTTGCATTTTGCTGCCATGGGTATTGTTTATGTATCTTGTTTCCAAATATTATAGCAAGTGTTCATGCTCATGATGGTGATAGTGAACAGACATACATAATGCCTCATCAATAAGACACCATTCAATAATGGAGGCATGTGAAAGAGCTCTAGTGTCTCATTTGAATGGAAGATGACAAGCATTAGGTAATCCACTATAATTATAATGCACGAGTGCAAATGTTGCATTAAATGAAGTTTTATACATCACTGTATTTGAAAGGGAAACAATCCAAAGAGTACACTATTTTTTAGGCTTGTTCTATCATTCAAAGTGTATTTTTCATGGGGTTTAAGCAGACAAGTATGGAAAGATTGGACAAGAATTACAATATGTAGAATTCATTTCCACAATGATCAAAGATTAACAAAGCATGAAGGATATTTAAAGATGCAAGCTGAAGCAATATGAAATGACATGAGAGTCGCAGTAATGCATAAGAGGCTAGAGCAACTAAGCAATCTACAGGGGTAAATCAAGAAATTTTTGTGTGAAGGATGGGGACTTTAAAAAATAAAGAAATGTGCTCCATATGCTGTCTTGAAGCTTTTCAACAATACCCATGAAGGATTCATACATGATTTTTGCAATTTTTTGAATGTTAAATCTTGTAGTCCCAAGGAGAATACAAAAAATTGTACAAAATACAAAGATTAAAAATGGTAGCCACAATATCATTTGACCCTTGTCAAGACAACACACATAATCACTGGTGTTGGTTACAAGAGTTACAGAGATTTGACAAAGTTGATGATAACCATTGAAATCTCAGAAGGAAGAATGATAAAGGCATGATAACCTTTGAAAATCACAAATACCCACATGAGGGTTTTTATTTAAAATGCAGATTTTCCTTTTGTTTCAACATACCCATATTGGGTTTTCACATAAAATACAGAAATGAGTGGTTTCTTTCAAGTTATAGAATACCCATATGGGGTTTTGTTTTAAAAATACATATTTTCACCATTTTTCAACTTACCTATGGAGGGGTTTTTACAAATGATGCAAAATACATAAAATGTTTTCATGGGTTGAGCTCACAAAATGCCCAAAAGTGTTTAAAAGCTCATGTTAAGCATGTATATGGCATGACTTGGAGAGATTCTTTGACTCTTATAAATGTTCATTAGAAGAGAAACATTTGTTTGAGTTTCCATTGACACTTCAATAGTTGAAGCATGAAATAATCATAATGCAAGTTTTTTTGAAGAAATTCATTATCAAGAGCATGTAATGGCACGACCTGCACAATGGGCCTAGTTTTTTTGTTTACAAAAGAGAAATCATTCTTTTACAAAGACAGGCTTTGAAAGCTTTTCTTTCAATAGAAAAAGAACAAAAGAGAGGATAAAACTCACCAAGCACGTGGTGGCCAAGCTCTCACAAAGCTTCCAAAATGCAAGATCGAGCTCACTCTCATGGTGGCCAGTGAGAAAGGAGAATACAAAAATTCAAAGATGCATTAGAAAATATGTTAAAGTCATGGCATTTGAGGCCATTTTTCTCATCAAAAAGACCTAAGGAACAATGAAAATGCCAGTCAAAACTTACCATGAGTATTGGAGGCCAAGTATGATCAGAACCAAAAGATTGAAAGCTTGATTGGAGGCTCGAATGGAGGTTTCAAGTTGAAACCCTAGCTCACATGGTGGCGGCATGCAGAGGAATTCTCTCTAAAAGTCTTCACTTTCAAATGAAGCAAAAAATGGTGGGTTTGTTACTTAGGGTTTTCCCAACCCTAATTCAACTTAGGGGTATTTTTAGCCTTAGATTTTAAAATTTATTAATGCCCAAGTCAAACTATGGTGGTCAATTTCACATTTACCTAAGTCCTTTTTAAAATGCATTACCTTTAAATACCTAAGGCATTTATCCCATGCTTAGACCTTGATGAAAGTTTATATGCCTTGGTTTTTATTTTGATTGATTTTATAGTAATCATGTTAGAAACCAAGATCTGATTGCAAACCAGAAAAATCACCTTCCACAAAAGATAAAAATGAAAAAGCAAAGATTTGCAAAAGATGTGCAAATTGATATATTCGAAGTACAAAATATTACAAGAGATAATTTGCTTTATAAAAGAAAATATGCATAAACCTAATCTTATCTTGAGCAGCAAGATAGCTCAACAAGATAAGGATAAAACCTAATTAACCTAGGAATTAAATAATTACCTAAGTAAACTTATGTAAAGTGTAATTATATATTAATTACACCAACACCCCCCATAAGTGCAACTTAGGGAGAAGCAGATTATTATGCAAATATGAGTCCCAGAAACAAGGCCTAATCAGGTACTCATGTACAAATGCAAAGAGAGAGAAAACCCAATGGGAAAAACCCCCTCAGTGAGATGAACTGTTGTGAAGAATCATTGGAAGAACTTTGAAGAAGCAACACTGGAACCCCAAATCCAGAAAGCAAGGAAAGATACTTCTATTTTCAAAATACCATACCGGAATCACAAATGCAATAGCAAACCCGATGCTAAGGAACACTGGAAACTCACATACTGGATCAACCCTGGAATTTGTAAACAACAGTAGATGAAAGGATGAAAGGACCCATAATGATGACAAATCTGGAAGTTGTGTCTCTCAAAGCCAATGCCAAACTAAAACTAAAACTACCCATAGGACGAGTACCATCAAGATTCTGGAACATTAACCATAAAAACATGACCCTCCAATGAGAAAGATCTGAACCAGTGCGGATCAAGAACTATAAAATCCCAATGTGAAGTGTGAACTGAAGCAAACCAATGATGTGTCTAGCTAAGCAAGAAATAAGCTAAAGGAAACAATAGGAAACCAGAAAAAATCATGCGATTTGTCACCAATACGAAAGATGGATGCAAGAACCCCCCTTAATGGAACTTTATATCAGTTCGTTATTACAATACCCAATGATTGCAGAAGGAGAGAATGCAAAACTATATAAACATAAGCGAAAATGCAAACCTAGTGCACGAAACAAAAACAAATACATGCATAAAATAAATTACACATTTTCTATAAATGATCTCAAATCTGCATAGAGTCCAAAACCATCTTTCCAATGTCATGAAAATCGTGAAAAACAAATAAGCGATTCAAAAGATATGCTTCCCGGAGTGAAAACAAAAACATCTGACTTTCGAGGCTAGAAAAAGCATCAAAAAAGAAAAACCAGAAAATCACACCTATACCATTGCGTAGATCATCAAAACAACTTTCTGATGATATCTCGTTTGCAAAAAAAGAACATCGTATGCTCGAGTTATGCCTATTTCCGTGAAAGTGCTTCAAAAATGTCTGATTTGGCCCCCAAAAGCCCTCAGGGGCTAAAAAAGTAAGGCCCCTGGTCACCTGGGCGGACCAGGGGCTGAAGTTCTGGGTCTAGGGCCAAAGCTCCTGGTCACCCATGTGACCACTGTAGGAGCTGGCGGGCGCAGTAGAGGGCTTGGCGGAGCCCGCGATCCTCCAAAGGACCGTCGCTGTGCATAATGGAGTCCTTAGGGGCTGAGATCGGTGGGAATGGCCAGAAGGTGGCATGGTGGTGACAAAGGTCATTTACAATGGGAAACACAAAAATTTCGTCGAGATTTTTATTTTTTTAATATTTTTTTTATTTTTTTTCATACTTTGAGCCTTGGGAACTGTGCCTGGGGGTCGTACGACCCTTGGGCAAAAACGTTTTGCCTCCCCGGACGACTGTGTCCAAATCGAATAAAATTTATATCAAAATAGGGGTTTTTGGGTGCTGTGAATCCAATGACAAGGTCCGTTTGGGCCCAAAGTGCTCCGAAAATCAAGCGACCCCCAAATCTATCAGAAAAATCACTGAGCTTGAGACCCTCGCAAATCTGGAAAATGGTGACCAAAATGAATGAAATAAAAGCCATTTTTGACTTTTTCCAACACTCTGAATCCAACGGAAAACCTCGATCTGATCCAAGATGCTCTAGAAATATGCTCAAGGAAAGAAACCCTTGAGGGACCCCGAACGAGCTCTGCAATGTGTTCCTCCAAAAAAGTTGAGAAGGGGAAACAAATCAAGGCTCTGATACCATGTTAGAAACCAAGATCTGATTGCAAACAAGAAAAATCACCTTCCACAGAAGAGAAAAATGAAAAAGTAGAGATTTACAAAAGATGTACAAATTGATATATTCAAAGTACAAAATATTACAAAAGATAATTTTCTTTGTAAAAGCAAAGATGCATAAACCTAATCTTATCTTGAGCAACAAGATAGCTCAACAAGATAAGGATAAAACCTAATTAATCTAGGAATTAAATAATTACCTAAGTAAACTTATGTAAAGTGTAATTAAATATTAATTACACCAACAAATCAATCCTAAGAGGGGAGGTATTTTCAAAAAATAAATGCCTAAGGCATTTTATGTTGTTTGCCTTGGTAAGATATATGCCTTGTTTTTTTTTTTTTTTACCCACGCTGAATAGTATTTGGTACTTTTTCAAAGTCAACAAGCTAATCTTGCTTCTCATTACAAAATGGGTTTTTTAAGGGTTTTATGTTGTGTTTTATTTTAAATTAGGGAAGCAAATCTAATAACATTAATTTATTTTTATCTTAAATTAAATTTAGTTTTACAAATTTTATTTTAAAAATTAATTAAGAGAGGCTCTTTTATATTTTTAAATAAATATTTTTTTTCAAAGTTTTATATTTCTCTATTTCATTTTATATTTGATAAAGAAAATTTAATAATGTCAATTAAATTTTTATCTAGTTTTCTGTTGTAATTTTAGAGAGTTGAGACTTTACATTTAATAAGACTTGAGTCTTAGAGGACTTGTGAACCATTCAATTTCACCATTAAAAAAGGGTCACATAATCTCTTAAAAAAAAGTATTTGCTACATGCATAGGCATCTTATACATTGTTGCATGCTTGTACATTGTCTTCAATCATTGTTTTTTCATTGACTTGTTTCACAATGGAGCAAACTTTGATTCCACTTCTAACACCTTATAACTATTCTAAAATGGAAATTTGAAATGAACAAATTGGGCATGTGTATCAAGATGGGGCACAAAAAAGTGGTCAAATACCCAAAAACAAGCAAAACATGCTCATGTTTTGAATAAATTCAAATAGTGTGCTTGTGTTATGATTCAAATTTTTTGAGCCATAACATGAGTGTGTTATTTGAACAAAAAACACACATGTTTTTATGAAAGCAAAATGTGTGTGGTGCAGAAGCACCCATGAAGATGCATGCCTCCAAGAGGAAAATATGGTCAATATTTTGATTTTTGTATTTCTTTATTATAATAAGGTCCTAAGAGACCATATTTCATGTTTACAATGTGTTAGGGAAAGTCTTAGGCAGTCAAGTTGTCCATTGTGTTCAAATTGTAAAAGTTGTAAAATTGTTGCATTGTCGCAAAGCAACTTTTCTAAATTGTTGTAAAAAGATTATCAAAGTGGGTATTTGTTAAGGTCCCATAATCACAAAGTCAGTTGGTAACTATTGTAACAAGCTTGGGAAGGCATAAAAATCTTGAATTCATTGTTGTAAGGGCTGGCTTGAAGTTTTTGGAGATTTTGGAGGAATAAAACTCTTTTTTTTTTAAGTTTTCCAACATTTTTTTTGTTGTTTTCATTTTTATATGGATCTTGTACAGAGTATTTATGGCCTAAGACCCCTAGGAAATGAAATCCCTATGAGTCTTCTTTTAAATCCATTTGGTTTCATTCAATTTGGTGGAGAAATCAGGGAGAACTATCAAATTTTCACCAAACTGTCCAAACCCTAGATTAGGGCTAACATTGAGAAGAAAAAATGCATTTCTCTCCCATCCACCAGTGAAATCTCTCAAAACCTGGTAGGATGGAATGTATGATAGTGCTCTATATTATCCTAAACTTGTAGGCTTTAAGGAGGAGGTTAACATGTGCTAATTTTTTGTTTTAGGCCTGTTTTCACCATGTAACAGGCAGAATGAGTGAAGATGAAGCGATTTAATGTTGATGAACTGTGTAGAAGGGTGGTTTAAGTTTTGGAAGAGGTGTTTGGAGGTATTCAGACCCTATTAGACTTAGGAAATCCCTTGGTCACTTGTTGAGGCCCATTTGGAACCTTTCCCTAAATGATCTCTAGGCCTAATTTGTGAAACAAGCCTCACTGTTGCAAGGACAGTCATATTTTGAAGGAAACTTTCAAAAAAAAAATGGTGGTTTCTTGTTATGGTGTAGGCCCATAATGGGTATCCAAATCTATTCTTACCTTCTTGAGATCACACCTACATTGGGAGTTATGTGTTGTTTTGTCTAGGGCGAGTGCTACTAGGATTAACCCATGTTTGTGAAGGAAGTGTGAGTGGAATGAAAACCTTGAGTTTCTAGTTGTCCTTGTTGGTTTTGGCATGCCATTTTCAGAGGGTCCAAGTTGTTCTATAGGTTGGATAGAGGTTATGTTGTGGGAATCCACATTTGACACCGTATAGGCTTGATTCGATGCATGCCTTATGTGATAGGAGTCTTGACTCAAAGAATAATGACTCTAGGGTCTGATAAAGGATCAATTTGGACTGACTTCATGTTGAATGGCTCTTTGAAGGGATATGGGAATGATTGACACCATTTGAGGAGTATATTAGTCTTTTTTGAACCCTCATTCATTGTCCTACGCGTAGGAAACCAAGTCTTTTTCTATGGAGTCCATGAACCACCAATTTAAAGTTGTTCCCCTATGCATTTGAGATCTTGATTGCTCCCCTAGCCTTTGCATCAGCGTGTGTGCATTTTTATGAAAGAAAAATGTGTACATGTTTTGTTTAATAAAGTTATGAAAAAACCTGTCCATTTTTCTCACCCACGACCCACGTTTTCTGTAACATTTTTCTTTCCCTTAACTCAACATAATGGGAACGTGCTTTTTCCCTTTGTAACATAGCTCCATAATGCCACACCGGAGAAGAGGTAAGTGCTCTATTTTTGTGCATTAGATTTAAATTTTGTTTGAATTTGAAAAATTGTTTATTTTTGATAAATTTCATGTTTTTTTTTAATTATATAACAAATCATATAAACCTTGAGCCACAATCAAATTTAAATGATGAAGTGCTTAAGGAAAACTCTAGGATGCCTAACCCTTCTCAAACCCTTCCAACAAACCCTAGACAAAACCAAGAGGATTTGTTAGGGCATCTAGAACAAAATAAAGTTGTAATTTTTGAATTAGTTTCAAAATTGAGGGGTTCAACATCAAACCAGCATCACCTATCCCTTGCTTCAGTATTGGAAGCAATGATGATGAATGTTGAGACAATCACAAATCAAATAAATCAATAGAAAACTTATAGAGATTCATCTCATCAGTTTTATGCAACAAAGTTGTCCTATGATGAAGTGAAAAAGAAAGACATAAGATAAGAAAACATATGTGTTCGTTTTATAGATCCTAGAACCAATGAACTTATTCCTCCAAACTCAAAGAGGTTTCCAATATATTGGTGTAATCATGATGAGATAAGGAATATTTTTTGGGATATGTGGTGGATGGTCTTTGCCCAACCTCCATGTAATAATTATGAGGTGTCGCTCTATTTTTTTAGAAGACTGTAATATGAGTTTATCCTTCATGTAATTCCCAATTATTTTGATATGAGGGAGTTTCAAGGTAACGGTGGAGGCTCTGCCCAACATAGACTACCTAGAGCTTGTCCCAGGTAGATAACTATGAACATCGAAGAACACTACACAAAGACTTTTTTATCATGAGACAGTTGTAGTAGCCATCAAGGAGAGTATGGAGGTGCAGACTCTCCATGCAGTTGCTAGCCTAATAGACACCATTATAGAGCATGACACACAAATATCCCAGCCTTTCTCCTCACAGGATGATGCAACATCTCGACCATCTAACTCTAGTTCCCCTAGTTTTCATATATGCTTAAACTGTTACAATCTATGCTTTGGGAGCGATAGTGATGTAGAGGGTGTAGATGGTTCCACCTCCCATGTGTGTTCTCATTTTAAGTAAAGATGTTATTGGAATAGCAGTGGTCATCAAGGTGGTGCATCAAATAATGTGATGATGGTAGATGAGTTTTTGAATGAGGTGTATGTTGGTCAAATGTAGGTATGTTGATTTGAATTTATAACATTTTACCTATTAAATACTTAAAATTTGTATTAAATGTAAATATATTTTTAAATATAGAATTGAATTAAATTGATGCAAACATTATGCATTTTAGGGTGTAATTCCAAAGGGTGGTGCATCATCAAGCATTCTGCAACAACTTGTACACCTGCATCTATATCAGAGGTAAAATTTATATAATAATTAAAATAAAAAATACTTTCTATACAAAATAATGTTTAATATCTTAAAATACAACTTTCTATTGAATAGTTGGGCATCACATCACCATCTAGTACACATGTTGCCATGGATTCTTACGGCATTGGATTTACACAGATACACTATAACACATTTAAGTTTGTTTTTGAAAATTTCAAATTTGTTGTTTATATATATTTGTGAACTTTTGAGTTTAATCTATTATTTTTTGTTTAGTTGATGAATACAATAGTCACACCTCCTAGCATAAGAGAAAATTTGGAAGTTGGCGTTAGTGCAACAATTTCATCATCAATGTGCTTAACTTAGGTATGGGAATGAATATATATGTTTAATAATGTTTATTTTGTGTTGATTGATATTAGTAGACCTATCAAAAAAATTGATAAATATGTCTTTGTTATGTTATAGATGGATGTAAACACCCCTATGCGAGGATAAACATCTCTTGATGATGTCAAGCGTCATAGGCAAGGACAATTAGACTAGCAACATGTAAGTATGTTTATAATATATGTATCATTTTAAATAATTTGTATAGTTTTTGACTTTTGCATAGTATCTAATTTTATATTTTGTATGTATAGGTTGGGGTACAAAATAATGAGGAACACAAGAGATCCCGACTATTACAAGTGATTGAGGTTTAATGTATAGTCAAGAAAAAAGAAGCCCAATGTTTGAGTAATAGTGTTCAATGTTCATAGATGAACACATTTTGTATGTCTGTACATGGCACATAGATAACATTTTTGGTGTGGTTATATGTATGTATCAATGATATTTCATAGACTGGGAGACAATAAATTGTGTCATAACCTCCTCCCTTAGAACAATTAAGAACTCCTTTTTATTTTATATTTATAATTTAATAACTATAATCTTAAAAAAAAAAATTATATATATTATTGATTTAAGATTTCTGATAAAAAAAACCAAGACATATTTATAGATTATGATAATATTGTGATATTTAGATGAACCAGATTTTATTGGAAATATAAAACTAAAATGAAAATTTATATAACATTTCAACACATTACAATAATAATATAAAATTAATATTAAGATTATTGACCACAACCTTGTAATGAAAATAGCAATAACTTATGTATTATAACGACCCATGATCTTGATTTAATGGATTAAATGAAGGAAATAAAACTAGACTTCAGTTACAAAGAAATTCATTGTAATGTTGATAATGGATTCTAATAATGGGAAATGTGGCTTGATTGGTGAAAGTGGAAGCAGTTGCCCTTGTTCTTTAAAAGGGAGAATTTCTAAGTCATCAAGAGGGAGGAGAAACGAAGGATGGGAGTCTGTAAAAGAGTTACCAGATATTGTGCAAGGATTCCAGGTAACCATTAGGCATTCTTGATTGAATAAATGCAAAGAGATGTATGCCTCCAGTGACTAAACTATCTTTCTAGAGTTAATGACAAATGGTTGTTTTCCATATTTATATCTTTAAAATCTGATCTGTATTCTATCGTAAACTCTGTTTCATAAGTTCTGTGTAATAAAATCTTGCATAGTAAGCAATTTATAGGGCTTTGGTAAGAGAATTTCTCTCTTTTGAACTACTTTAAAAGTTTAAAGCTACAAGTTATGTTCCTAACCATTCCTGAACATGGTGGTTGTCTTTTGTAAATTTACTGGGATTTAGACAACACCAATATTTAGTGTCAATCCTTAATGATATAAGTGATTATCACTTTAAAAATTATGAGGTTAGTCAATTATTTTATCCATACCAGTGAAGTATAAACCATTTTGAAGTATACATTGATAATAAGATAATAATACTGAGTTTGTGTATTCTTCTATGATTTTTCTTATATAACATATGGTTAATACTTTGTAAATATTGTGAAAGAAGAAGATAATTTAGCCTATTAACCTCTTATCCTCTTCTCTGTAGGTAAGTTTAGTAATATATGTAACCTTTGTATCATTTGATACACACTACTTGTAAGATTAATATAGAGTATGAAAGATTCTTTCTTATGATATTGTGATAATATCATTTTAAAGGGGTTACTAATATCATTTATTTTTAAAAATAAATAAATTATTTATTGTTATTTTATTTTATTAAGTTTAAATAATATTATGATTTCATTTGTTCTATTTGGTGGTTTTTTAGCATGTAATTTTACATTTTTCATAGATGCATACGTTAGTTTAATATTGACATGATTTTTAGACTTCTTTGTATTACTTTCCTAATCTCAATAGTAGTTATAAAACTATGGCATTGTAGGATTTTTTATGTAAAGGCATGACTAGTTAAACACAAGGTAAATTCATTACTTAACTATTGTCTAAATATAATAGGTCTATTGCTTTATTTTAATAATATTTCTTAATGCATTGGATTCTATTTTTGTTAATTAAATTTAAAATCAATCTTCTTCTTTTTTATTATTATTTACAAAAGAATACAATAGGAGAATTCATGCATTTGATAATCCAAGAATTTTGATACTTTAAGATTTATTATTGATTTAATCAGTTTGCATGCAACAAGAAGTTGATAGTAGTTACTATTGCTGATTTATTTTTAATTGTACATAAAATTCAATGGTTGCATAATAGAATGATAGTTAAGATGTTTTTCTTTTAGTAATAGTTAAAATTTAAAATTGATTTGCATTACTTAATTCAATCTAATGTGGGATTAATATTAGTTTAATTCTATTCAACCATATTATCTTAAATTTTATTTCTCCCACAAAAAAATTGTTAGTAAATTTCTTTTACCACTACTCACCCCACTGAATAAGTGTTTTGACACTCACCACTAAATAAGTGGAAGAGTTTATTTATCTTTCATTCTTATAAAATTTTACCCACTAAAAAAGTGGATGTGCTTAATTTCTTTTCCCATTGAATAAATGTATGGTGCTTTCTATTTTGTTTGGTAATTTCTTTTACAATCCTATACACCGTATGCTCTCACCTCACCTTTATTGGGATTTTGGTGATTGGAAAGTGGAAAGGAAGTTTATTTAAAAATATTGTTCATTGTATGCTCTCACCTCACCCTTATTGGGATCTTGGTGATTAGAAAGTGGAAAGGAAGTAGTACTAGAAAAATTTCATTTATTATTTGATATTCCTAGTTAGAAAAGTTTAATCAAGAACTAAAAAAAAAACCAACAACATTCAATATCAATGGTGCTTATGGTTCACGTTTACGAGTAATATCGTCGTAATTGAGCTATTACAGCTATAACCTAATACAACTGCAACAATGACGTCTATGGCATCATCCCTTTAAATCGTTGGGGAGAAATAAGAGACATTTTGAAGTTGTTAATCTGAGAAACATAAAATCTCTCTCGGAACAATAATCTAAAAAGATAAATCAAATTGATCATATCCACTAGTTTAATTTAGAAAACCCTTTATAGGATTTAATATCATTCTTATTTAAATTGTTCTTATCATAAATTCTTGAATGATAATTTTATAATCTCAAGGGGGAACATTTATTTTGGACTAGGAATTAGTTATCTTAGCAAACAAGTAATAGTCATGATAACTCTTTTCTTTTAATTTTGTCTTCCTTTTGGGGGTGGCAATCATAGAAGAATTGTCTAGGGAAAAGGGGCCCTAGAAAGAGTTGCATACCCACATAACAATTCACATCAACTTAGAATAGAAAATAGAACTACATACAGTATGGCTTGATCCCATTTGGAAGCGGGGTATGTAAGCAATTTTGGAAAAAAAGAAAATTCCCAATACTTAGGCATTCAGGGAGGGGTTTAAGGTACACTTATAATTGGTTAATGTTATTAATAAAAGACTTGATAATTTAAGAGAAATCATTGAATTAGAAAAGGATTTAAGACTCTAATATAAATTCAAGGTAAAACGTAATCTTGTATACTCAGAAGGAAACCTAAATGGTTTTGTTTGATTCCCAAAGGCTTAGAATTGAATTTTGAGATAGGTATCAAGTTAATTTATTCATTTTATATACTTCTAAGGATGATGACCTTGGTACACTTCCATTAAGTAAGTGTAGTCCTTAGAGAGAAATTCAAGACCAGATGGTCCCGATGAGTTTGTCTCTGGCTAGTTCTATTCTTAATGAATAGGTACCTACCTCATTTGGGTAGATGCCTACCCCATTTCGGTAGATGCATGTCTCGTATGGATAGGCCTATTTAAGTGTACAGATGAAATAATACATAAAACAAGTTAATTCTCAAAAGAAAAAAATAGTGAAATTAAATAGAATTATGCATAAAGTTGTTACATATTGGCCTCATGACATTATATGACATGTTGATGACATTTTGTGCACCCTCATGATGGTATTGTATGATATTTTGATCATATTTTGTATGCCCTAATGATGGAATTGTATGACATTTTGATGATATTTTGTATGACCTCATGGCCTTATGGAGATCAATTTATATAAATATTTTATGTGTTCTCAATTTATATAAATATTTTATTTGTTCCCAACAAACATTGATCTAAAAGTGTATTTACATAGTGCAATGCAAGAAAGACAATAATGAATAAGTTAATAGTAATGTATTGAAATTTTAAATATTATTTACCAAAATTCAAATTACCGAACACTTGATGATGAGCTACTAAGTTTGTTTATTGATATTTTTGACCATAAAACTAATATTACTCTTATGATTCTAAATAGTGCAAATGACAACCTTCTTATTAAGGTTTATTAACTTGTTTCTTCTCCTATATTTTTAACTTTATATTTGTGTGTTAATTGATTTCTATGTTATGCATGAATTCATGAAACACTAGTTTACCAAAATCTTAATGTGTAGCCCTAAACAATACATCAAGAAAAAAAGCCAACTAGTCAGCCAACCATTTCATTACTTACTCACAGATACTTTGAGGTAGCATATCATGCGTTATTTAGGATTGTCCTACATTCTTTAGGACTATCCTACATTCATCAAGACTGACCTGGGTTCATTAGGAGTGGCCTAGGTTCATTAGGATTGTCTTAGATTCAAATCCCCTAAACTAAGGAAAACTAAAAATTAGGATCTAAAAATTGCTCATCTAAACTAAGGAAAACTTTTAGAAAATTCTTATCAAATCCTATAAAATATTATCCAAAATATCATTTTCCTTATGAAATCCTAAATTTTCCATATTCTAATTTGGAGTAGATATAATTAACTCATTGATTTTAAACCATAACAACTAGGGATATAACACATCTCAAGTAAACCACAAAATTTAATACCCCAAAACACCTCGACCAAGCTAGGGAAAATTTAGAAAAATAAAAAATAATGGAGATGAACATTAATCAAATTCAAAATATCAAGCACAACTACCAAGAGATACAACATAGAATAAATTATATGAAATATTGAAAAAAGAGAATAATCTAACAAAGCACAACCAAAGCCAATAAAGAATACTCATCAAAGTCAATCCTAGCAAATAAGAAGTGTCTAAGGGAATCAATGGAGGATGACTATTCATCTTCCTCACTATAAATTAGAGCTAGTCTTTCTAATCCTATTCCTCTCACCTCCTTTATCTTCAAATCATACATCCCTTTATAGGGAGTATTTTTGTCTCTCAAAATATTATTGAAAATGAGACATGAGGAAACAATGTCCCCATCCTCTTTTTGGAGTACCAATGGGCTCAATTAAAAAAATCTCAATTACCAAGATACACAAACCCCTTTCTTAGTCTCTCTTATATCTTTTTTAGAAGTAACATATCCTTAAGGATTAATTCCTTCTTACTATAAACTGAGTCTTCTATCAAAGTCAACACCAATTTATCTTCTACTTCATCCAATATGGATGACTCATATGGTTGGAGATGTCTATAATTGACCAAAAATGGATTTTTATGTGAGGGAGATCCAACCTAATGCACTCTCTCAAATTTCCTTTAAGATGTTGAATGGTTTGTAACTTGGATATTTTATTTTCTTGGCTTGTCCTTGCATCCATTCTTTACCTAGGGATAGTCATACCTTGTCTCTAACCTTGAGACCATGCTCCACATGATGTTGATCATATCTCTTTTTTTAATTCAACTTACTATTTTCTAATTATACTTTTACATTGATTTGTATCTCATGGATCCTCTCAACTATTTTTTTTTGTTGTCACCTCTAAGTCTAAGCCTTCTTACTTCTCCTCCTACTACTCAAGCACAATATCAAGTAGACTGGTTCATATATGTCCCAAATAAACCTTAGCTAGTGATTGTCCTATATAGGAATTAATTTCATTTTTGTATGAGTGCTAGATAGATTAGAGAATCATCCCAATCATTTGGAATCCTATTATTATAACTATGTACAAGTTATACCAATATCTTGTTCACCATTTTTATTTGTCCATTTGATGGGATATGAAATGATGTGATATTATAAAGTTTAGTACATATATTTGGACCACAAAGTGGACTAAAAATTACTCACAAATGAATCTATCTAATACATTTGATCTTGAGAGCTCATGTCATGCCCTAAGTTTTCCCAATACTATTACATAACCCATCCCATTTTTTTGAATCGTACAATACTAGCAAGAAACAACTATGTATAATATCCTTAGCATCTATGATGACATCAAGTTAATGATGTCATCATAAGTGCTTGCACAAAGAGTGAAGGTGGTAGAGAGACAACTATACAAAGGTTAAATTAACATTACCTTTAATCATGGAAACAACCTATTAAATCTAAAATAAAAGAACATTAAGAAATATGTTAAAAAATACTTTTCATAAAATAAAAATTTAATTCTAACTTAAACTCTAACATTAAGTCTATAGATTGATAGGAAAGATTATTATATTTTTTATAAACGCGTTACTCAATTTAGTCCAAGAAATTAAAACAACTTAAATACCAAATTAATCTTTTCAAGCATCAATCTATTAACTTAACTTAAATCAATAATAAATTAGTGTTAAGTGTGAAACCCCTCTGATTTGTTATGTTTTCTTGACATCTCAGATACTTTGTTAGACTTTATTATATGTTATTGTTATTCTATTGCTAACAGTGGAGTTAAGATAGACTATATTGATGTGATGGCACATTATTTGCATGGTGATTATGTTATTATGCTTTATGTTTGCATAGATGCTTAGTTGTGATGGCATTGCTATATATGCTTATTGTAGTTTAATTGATATATTATTTCGTCAGTTGATGTGACATTGTATTGGTGAAGAGAACATTATTGCATCACTCATTTGCAAGTGCCCTGTGATTTTCGCAATTCTCTTTTCACAGTGTGTATGAAATTACTATTTGTATACATGTACGACATTTGCTTCTTTGCAGGATTGAAGGTATAGGACATTAGCTTCACCTGGTCTCACAGGTCTGAGCGTGTCCACTACTCAACAGTAATATTGAGAGATAGTAACGGGTTACCTAGTCATACCTTTACCCTAGTACAGTGTGTCGTCAGTTTGAGTTTTGGTCTTAGCCTTATCATTGTTATTCTGGGTATTTTATTATTGTGCAAGTTTAATTTGGTAGATTAAATGTGTATTGATTTATATATTAAATTAATTGAATTATTGTTGTGAAGGCTTTAGAATAAATTAATTAATTAATTTAATTTAGTTATGTTGTTGAGTAATTTTTATTATTAAAAATAAATGGTAATTAAATAAATAAGTGTATTTAAATTGGGTGCAATTAGTTAATTGTTTTCTTTTATTTAAATGCATGTGGTTGGAAAATATCTTGGGTTGTTGAGGGAAAAGATATTTTGTTGGGATAACTGTGAGTTAGAAAATTGTTATCTTATTGTTGAAAATTGATTCTCAGAGGAAAAGATTGGAAAAAGTGAAGAAAGTTGTTTCACGGGAGTTTTTGGTGGGGGTTGTTGAAAATTGGAGAGGAAATTGTGGATCTCTCTGAGGAATTTGTTTTAAAATTTTGGCTGTAGAATTCTTGGTTGTGTACTGTTGTGTTTTCTGGAAAGAGGCAATTGCACTAGAGGAATCTTTGGCTACTTTGGAAAATTGAAGCTATAGAGAAGCTCAACATAATTTCTTGAGGCAACATTCTTCTGGAACAGGTTCCTTTACTTTTTTTGTGAATTAAGAATTGAAAAGTTGTTTATTTTATTGTAGTACAATTTGGAAAATGATAGGAAAGGATTTACAATACTGTAGAAGTTCTTGTTTCTTTCTGTTTAAAAAGATTTCCTGAAAGAGGAACCTCTGTAGAAAACAATTAAGAATCCTTTGTGTTGTTTGTTCATTCGAAATAAATTGCTACAATAGAAAATTTAGATCTTTGTAGAAAACCTTCATTCTATTTTGTTCTCCCTATTCTTTTTGGTTATCTGAAAAAAATGAAATTTCTAAGCTTTATGTAGAAAATTTCCTCTTTGAAAAAATAAAAGTTAATTGCTCAACTTGAACCTGTGATTGGATTAATTGCATATATATATATATATACGCATATATTAAAATATATATATACATACATACATATATATATATATTTTATATAAATATTTTGTGTTAATTAAATAACACTTTGAATTTATTGGAGAGTGAATTCGTAGAGTCACTGTACGATGGAAATTCGTCACAGTAGATTTTTTTTTTAAATATATGTTAGTGATTGAGGGCCACGGGTTGAAACCCCCAGCCGCACCCATACAGGGGTGCGCTGTTGTGTACAACGCTCCCCACACCCATGTGGGGGAAGTGCTGCCCACAGGCAGTGAACCCCTACATGGGGAGGCCACGGCCAGGGCAACACCATGTGCGTGCGTGTTTATTATGTTGTGTTTTGTTTTACTGTTGGGATTTTGATTTATCATATATATTATATATGATATATATGTTATATATAATATATATTTATTATATATAATATATGTATTTAAAGTTAAATGTATTTTATATTATTTATAAATAATATGTTTATTATATTTATATGTATAGTTGTATAGTTGTATATATATAATTATATATATATAGATATATTTAAATATAGTTATTTAGATTATATTTTTTAAGATAGTAAATGATTTATTTTAATGAAATATTAAATGGGTAAGTGCATGCAAGCACTAGTTGTTATTTTATAATGAAGTGATTTTATTAGTAAGATTGGGATAATTTGTTTTATCTATATTTGTGGATTTGGAAATTGAACTTTTGTTTTAAATCGTTATGGATTTACTAAATGGAATTGTAATGCTCCGCCAAGCAACCCCAAAGGATACTAATACATCTAACATTTATGGCACCAATTTGTTTTAAAAGTACTAACATGCATCATAATAATCATATATCACATGAAATGAGACTAAACATGAACTACATATAACAAATCCCTCGGGTTTACATGACTGCATTACTTTTCACAACAATATCATTACATCACATGAAAGGTAAGTATACACCAGTAACCATAAGATAACACGAACATGGACAATACATTAATCAAGGATTACAATATTACAATGCCGCTTCCCAACATGAATGGGGAAGTTACAATAAAATGGAATGATACATTAGAAATGAAGAAGTACAAAGTTGCAATACTGGATCCAACTCTGGTTCAACTCAGGAGTCACTACAAGGTACAATTTTGCACTTCTCGATCGATGACTGGGGACCCAATGGGGTGCATAGCACGTTCCACCCAACCACGTGGACCCGAAGGCCCACCCCCTGTGCTAAGAGATGACAAGAAGGACCCCAACAATAACCATCAAACAGAACAAGAATACAAGACTTCACAACAAGATCCACAATAACATAAGGCAATCTCAGCACAAGATATAACCAACACAAGATGTGTCCAACATAAGGAATAACCAATAAAGCATCAACATACAAATGCCAACATGTGCTTCCAGAGGCCCAAGAATAACATAGAGGGAAACAAAGCATACATGGTTGTTAAAGGAAGAGTGTCATCGCAATGTTGCATGGGTTACCCTGACGAATCTTCCTAGGCCTCGGCCCCCAACTTGGGTTACCCTGGTGACCTCTTACAAAACTTGGCCCCACATGCAATCCAATGTGGAATCGATTATCTTTCATAAAGACAAGATAATGATCTTGCCATTCCAGGCCTTCTCGTCTCATTCCCAAGTCTGAACTAGCCCTTGAGTCCATGAGCGAGGCATAATCAACAAGTTAAATATTTTAGACTACCCATTTCCCTAATACACTAATTTATTTTTCACTTATTAGATTAATTCCACATGAGTTACCCAGGCACCACTTTGTGTGCCAGCCCCCATGAAGAACCACTCCCCTACTAACAACATATCTCAAAAACTCAAATGGAAAGCCAACTTGCTCAAGAAATGTAATCCAATAAAATAGTTGCACCAAGAGTGGCATGCACCATCTTGCGCTAGAACTTCAAGGTAATGAAAACCACATTCAAATGCAAGGCTCGAGGCACATAAAAACAATCCAAGTGCAAGATCAACCATCATCAAAGTACTAGACAGAATCATAAAACCACCTGCTTTCAGGTGAAACAACATTAAACTTAATAAATACACCGGGCTTGATATGGGTTACCTAAGGCGATCCTCCTAGGTCATCGGCCCCCATACCAACCCTTGCAAAAATATAGAATAAAAATCATATCCCCTCTATCCTCTGGAAGACAACAAATTATCAACACAATGGTTTCCATCAAGGTGACAACAGTAGAACAAATGGTGAAAAACATCACATCAAATTCTTCAAACTCAATCAAGATTAACAAAATCCACCCACTTCAATATCAATCGCAAAAATCAAACCTTTGCAACTTCCAACAATATCTACTTATATAACGAATCATAATGCACAACTATTATAGAAGCATCATCCTATTCATCCTCAAAATTCCTCTCATATTCAAGTATAGCTCTAAGAAATCATTAAAAGAAATAATGGACATAGTTTACGGTTTATTAACCTAAAGACTTCGTCAAGGTGACGAATTTTACAACCTCTCACTCACCATCTTATGCCAATATCTTGATAAGTAAACGCTTATATGATGAAGCGTTATATTACAAATAAAAAGGCATCTATTATTGTCTACTATTCTAGAGTTAGTGATTCTTATAGAAGGATAAGATCTTCATAATAATGTTCTAAAATATTCATTATAGTGCATGTACTACATGAGAATTACTAATAGACACTCAATTTACATTTTATACTTTTAGAAATACTCACATAACTCTAAATAAATAAATATAACTATTTTTCCTCACGCATATCTATCTATAGAAGATTCTCTTAAAGAAAGCAATAAAAGCAAGTTTATCATAAACTATGTTGTCCTTTTCAACTCAAGAGAACTTAACCATCTAATAGAATAAACCAATATTTCCTATATCACTATTTCCAATAATTACATGGATATTTATGACCACAATGCAGATTTCTTATTCATACATAGACAAACATTTACATGATTATATATATATATATATATATTTAGAATTTAATGATAAGTATAGGCGCATCTACAACACTTAGCAAAGTGGAGCAACCAGAAAAAGGAGATTGCAGCGCATGAATAATTGAGGAATTTTAGATCAACCTAAGCTATTACTTAAGCCTAGAGGAATAATTAGAAATTCCAGATCTTTAAAGGTCTCGGGACTCCCATCCCAAAAGTGATAAGAGAGCAGGAGAGGTGTGAACAAATTTACTACAAGAGAAATTGTTCCAAGAGATGTGAGTCATTTTGATCATTAGAAAAGATACGATTTTCTTGTGGAGATTCAGGGAAGTGATGAATGGAGGCAGAAGGATATCTCCAAAGTCATGAATTTTTTTCTTAACATAGAAAGAGAAATGAGAATAGCATAAAACATAATCAAAGAAATTAAACACCATCAAGGTATCATGGATTATGGACATCGGAGAGGAAACAGAGTCAGCGCAATATGGAAACCACCACAAAGGTGCAAATAGGAACTACAAGAGCCACGCCATCAAGGGTCCAAGAGAATAAGATTGCAAATACAAGGGAAAGCCACAGAGGGGATTTCAAAGTATATCAACCACGCAGTTCATGCAAATGAATCCACAGACGATCTATAGTAAGAAAGAGTCTAAAAAGGGCAGAGAGAACTATACTAATGACGCAGAAGAAACTTTAGCTTTAACAGGTCGGCTTTGGATCAAGAAGCTTATTTAAACTTCTACAACATTCTATTTTAAGTGTTGCATTGTGATAGACTGTCAATGAAATCAGAGGGATTATTTAACCCTCAACAACATTCTATTTTCACGTGTTGCAGACGTGACAAGTTACCAAAAGAATCAGAAAGGTACTTTAAACCTTTAAACTTCCTATTATGTTCAAGCGCCGCAGCTTAGACAGGTTGACAATGAAATCAAAGAGATTATTTAATTTACTACACCTTTGCAGTCTAAAAGTTGCAGCTGTGATAAGTTATCAAAGGTTTCAGGGAGGCTATTTAATTATGTACAATACCTCAACTCTAAATGTTGTAACTGTGATAGGTTGCCAAGTATATATATTAGAAAGTGAATATTGGAATTTGAAAATATCGCCATCTACTTGCATTATTATCATTATTTTCGAGTGTTGCAGATGGGACAGAGATCGCTCTGGAAAACAACTATTTCTGCAGCTTTGTTTGTGATCAAAATCCCATAGCCATGCAGGTTGGAGCCTACGCACCACTTCACACACTAGTATCCCTTAATGTAGTACATTTTTAGGTGATCATTGCGTGCATTGGCTATCTTGGGGACTCATATGAATACAAACTAAGATAACAAGGATGTCGATAATGGTGGGACACCGATATAAATGAATACCAGGTTAATATAATTTGTAAAATAATATGGAACATAGAGTATGACCATTTCATATTATCATACAAGCATCACAGTGAGAGGAATGCATAAAGGGAAAAGCTCCGCAAAAAGTCCAAGTCTGCGATGAGACAAATTATTTTCTTCATGTAAAGTAAACATTCAGACTGTGAGAATTGTACAAATAGGTACATGGCTATAAAGTAAGAAGCTATGATGATTAGGAATAATTAGATAAAAAGTGAGGCTCAAGCTATGCATGCGATCTATGGATTCATAGACAGGGCATATGGACTATTGACAGTTCACCTCAAAGAAATATGGCCTCACGAAAAACTTTGGATACAGGGTATGCACAAAACGGATGTATTGATGAGATTTTTATTTTAAAATCTTTATTCAAAGTTATTAAAGGATCTAACAGATCTAAGCGTAAGACATGAGTCAAATTCTTAACATAGAGGGAACAAGAGACATCATTCTTATTCCCAACATTTGTTATGAAAGGAAGCATAAATAATACACTCAAGATGAAGACACAGAGCACTGTCAGAGACCAAGGCATGAACTTAGTCAAGTGTTATCAACAGCTCTCATGGAAATACCATTTGAGGGTATGAAGAACCAAACTGAGCAGAATATCTTAACTTGAAGCTATCGACTAGGGAGATTTTATACAAAGGCTTTCTGAGTAGGTAAGTTAACTCAACTCTATAGGCAATATGTGACATCATTTAAATAGTCTATCTAAGCAAAATTTATATAGGTATGCATCATGAGAAGTCACGAATAAATCTGAAAACAAATCTTATTCAGAAAATACTTGAAATCCCTCGCTCTTCCATTTATCTGTAATTGATCTCCTCTCCTTTTACCTCCTACAACGTCACAGCATGAAGTCTTGGAATCGTGCCAAAAAAATGGTAGACATCCTCTCCACAGTGCCATACCCCTCGAATGAATGAACCGAATCCCCCCGAAAAGGGATAGTTGAGATCCTCTAATTACTCCGCCCAACACCCATGCACCCAATGCATGCTCCTCCATTTACCAAGCCGAATTGTTACAAAAAATGTTACATGCCATCCTCCTATCTACACGTATTCATTTATTAATGACCACTAAACGTATGTGATCGTTTATTTTATTTTTTTTATTCTTTCCCAACTATTTGTCATCTCCACTCTCAATTTGCTTATTAATTAACGTATCTTCATATATTTACACAATAATTCAATCTTGAAATATTTCACTTTTTATTTTATTTTTTTAAAATTTCAATAACTTTATTTTTTTAGCGCAAATAATTAATTAAGTACTAATTAACCCAATGCACAACAAGCCAACAACACCACAACCAAAGAGGCGAATCAAATTACAAAAGCAACCAAGTTGAAATGTAGAGGGTACTACAGGAATTATATTTAAATGGTGCATTTTAATAGGTGAAATTGATTGTAATGGATTTAGGAGATCCGAATGATAGCATTTGTTAATTGCTTGGTGTTGTGTTTATTAAAGCACGTGTTTCCTGTAATTGTGTACTGGGGGAAAAGTAATTGTTATTACAAGAATCTAAGTCTTCCAGAGTTGTATTTTGTGAAAAGGGGTTGTTGTAACTTTAGTTCACCCTTTGAGATTTCTTGGGTAGTGCACATATTGGGTTTCAGTATTGGACATCCATAGAGATGTGTTACCTTTTGAGGTGTATTGGGTATTGCTATCAGTTCTTAGTGCATTGTCTACTCTTGGCATGTAGTTTGAGTTATGTGTTGTCGATAGGGGAGTGGCTTTCAGCGAGGGCTGGGACACAAAGTGGTCCTAGGACAACTCATGCGAAAGTCAGTATAATCAAGTGGGAATTAAATAATCTATTAGCTTAACACATTTAGCAAGATAATTAGCCTCGCTCATTGGCTCAAGGGCTTGTATGAGACTTGAGATGAGTTATGAAGGCCTGGAATGGCTAGATCGTTATCTTGTCTTCTCGAAAGATAACCGATTCCGCACTAGTGTGCATGTGGGGCCGGAATCGTGAGAGGTTACCAGGATAACCCTAGAGGGGGGTCGGGACCTAAGAAGATCTCCTTTGGACAACCAATGCAACCTTTGTGATGACACTCCTCCTATGACAACAGTCAGTTTATTGTATTGTGTTTGTACTTGATTATGTGATTCTGGAAGTAACGTGACCATTGTCCTTGTTACTTGTACTGTGATTATTTTGTTTATAGCCTATGTCTAGAGGTAGTAGGATTGTCTCAGTTACCTTTTACTATCTCCTAGCACAGGGGTTGGGCCTACGGGTACCATATGGTTGGGTGGCATGCTTCTTACACTGTTGAGTTTCTCTTCCTATTTGTGATGGCGGGATCTTCTTGTTCGAGGAGCTCATGTAGTTCTCTGGAGTTGTTCTTCTCTTTCTTCATTATAGTTGTGGATCATTATGTATAATTGTAGTACCTCATTTTTATCAAGGTGAACCTTTGTGATGTAATTGTAATAATATTTGTGATATATTCATTATTGGATTTAATGGTGTATTGAATGTTATGTGGTGTTGTATTTGTGGAAATATGTTCTTTACATTCTATGAGTTAGAATTATCTTGCAATAAATTAAGGCTTTGATGTATGTTGTATCTTGAGTTTAATGTTCATATGCTATGGTTGGTTTAACTTTGTTCGTAATGGTATTCACATGTAGACGTGTTGCATGTCCTAGAGGATGTATGTGGTTAGAGTAGGATACTTTACTCGTCTTGTTATACTTTTTTAGAAAAAAAAATTAGTTGTGCTTTCACAGTGTTGCATCATCCTCTAGGTTGCGGGATAGGGTTTTACACTTGGTATCAGAGCCTAGGTTTAAACACTGGGTACTCTGGGTTAATTTGGGAACCATTAAGTTTTTTGAGTAGGATTTAAGTTGCATATCTTGTCTTACACCTTGGTGTGTTTGTGCAGGATCATGCCACCTAGGAGAGGTCAAGGCCATGGTCGTGGCCATGGAGGTAGACACGGGGGTAGTCAGCAGAACTCACCTCTACATGTTTCTCATTATTCTGACCGTGAGGAGCAACAGGCTTCTCAGAACATTCTGGGAGGCAGTATTCAAAATCTGGATCCACCAGGGATCGAGGGCGCACAGTTGCATCAGTTACTGGAGGAGACTCTTTCCTGTCTTAGGCCAAGGCAGGAGGTAGATCAGATTGTTGTTAAAGAGAGGGATGTACTAGTTCAATCAGATGCAGTTGTAGCTGCACATATGAGGGATTTACTTAGGGCTCAACCCCCCATATTTGATGGATCAAGCAGCGGCTTAGAGGCAGAGACCTGGCTGATTGACCTGAACAGATGCTTTGCTATGCACCCATATGGTAGCAATACTAGAGCCAAATGTACGATTATTCACCGGAGAGGATTTGCCTCCACATGGTGGAGATTGGAGGAGAAAAAGCTCCATATTGATATCGGTACCGTATCTTGGGAGATATTTCTGGAGAGGTTTCATGCCAGATTTCTCTCAAATCATTGGCGATAGTGTTGTGGGGATAAGTTCCACACTCTACAACAGATGACTATGTCAGTGGAGTTGTACGAGCGTCATTTTTACGAGCTCAAACAATACACAAGCATAGGTGACGACGAGGGCATATTGGTGCAACACTTTCTTAGGGGCTTAAATGCCCAAATCAGTGGAGGTGTGTGGTTTTTCAAACCCAACCATGGAGGCGGCAGTAGATAAGGCCAGAATTATTGAGGAGAATTTGGCGATGGCCTTAGGTGGTCATGTTGGAGTATAGGTGGGAAGCACTTCAGCCGCAGGGACTAGTGCACGCAGTGGACAACCGTAGGGAGCTGGACCACCCAGGGCACAAAAAACACCAGCATAGAGTGGACAGTACCAGAACTCTCAAGGAAAATGAAAGGATTTTCCACCTAGACAGAATGACAGATATTAGACAGGGGGTGATCAGAATTGGAGGTGTGTTAAACACTTCAGTAATGCACAACTAGCACAGAGTTTTTAGTCTACCTTTAGGGGTAGTTTTTAACAGTCCAGTGCACCTTCTGGTGGTAGGGGCTATGATAGAGGTATCGAGTGTTTCGCTTGTGGCCAATAGGGTCACATAGCTTGGCAGTGTCCCAATAAGGGCACATCAAGATATACACAGAGGCCAGCGGCGTCAGAGCTGACTATAGGGGATGCAGGCAGAGGACACCATGTATTTGCTACAGTTGATAACTGCCAGGCTGACCACTAGAGTACAATGGTGAAGACTACAGGTATGTTGCAGGGTAACCGGGTTACCATATTATTTGATTCAGGAGCCTCTGACTCATTTATTTCATCATCCATTGTGGCATGTGATAGACTGGGAGTAGTGAGGCAAGAGGGTAAGTGGCAGGTTGAGTTAGCATCTAGTGCTAGGGTTACAGTACATTCCTTTGTACCGAATTGTAGACTAGAGATTGATTCTTTCCACACCACTACAGATCTTCATGTTATACCATTAGGTTCTTATGGCATAGTGCTAGGGATGGATTGGCTCGATGCTCACAAGGCCATGATTGATTGTCGACGCAAGTCAATACTATGCACTGATGCATCAGGCAGTGAGGTAGAGTTAGTAGGGATCCAGAGGCCTATATCTCTGAGAATGATCTCAACTATGCAATTGAGAAGGTGTGTTCGACAAGGGTGCCAGTTATTTTTTGTTACAGTAGATGATTTGGAGATGGGGGATAGAGAGGAGAAGTTGTCCGTAGATAGCCACCCCATACTTTGGCAATATGCCGATGTTTTTCTAGATGATATTCCAAGGATGCTACCTCAGCGTGACATAGACTTCAAGGTGGATCTTTTACTTGGTTCTAAACCCATTTCACGAGCACCTTACCGAATTATGACTCAAGAGCTTAAGGAGCTCCGCCTACAACTTGAGGAGTTGTTGGAGAAGGGGTTCATTCACCCTAGTGTCTTGCCTTGGGGAGCATCAGTGATCTTTGTGAAGAAGAAGGATGGATCTCTTCATCTTTGCATAGATTACCGACAGTTAAATAAGGTCACCATTAGGAATTGATACCCTCTACCCAGGATAGATGACTTGTTTGATCAGGTCAAAGGTGTGATAGTCATTTTTAAGATTGATCTTAAGTCAAGATACCATCAGTTGCGAATTGTAGAGGCTGATATTCATAAGACAGAGTTTCACACACGATACGACCACTATGAGTTCACAATGGTACCATTTGGGTTGACGAATGCACCATCAGCATTCATGATCCTGATGCACAGAGTTTTTTGCACGTATCTGGATAGGTTTGTAGTGGTATTCCTTGATGACATTTTGATTTATTCCAAGACTGTTGAGGAGCATGAAGAACACTTGAGACAGGTATTGTAGTGTTTGAGGGATAATAGGTTGTATGCCAACTTGTTTAAGTGTGAGTTCTTCAAAATTGAGGTCAAGTACCTTGGTCATGTTATATTAGGATATGGAATTGCAGTGGATCCTGCAAAGATCCAGGCAATCATGGATTGGTCTGCGCCCATGAATGTGGCAGAGATATGTAGCTTTATGGGGCTATCAGGTTACTACAAGCGGTTTGTTCAAGACTTTTCTAGGGTAGGTCACCCTATTACTTCTCTTCAGAGGAAAGGGAAGAAGTTCAATTGGTCAAAGCAGAGCGAGGCTGCATTTTAGACATTGAAGGAGAGGTTGACTAGCACACTGATCCTTGCAATACCCGATCCTCCAAGAGACTTTGTTATATGTGTCGATGCTTCTTTAGAGGGGCTAGGAGCAGTATTAATGCAGGATGGACGAGTCATTGTGTACGAGTCACGCAAGCTCAAAGATCATGAGTTGAACTACCCTATGCATGATCTTGAGTTAGTTGCAGTAGTACATGCCTTGACTCGATGGAGACATTTTCTATTGGGCCACCGTTTTGAGTTACACAGTGATCGTCGGAGTCTACAGTATATCTTTATATAGCCTAACCTTAATGATAGGAAAAGGCGATGGATGGAGTTTCTTTGTGAGTACAATTTTGAGGTGAAGTACATCTAGGGAAAGGAAAATGTAGTGGTCGATGCTCTTAGTCGACGGAGACATGAACTTTCTGAGATGACTCTTACTATGGATTTGAGGAGTTGGATTCTTACTGCACTTCCTACAGATAGCTGGTACCAGGAGGTAAGGTCTGAGATTGAGTCAGGCAAGACTTTGGATGGCAGATACTCAGGATATTCTTTAGAGACAGATGGGTTATTGAGATACATGGGACGTATATTTGTTCCATTTTCAGAAGGGCTTCGTACCTTGATTTTGATAGAGGCACATCGGGCACCTTACTCATCTCACCCTGGAGTGAAGAAGATGTATGCCGATTTGCGACCGCTTTATTTTTGGGCAAGTATGAAGCGAGATATAGCCAATTATGTATCACGGTGTTTGGAATGTCAATGAGTTAAGGTTGAACACCAACATCCGACTGGCCTTCTACAACCTCATTTGGTTCCTGAGTGGAAATGGGACATCATTTCATTGGATTTCATTGTTGGTTTACCCAACTCTTCGTGATGACATGATGTGATTATGATGATGGTAGATTGGTTGACGAAGGTGGCACACTTCTCGCTTATTTGTTCCTCCTATAATGCTTCGTCAGTTGCTAGAGTGTTCATGGAGGACATTGTGAGGTTGCATGGTATTCCGCGTCGGATTATTTCTGATAGGGATCCTGTGTTTACTTCGGCTCTTTGGACATCATTACAGCATGCTATGGGGACACAATTGAACTTCAATTCAACGTATCACCCAGAGATGGATGGACAAACTAAGAGGGTCAATCAGATCCTCGAAGATATGCTTCGCATGTATGTCATGAACCAGCAGACACAATGGGAGGATTATCTCTATCTTGTAGAGTTTTCTTATAACAACACATTTCAGAGTTCTATTGGTATGGCACCTTTTTAGGCTTTGTATGGACGGTCGTGTCAGATTCCATTGAGTTGGGACAGGTTGGAGGACAGGATTCTATTGGGTCCAGATATGTTACAGGATATGGAGCAGCAGGTGGTTCGGATCATAGAGCATTTAGTAGCTGCATAGGATAGACAGAAGAAGTATGTGGATGCACACCGTGTGGACCACCAGTTTGTTGTAGGTGACCAATTTTTCTTGCGAGTACGACCGAGGAAGAGTCTGATCCGTTATGGAAAGGGTTCTAAGCTCACACCTCATTTTTTCGGGCCTTTTGAGATTCTAGAGAAGATTGGGCCAGTTGCTTACCGCCTTGCTTTACCGCCCAGTCTCTCACATATCCATGATGTGTTCCATGTTTCTATACTTAGACCTTATCATCCAAACATTTCTCATATCCTTGATTGGACTGCTTTACAGGTAGAGGACAAGCAGCTAGCTTTAGAGCCCATGGTTGTTACCCAGCATAGGAGACTCGCCCTCAGGGGTTGAGATATTGAGCAGGTGAGGTTCCAGTGGGATCCTAGAGATGACACTTTTGCTACATGGGAGGATGCTACCAGGATGAGGGAGCTCTACCCTTGTTCACAGGTTGATTGTAATCTTCTAATATCATTGTTTGAACAAGTGGATATATATGTATGTATGTGTGTGTGTGTGTGTATGCATGTATGTATGTATGTATGTTTTTGGTTTAATATTTAACTGGAAAGTCAAATTGTAATCTTGAAATTAATAATAGTTAACAACCAACAGTAATGGTGACTCACAAATTTTTATATATGTTAACAACATTTAAAAGGAATGGAAGCTAAGTTTGGGGAAATGCTCTTTTGGGGTCGATGAACCCCCCATGGGTTGCAACCCCTCGTTAAAGGGTTTGTGGACATGGGTCCTACCTAGGCCCCATGGTGATGGGAAACCTGTAAATGGGTCATCCCATCAACCATGGTCAACCTTTATTTTTTCAGTTTCTTTAAATTAAAACTTAAATAAATTTAATTTGTATAAGGGTGTTATATATATATATATAAATTATTGTCTAAATTTACAATTAAAATATTTTATATATTAATAGTTATTATTATTTATTCATTTATTAATGTAATTAAATATTTATATTATAAATAATTATGTATATTGTTTATTATATATATTCTTGTAAAATATATTTATATAAAAATATTTTATATATGCATAAATTTCACAATGAGTATATATACTAGTTTAAATTTATTACTTTTAAACAAATATTATTATTTTCTTTTGAAAAACTAATTTAGGAAAATTAAGGTGAAATGGAAAAACTAATTTTAAAATTAACAACATTTATATCAATATGCTTAGTCTAAATCAAAATGTATTTATTTTCTCGATTTTCCATACTAAACTTTTGCACAAGATGGTATATTTCTCTCAACTAAATGTTTATGAATGTTTTATTTTGTTCCAAATGATATTCATTTAACAAATCAATATTATCAAATTGAACTTGAGCATTGAAATGAGTAATTTAAACATTTATTTCCATGCAAGTGTGTCATAATGATTTACAAATTTTCTTCTTGATCTTTACACAACAATAGAATATATACTATTATTTTTTCACTAGAAATTAATCCTTCCTTTATCTACATTAATCACATTCATCAAAATACAAACTCCCAAGATATCCTCTAGCTCCATGTGTGAACCTAAAAATACACAACAAGAAAAGAAAAACCTTATGGCTAATGGGATCTCAACCCAAACATAAGGTTGAAAATCAATCCACCCCCGAGCTAGGGTTCACATAGCTCTCCCAAGGTATACTTTTTCTTCACCTTTTCCCAAAAAACAACACAAAACATTTAGATACATGCACATACCACATAATTATTCACATACAGGTTTAATCACATCACATTAGCCCTTTTCAAACCCTCAAATTCACAATGGATGCCCTCTTCAGATCCTTCAAAGGGAGAGTGGGGACTCAACCTTCAAGGGTAAAAATAAATATCACATATAAATATATATACTTCTCACATTCATATTCACATTTCACAACACATAATCCCATACCCATCCTTCCAACAACATACTCCTTATTTCTCCAACATGTGCACAAATGTGGATACTTATATCCATAATAAACATGTGGGTACTCTTACCCAAGATTTGAAACCCTCTTGAGGGAGCCTCTCCCACTCATACCCCAAATACATGGAGGACCTAACCCTCTCTTAAGAGGTGGTCTACTCCCACAAAATACACAACGAAAATTAAAAAAAAAAATCATGACACTTCCCTTTACAAAGACCACAAGATTACACATTTTCTTTTTTCTTTTTCCAAGAACTAAATCAAGAAGTTACATACACATCCATTAACTACTAAAATGAAGAAAAAGGGGTTTAGACCCTACCTTACAATGCTTATCAAACAATGAAAGAAACTTGGTGTAGAATTCTTCTCCAAGCTTTCTCCTCTCAAACTCTTTCTTCATCAAAACCCTTAGCTCCCTTTCTCTCTTTCTCTAACCTTCTAAAAGCACTACCAAGATGGCCCAACAAAGATCACAAAGATTACACATTTTATTTTTCCAAGAACTAAATCAAGAAGTTACATACACATCCATTAACTACTAAAATGAAGAAAAAAGGGTTTAGACCAGGCTACCTTAACAACACTTATCCAACGATGGAAGAAACTTGGTGTATAATTCTTCTCCAAGATTTCTCCTCTCAAACTCTTTCTTCATCAACAATCTTCTATCCCTTCCTCTCTCCCTCTAACCTTCTAAAAACACTAACAAGATGGAATTTTCATAAAGAAAAGGAAAAATACAAGAAGATGAATTTCTCTTCCCATTCTATGAAAATAAACCTATATAAAAAGGGGAAGAAATCAACTTCCCTCTCCAACCACCCAAACCAACTAACCAACTCTTATTTTCGTAACTTTTAAATAATGAGAAATTTAAGAGGGTTTAAAACATTAATAAAGGTATTTCCTAGGTTAAAAGAACCCTTAACCTATATATCTATCACCTATGGACAATCTAGGACTATTAAAACATAATTTGATTCACATAAAAAGGACTTCATAAATCCAAAAGATAACCCTTAAAGGTAATAAAATAAAAAAATTCATAAGCACATTATCCACATAATGAAATTTCATAACAATACATCACATGACCTTATTTCTCCATAGAAGATAAGGTGGGTAATTCGCAAGGATAAAACAAGGGAAGTAGCTATGTGACCCCAACCAACATTGATAAAATTCACCTATTCGCTCAACAACAGGTGTCAATACATTACATGAATAATAATAGTCGAAGCAACTATCATATATTAAAATCACATTTCAAAAATAATAATCAACTAGGAAATTACATAGAAATGATTTAAATATAATAATCATCACATGTAAACATTAACATATCTAATTCCCATCTCCACAATATATACTCACATAACCAATTAATGTAATCAACTAATAACTCCATCTAATCAATAATACAAATCTATCATCAAGCAATTTCCTTGATAATAAAGACAACCACAAGAGTATAAGAATAACATCTATGCATAGTAAAAAATTGTTATCCATAAAGATCCTATATAATTTCCAAACAATAAACACATAAAAATATTTAGTATGAGTTATGATAACAAAAAGGGACATAGAGTAAGTCTGGAACATAGAACTCAAAGGATTCATGTATGGTCTACCAAAGAACTATGGTGGTGTTATAAGAAAACTCCACTATATAAACCTTATTATGGATATTAGTATCCACATTTGTGCACATGTTGGATAAATAAGGAGTATTGGGTGTGTTGGGTATGGTAGTATGAGTTGTGAAATGTGAATATGAATGTGAGAAGTATATGTATATATATGTGATATTTAATTATACCCTTGAAGGTTTATTCTCCACTGCCCCTTTGAAGGATCCCAAGAGGCCATCCACTATGAATGTGAGGTTTTGCAAAGGCTAAAGTGATGTGATTAAACATATATGTGAATAATTTTGTGGTATGTGTGTATCTAAATTTTTTGTGTTGGTTTTTGGGAAAATTGAACTAAAAGTGTACACTGGGAGAGCTATGTGACCGCTAACTTGAGGGTGGGTTGATTTTAGTCCTAGGTTTTACAAATTGCTTAAATTTTTAATGAAATACTATATTTTTCAACATATTAGGCTTTAAAGTATGTTTATTTTATACACTATCGGCCTTTAATGAATGAGGCTTATAGGTTGAAATAGTTCTTATAAGTGAAGAGAACATGGTTATATTGAGAGGAGGTGAATCAGTATAACAACAATCTTTTACTTTTTCAAAAACTTAATTAACCATATAGTAATACTTCAAAACTTAATCATCCACAACAATAACACACATGCAAGATCTAGCAATAAGGAACACAAGACAAACACATGATTTACATGGAAACCCTTGTAGGGAAAAAACAACGAAAAAACTGCTTATCTAGATATTCTTGTAGGCACCAATCTACTTCATTAACAAAGCTTCATTTGTAGGCACCAACCTACTTCATTAACAAAGTTTCTTTCATATGCACCAACCCACAGGAGACACCAATTCCCACAACTGAGCACCAACTCAACAAGAGACACTGATCTCTTCTAATGAGACACCAACCTCCTGATCTCCTTGGTTAGGAAGCACACACCTCCACATAAACAATATGGTAATTATGTGAAGCTTCTTCTTGTATCTGCTATGATATGCTACTCAAAAAATTGCTCACAAATCTACTTTAAAATATGACAAAAATCTTCCATAATTTTCTCATAGATTTTCTCAAGTATCTCTCATAGATTTTCTCATGAAGTCATCAAAATCTACACTTATATGCCTTTAAAAATCTTCTCTTTATTCAAATGATATTCAATGAATTGCTTTCCTTCAAACAATCTTCCCAATCTCTTTAAATATTCTTATCAAGAGAGGCAACTTTTTGAAGCAATATATATTTTCAAAATGGGTGAAACCTTTCCTTTTAAATGCATCTCTTTATATTCTAATTAGGATTCCTAGATAGATTCATTCCAAAACAACAAGCATTAAATTTAATTTTAATTTTCAAATCCTGAAAATGGGGCACCAACATGGGGTGCCATTAAGGAAGGAACTTAACATCCATCTAATAGACTTTGAATTTTTTTAAAGTAGAAAATGCTAAAAACATTCTAATAGTTTCTAATCTAGCAACAAGAGAAAAGGTTTCTTCAAAGTCAATGCCTTCTACTTGTGCATATCCTTTGCATACCAACCCTTCCTTGTTCCTTACCACTCGGCCATCTTCATTCAAATTATTCCTGAAGACCCACTTAGTGCCAACTACATTTTTGTTTTTCTAGGTCTTGGGACAAATTACCAAGTTTCATTATTTTCTATTTGATTCAATTCCTCCTCCATGGATGCTATCCAAATTTTGTCTTCATTTTCTTCTTTGAAGTTCTTAGGTTCTATTTTTGAAATCAAAGACATGTTTTCATGATCTGAAGCGTTAGCCAAATTATAGCTTGTCTTAATTGAACTCCATCTTTTTCACCAATAATCAAATCTTCTAGATGGTTTCTTTGAACAAATATAAGTGTCTTGGATGATGTTCTTGAAGGTTTCTTTAGATCTCTTTGCTCAACTATCTCCTTCTCAATCCCTTCCTTTGTTTCCTCTTCTTTGCAAATTTCTTCATTTTGAGGAATACTTTCTTGTGTTTTTTCTTCATAGTATCTTCCCTCATCTACTTTCACATTTGCAATTTCAATGACCTTGTGCATCCTCTTATTGTAACATTTATACACTTTACTTCTTGAAGAGTAGCCAAGTAATATTCCTTCATCAACTCTAGAATCAAACTTTTCCAAATATTCTTCATCTCTCCTTATGTAACATGTGCTCCCAAACACTTTGAAATACCTCATCGTTGTAGGCCTTCCTTTCCATAACTCATATGGTGTTTTGTTATCGTTCACTCTGATTTTTCCATAGTTTAAAATATAGATTTTCATACAAACCACATCTCTCCAAAATGTGTCAAGCAACTTGGACTCATTTAATATGGCTCTAGCCATTTCCTGGATCATTCTATTCTTCCTTTCCACAACTCCATTTTTTGTGGAGATTTTGCAACAAAATAATGTCTTATTATCCCATGATTTTCACAAAAGTCTTCAAAATTATTCAAAGTGAATTCTCCTTTGTCTAATCTAATACATTTTATCTTTAAGCTTATTTCAGTATCTGTTAAGGCTTTGAATGCCTTGAACTTTCAAAAAGCTTTAGATTTTTCTTTTAAAAATGTGACCCAATTCATTTTAGAATAGTCATCACTTAAAAACATGAAATGCCTCTCTCCTTACATACATTTTATTCTTGTTGGACTGCAAATATTTGTATGTATAAGCTCCAACAGTTTCAATGTAGAGTGTTCCTTTGATTTAAAGCTCACTCTAGTTTGTTTCCCAAGTTGACATTGCTTACAAGTGATGTTTGATGGCTTTGAAATCTTTGGCATGTCTCTCATAGCTTCCCTATGGATAATCTTGACAAGATTGTCAAATTTTATGTGCCCTATTCTCCTATGCCATAACCAACTTTCATCTTCTTGACTCATACATCTTTCTCCTTCAATCTTACTAAGAACATAGAGATTGTTAACTGCTCTTTTGGCTTCTGCCACTTGCTTCCCTCATTTGATAATTTTGCATCCTTCAACATGAAATGTAAGAGTGTTCCCTTGGTCACACATTTGAATTACACTTAGAAGATTGTGTTTTAGCCCCTCAACATATAGCACATTCTTGGTTTTTGTTTTACCATTATCAAGGCTAAGAGTGTCTTTCCCTGATATCTTTGTAGAGGCATCATCTCCAAACTTCACTAATCCACCTTTCACTTGTTTGAAAATAAGAAATTTACTCTTATTACATGTCATGTTCTTTGAAAAACCACTATCAATATACCATTGATCTCCTTCATTTCGTGCGTGTAGGATTGTTTGAACCAGCATGGATTTTTCTTTCTTTTCTTCTTCCTTCTTTTTGTTGGACATATCATCATTGATGTAAAAGGTGGATTAATGAAGGGAAAGACAACTCTTAGAATGAATCAAGATAAGAAAAGAGACAATTATAATATGTATGGTTTGGTTGTACTTATCAAGTTTACACCCTAGGGATACGACTAGTAAAATTGCTTATTGAATGAATGGCTAAGCATATTGTCTACAATTCACACCATGGTAGACTCATATCTATGGAAGCACTGACTATGAGACTTGTATTAATTATATTGTGACTCTCTTTATTGTTGTCCCATGCTTAACAAAGTTAATCTTAGTCGGCCACTTTTTGGACTATATTCCAAGGCATATAAATAGAGTTAAAGTTCGCCCAACTTAATGATAACAAAGAGTGATTAATGAGAAACAATAATAATGATCATTTGTGATTCATTAAAGTAGATATTAAAGGAAACAATTGAAAAACTAAAGGTAGTGATTGATATTAAAGGCAGTGATCATGATAAGTAAATATACAACAATTTTATTTTGCGAAGATCATTAACATATGAAGGAAGCAACCACCATTTATAAGGGAGAGATTATCATTAATCACAACTATTAAAATAAGGAAATTATTCCATTACTAAAAGACAACGATTAATATGAGATAAGTGTTGTGATTAAGAAAGCAACAAAACAGTTTGGGAATAAGACAAAACACTTTGAAAAAGATAAAATAGTTTTTTAAGTTTTGTATGAAGAGGTGTGATTAAGTAATGAAGAGGAAGCAATCACTTGGTAAAGAGGTGTGATCTCTAGTAAGAGATATACATTTTGGTAAAGACATATCTTTTGGTAAGATATAAAAGGTGGCAACGATTGTGATTTGAAGGAGAGCAATTAATGATTATTATGAGACTTAGAGTAGATTGAAAAAAAAGTAAAGGACAAAAATATGAAGTGTAGCTCAAATTTATTTTGAGTGTATATGCATCCCATGTATGAATGATAAATGCAAATATATATATGACAAATATATGTGAAGATTAGAAGCAGAAATCTATGTGAAAACATTGGCATGATAATGATTAGTTTTTTGTGAAATGAATTAGTGCATGATTAGATCATATTTATGAAGAGAAGTGTGTATGATGTATAGCAGATTTGTGAAGGAGTGGAAGTATATGAGAGTGAACCTGATTTGAAAAGGAAAGACTTACATCATATAAAATAAGAGGTGGTGATCAAATTTGTGGTTGGATCAAATTTAAGATTGAATTAGAATTGTGCTTGGATCAAATTTGAGAAAGATGGATATTGTATGAGCTGTGATAATATTTAGAGGGATAGTATGTGGGTTGAGATTGAACTTAAGAAGGAAGGGAACTTGTGATTGGACCAGATTTGGGAGGAGTAAACTATATTGTCATTGAAGGATTAATAGGTTGGAGCCCATCGATTAGAGGTTGGAGCCTCTTGCTGGGTTGGAGCTCAATTTGTGTGGGGGGTTGAAGCCTCCATTAGGTCAAAGCCTATATTTCTATCGAGTGGAGATTGGAGTCTCTAGTAGGTTGGAGCCTACAAGAAGAAGAAGATTAATCTATAATATATAAGCAACATTTTTTCATGGTTTTTTCCCAAAAGGGTTTCCATGTAAATCATGTATTCTCATTGTGTTCTCAATTGCTAGATCTTGCATATGTGTGGTTGATGTGATTGATTGAATTTGAAAAAATAAAAGTTTGTATTATACTAATTTTGTTATGTAACTTTTTCTCCAAGAGAAGAGAAATCTATGAATAACGCTTTAGAATTAAAAGGGAGATATAAAATAAAGGATATTATGATCCTTTGGTTAAAAGAAAGATTCATAAATAATATGTATAAACACTCTTTAAAAAGGAAGAACAATTATATTTATTTAAATATTATTAAAGGCAACCTTTGTGAAAGGGTGTGATGGTTTGGAAACCACCCCTTGAGGCTTATATAAGCATTTATGTGAGAAAGCATTCAAGCATGGAGAACATTCAAAGAGAGAAGAGAAAAAAGAAAGGAGAAATTGAGAATGTACAAAGGAGTGAAGGTTAGGATCTTTGGCCGACATTGGGGCAATTGGAGAAGGGGCACACAACGTGTGTCCAACTCGAGGTACAATGTACACTCAAGATTTTCCTAGCCAGGGATTTATCATAAGGCCCTTTGAGGTAGGTAGTTTAACTGTAAGGCCCTTTGAGGCAGGTTGGTGTTATGTGCAAGAATCGGTTCCTCCAAGGGTGCCTCCTTGATGTGAAGAGTCTGGATCTATAGTCATTCCTCTAAGTGTCAAATAATAGCTTCTCAAAATATATTTATAGATAAGTATTGAAAACCATTAATCCAATAATATTGGGAATATTTTCTATATAATTTTGATGTTAATATGATTAATCTATATGGAGATGATTATTCCATTTATTGTGTTAATTATTTAATTTTCACGTGTTTATAGTTTACATTGATTATTCACATTTTGATAACATTACACAACTCAAATTATCTTAATTCTATAATTTAAATCTGCTGCTATTACTCAAATAAGTATCAGAGAAAAGTGAAATTACATTTGGTATCAAAGCCTAATGACTGAGCCTTAATACCTTTGAAATTCCCTTTATCTGTAAATAATTTCATGATCCTTGTATATGTCTAATGTTATACACTTTCCCTAATCTTTGAGTCATAAGATTTGATTCTACAAGACCCTTATGCTAATTTTCCATAGCATTATTGAAAATCCTATATCATATGTGTGTTCACATCCATATTTAAAATTTTGTCTAGAGTTAACATTGTGTTGAGAAAATCCCTATTTATACTTGGGCTCATCCTAAGGCACCATATCCATAGCAAATCAATAGGCCTACTCTATGTGCTTTCAACTAAGCTATTGATCTACAAAGTTATTCTTGTGGCCACTTAAAGGTTAGATGCATGGTCAAGACTAAAAATATTTCATTCCATAGCATAGGTTCTTTTGTTTTAGATCTTAGTGACGAGTTTCTAATAGTAATGAAGTAATGATATGTATCAATTCCTTTTGTTTTAGAGTGGCTATGTGAACCCATAAAACATTTTTCCATCCTAGTTCCTATCTATTATAATATAATGTATTTAACAACATCGATGATCAACTTTAATATTATATATGCACCCCACCTTGTAAAATGAGCAACACATACTTCTTTATTATTCATTTATTATGATATATATTCCATAAGAATACCTTGTATTGAACCTTGTTTAATGGATATGGTTGGAAGTTACTTCAATATGTCAATTGTTATAATGATTTTGTGAGTTTCTTACAACTTTCCAACTACTCACTTATACACTTGAGTTTAATATTTATCATTCTTTTAAATGTAGATGTCATGTATCCTAGATCAATATACACTTAGGTTCAATTTCATAGTGTTTGATGTCCAACACTGTGAGCAATTATAAATATTCTATGTGCTCCTGCATTAGAGAAACATGTGCCTCATTTGAAAAGGTTGAAATTTTGCATCGTGGGTCATGTCTCTATAGGATAGCATCTGATTACATGTTGCCACATGGGTTAAAAGATGTGACGAATGGAAGTCTCGTATGAGCCGACATTTCCTTTATAAGCTTGAACAAACCAAAAGTGAACAAGAAATTCATTTACAATATGGACAGCACTTTCTTCTAGTATGCGGACAACTTAAAGATTGGCAATCTGCATGAGTTATTTGATGAGGAGATCAACAAGACTGCTAGTTTTTTGGTCAAAATCCATAATAGAAGGCCCAGCATCGAAAAGAATTTGAAGTTTCCGTAGTTCCTTTCTTTGTGATTCTCAGTCCCTTAGACCATTTGATCTCATGAACGATATTAAAATCTCTCTCTCATTCATTCACTCTATCCATTATCCAAAATGTGCTCAATCGCACAATATATATCTTCAAGTGCATATTCACTATGTAACGAATAGATGCAAAGATCGCGACCATGAAACATATGTAACCAACAAGCACCACAATCACAGAACACACACAGGCAGGAGTAAAGCCCCTGCCAAACCACAAACAGAAGGTATTACCTTGTGGATCGACCTCGTGAACGCACCCAATGAGGTAAAGTCCTTTCTAGCTATATGCCTGAAACAAATTCCATCAAAACAATACAGCCTGGGACAAGCTAGAAACATTGGTAGCTCTGTCCCCGTAATAAATGAAGTTTCTTACAAAACAGAACAACAAAATGCATTTGGCACATTCACATTTTGATGCCATGTATTTATTTTACTTCATTTTTCCATGCTTTCTTTTACTTGAAAAAGCAAGGTTGCGGCCAACCATTAGCAGCGCCATCTTCTGTTATGTCTAGCGCCAAATTCACAGGTCGCTGTCTAAATCATTTAGCGACTTCAATGATATCTCCTTAACATGTGAATACTGACTTGAAAAGACCATCTATCATGCAAGACCAATCCCATTCATTTTGAAAACCACTCTTTGTAAGCATGACACCAGAAATGCATTCCTCTCATCATAAACTTCTGCTCTTTATTCTTCTCACCACAAACCAGTTTAACATTAGATTGGAGAGTAGAATATATAGGAACAATCAATGACAAAAGAACCCTCATGTTGCTTCTTCATTCTTCATTTTCTCATCATGGTTTCCATCATCATTAGTTTCTTCATTGACGACTTTCATTTTGAGGGAAAGTTATTGTCACTTTTCACTAGAAATAACTATTGATAATAATTATAAATTAAAAACTATTGATTTTTATATATAGTAGTAGAGGAAAATATACATTGTCTAATTAATTAATCAAAGCAAAAAAATAAAAGATCTAGATATTTGGAGTCTTGATGTATTGCTTACCTAATTTACATGTAAAAAGTTTGATAGTACTTTTGCTTACCTAATTTATCAATTCGACAATTTCTTTGGCTTCATCTTCTTTGAAAGGGTTTAACATTTATTTATTTATTATTTCTTTATCTTGAACTTGGTCATTAAGAAAAAGAGATAGGTTTGTTAAGACCAAATTCCCAAATTTTACCAAACATAGGTTTCACAATTCATTATAGCATGATCAACATTCACAAAAGTTAATATTCAAGAAATGAATAAAACAACCATGTTATTCATTTACAAGGTATTGAGTACACATCTAATGGATCGTTTTAAACTTTGTACGCTTCATATATTTGTATGGAGAATATTTTGGTCTTGATTTGGAAATTATTATGTAGCCCTAGTTGACCACCCCAAATCTTAATAGATTCAACCAAGAAGCAAGCTAGATAAAGGGATGATAGAGATCGTGAACCGTAAGTCTCTCTCTTAAAGAATAATTAAATAAGATATTTCTGAAAAAGACAGAGTTACATGTGAGAATGGTATTTGTACTTAATCCCACCCAAGAAACAAAACTAGAAACTGTAGTTGTTAGCTAGGAATCATGTTGAATTGAAAAAAATCATACAATTATTCAATGAATAAGGAGGTTTCTTTTCATTTGAGTTTCATCAATCAAAAAAGGAAAGCTTAACTTTGCATCATAGAGCCCTAAATAGAAAATTTTAATATAGGTTTAGATGATTTATGAAGCTCTTGGAAGATTGAGTTATTTATCACAAAATTTCAATTAAGAGACCATCACTTAAGTAGTATTAATTTTAATATTTTTATTTGGGTTATAAGGACTTGTCCTTGAAAGAAGAGTTAGTACATCAATATTTTTTAAAATTTGTATATCCATACTAAATTTTAACCATTTTGAGTGATTTTATTATGCTTGTTACATTACTCAAAATCAACATCTAGATTTGTCTAATGTAAGTTACATTAAGGGCCCATAACCCATAAGTCCTTGGATTCACATTGTTTAACTTATTTAAAATGGCATTATCTTTGGAACGAGTTGATGAGAATAGTATAATATAGGATATGAAACCAAATAGTTTCTTTTAGGATGAGACATGGGAACATGTTGAATTTTACAAGGGGAGAGACAACCTCTGAGAAGATTAATATTATAAATTTGTACTCATTAATTTTCATACACAATCTAATAATATCATATATCAATAAGTGTCCAAGCTTAGGGATATATTTATGGAATGACATAATATTTCCTCTCCTTATGTACCCTTACTCAAAATATTAGGATGAGACCCCCAATAAAAATTTGTGTTCCACTTTACTATTAGGTTTACAACATGGTTGTCAATGTAAGGTATCCTCATTTTTATAAGACAAAACATCATCCAAAAACATAATTGAAAAAATCTTTATCCTAAAAGTAAATTTAGATATAATTAACCTAATTTCTTAAAGGAAGATTAAAACTAGTAATTACTAGATGGAAATAATTAACTATTATTCTATTATTATTTAAGATGCATTGAGAGATTATTTGTATAATCTTTTATTGTAATCGTACATTTTTTATTAAAATTTCATGAACCCAATAACCTTGTACATTTGACTTATTGTATAGGACTAAGATTGTATTTGAAAAGAGGATATTCATGTAGTCTAGAATGCATGAATATCATCTTGGAATGCATGTTGAGTACATATATGTTATACTTTTATAAATCATGAGTGACTACATAGTATTGGATTTGCATAGTGATTATTGTGTGATCACATTGTAATACTTTAATAATTCAAGGAGTGACATGAGTGAGTTGAAATATAGGAGGTTAAACACACAAACTATAATTATATTTTCAATTATAAATTCAGGATATATTTCATCTATATAGTTCTCATCATAATTTTGATTGGAAAAGTGGTTTTATTAAAATTACTTATGAATTTGAAATAAAGTTAAAAAAAAGGATGATCTATGAATTAAATGAAGAAATAATGTAGATAACATAAAGAATAAAATATATATATTATGAAGAATACAAAATTTGATGTTAGTATTTTCTATCTCATGCTATTGAGGACAATAGCTAATTTACAAGGGGAGAATTGTTATGCGACTTTTTCCCCAAGAGAAGAGAAATCTATGAATAACCCTTTAGAATTAAAAGGGAGATCTAAAATAAAGGATATTATGATCCTTTGGTTAAAATAAAGATTAATAAATAATATGTATAAACATTCTTTAAAAAGGAAGAATAAATTTTTATTTAAATAATTATTAAAGGCAACCTTTGTGAAAGGGTGTGATGGTTTGGAAACCAACCCCTTAAGGCTTAAATAAGAATTTATGTGAGAAAGCATTCAAGCATGGAGAACATTCAAGGAAAGAAGATAAGGAAAAGAGAAATTGAGAAGGTACAAAGGAGTCAAGGTTAGGATCTTTGGCTAGAATTAAGGGCAATTGGAGAAGGGGCACACAACGTGTGTCCAACTCGGGTACAACTGTCATAAGGGGGGAATGAATTGTAAGAATGATGAATGATGATGATGTAAAAGAAAAACCTTTTGGACAAAGGTGTTGGTGTTTTGCTATGGTTTTTTAATACTCAAAACTCTAAAGTATGAGTGATGTTTGGTGGATGTTTTGGATATGATGCTAATTTTGGAATTTCAAAGTGTAGAAAACTTGGACCAATATTTTACTCCATTTCTCTAGAGGATATGTTTGAAGATTTACTTGAACTAGACTTGAGGTGCAAGCAAATGTTAATATCGTATAAATTGAGAGTAAAGGAATAATCCAAGTTGTGATTTAATTTTGAATCCTAAAACTAGGTTGATGTGTTTAGTTTTTGCAAATGGATATGGATTGATGCAAATATGATGTGTTTTGGAGGTCTAACTGTTTTGATCTTAAAAGATGAAAGATTAACCAGTTTTGGATCATTCTTTGATTTGCACCAGAAAACAAGTAAATAGCAACAATATTTAGAACAATAGCATTTGAAATGTAGGGCAACTATAGTCAAACTTAGAGCAATAGCGATCTCTGTTTCAAGTTTGTGACTTGTAACAGAGAAAGCAATAGTGATAAATATGCCAATAGCGGTCATTTTTAGGTCAATAACAACTGAAATTTTTAAGACAACTACGGCATGTCAAAAGTGGCCTCTGTTGCAATTTTTTTGACTGGTCAACAATAAAGGCAATATCGGAAATTTTATCAAAAGCGGCAATTTTTAGGTCAACTGTAGCTAAAAATAGGTCAATTGTAGTAATGTTTAGATCAATAGCAAAAATGTTCAGGTCAGTTGTGGTTCTGTTTTGCAAAAGCAGCAAATTTTTCATAGTGACTATTATAAACCAGAAAGCAATAGTGGCACATTTTAGATCAACTGCTGCAATCTTTAGGTCAAAAGTAGCAAAATCTCTGCAATAGCAGCTTCTATTCAATTTGTTTCCAATTTTGAAAGGTTCTCTCCAAATGTTTGCAAGTTTGTTTGATCTATTTTTTCAAGATTTTTGTGTTTGAGATATGGCAAGTGATACACAACAATCAAAAAAATTGACTCTAAATGTCTATAGCTTAAGCAAGTTTCTTTCCACAAAGCTCAAAGTTTGTGAAAGTCAAGATATTAAAACTATAGTTCTCAATGTTGAATTTGGTCTAAATGTGACTTGAAATGTAAGCCTAAATATTTGGAAACCTTTAGAGATATTTGTTTAAGATATCTTTTAAGGAGTGCAAATATAGCTCGCTCTTTTCAAAGGTATTCACACTAATTCCAAAGGGGTTTGAAATTTTGATAACCAAGTTCAATGTTTATTTTGTTGTGTTCTTTTTAAATCAAGAAAAGTGTTTGATGTCCAAAGTAATGAAGATTTTTGGCAATTTCATAGAAGACATTATTACAACCTAGAGATAGGCACGTTGTTTTAGTTGGGCTTACCTCATGCCCCGAAGGGATGATTTTACATGCAACTTATGGAGAGTGTTATGTCTCAACCATAAATTGGACTTGGTAAGTAACTTCTCAGAAGTAAATTCTGATGCACCACTTTCAAATAATGTTTTGGAAATAAGGGTGGCCTCTAATACAAGGTTCTTAGTCACTGCTCAGGGGATCCAATGCCTGCCTAATGTCCAGCAAGCTACTAAAATCTTTAACTACTCCTATTAGGGGCCCCAAAGGTACCTCCCCGTTTTGAACGGCATTTTCGACCAAGTAATCGCCAATTTGGTTTTGTTGTTTAGCCGCAACCTGATTTATATAGTGGCATGAGGGAAAAAGTGCTTTGAGTCGCCTTGAGTTCTGCAGTGCAGGATGTGTCTCAAAGGCAGACCTAATCTAAAGGTGATGCTTGAAATAAAACAAATGTGAAACCCAAAGTGCTTTTCATCACCCAAGAACGTCAAAAGACGCGAGGGGAGAGGATATACAATTGGTTTTCCAAGCACGGAAAACACGACATATAATACATAGCAATTATATTTTTAATCCAAAAATTTGAAGTGTGAAGATATCAATTCATTTTTTATGTGCACCAAATCAAAAGCATTTTAGACTTCAATAAAATATAGCAATGTGCAAATCAAAATGGATTTGTTCAATTTTAAGCTCCAATTTTGAGTGTTTCTAATGGCCTTGTTCGTCTTAATGTGGTCAACAAAAAATAAAAAAGTGTTTGTTTGTCAAAAAAATGAAATGTGTTGGTCAAAATAAAATGTTCAATTTTATAATCACCAAATGAAATTTTGTTTAAGTAAGAAAGATTTTTAAGGTTTAGTTTTTTTTCTAAAAAAAACACCAATTTGAAGTGTGCAAGTTGTGGGTTTAGTTTTACAACACCAAATTGAAAGATTCTTTAAACTAAGAAAACTTTGAAAAAATCAATTTTAAGAACACCAATTTCAAGTGTGCAATTGTGGGTTTAGTTTTACAACACCAAATTGAAAGGTTCTTTAAACTAAGAAAGCTTTGAAAATTCAGTTTTAAGCACGCCAATTTGAAGTGTGCAAGTTGTGGGTTCAGTTTTACAACACCAAATTGAAAGGTTCTTTAAACTAAGAAAGCTTTGAAAGTTCAGCTTTTAAGAACACCAATTCAAAGTGTGCAAGTTGTGGGTTCAATTTTACAAACTAAATTGAAAGGTTCTTTAAATTAAGAAAGCTTGTTAAAAAACTAAAATAGCCTTCGATCGTTTGTTATCTCTGCAATCAAACCATTAGTTGTTCTTGATGTAAAATATGCCATGTTCTTGTAAATGTTGCATCAATAACGTTAGAAACTTCCCAACACAATAAACAATCAAATGTTAGCATTATAAATCAAAAAAATTGCTTGCAAGTTTCCAACAAAAAAACAGAGCAATAGCGGTAATGTTTTAGACAGTAGTGGACTTTTCATTTGCAGCAACATCGGTCAGCTTAATCAAAAGCGATCCAAACATGTGCAACTGCGAACCTGTTTTTGGAAAAAGTAGTTAAAATTTCAAAAGCGTCCCTGTTTAGTACAGTAGCGGTTGGGAAAAGTTCAACTGCGGTAGAAACAAAGAAACGACCACATGAAAATCTTGTAGAGCCTCTTTCACGTAAAATTTTTCAATTTTGTTTCAGAAAAAGGCGTTCGCGTTCTAGAACCTACAACTACTCAAAATAAACTCATGAAAAATGTTAATGTCAAGGACTAAGGTCCCATAGGGCATGGCAGATGTTGTAAGGGGGGGATGAAGCATACAAAAAGTGAATGAATTCAACTAATTCAAACAAGATTAAGATCCCAAAAACCCATTACTCATGAAATGAACAATATAAAACTAATGAATTCAATGAAACAATTGTTAACAAATGAAGAACAAACAATGAGGTCAAGAAATTATAATGTTACCCATCTCATGTCAAATTGTATTTGTATCAATGTTGAATGTCAAATTGTTGTAATCAATACAAAGCCTTCATTATGCGTTGCAAAAGCTTCAATGTGTTTGTACAATGTTGAACTAGAATGTGATGATAATTTGTAACATGCTTAAGAGATAATTGTGCAGCGCTTCACTATGTAAATTCTAGATGATTTATGAGAGGGTTGAAGAGTGTTTTATAGATTTTACATTTCAAGATGAACGATCAAGATTTTGTAGTAAAAGATCTTGATCAATGGTTCAAAATCGTTGAGAGGAACTAGATTGGAAGAATCAGTGGTTTTAGATTGCATAATTAATGTGATTGATGAAATCAAGTTGAGTATTCGGTGGAATTGAGAAAATAGATTGAGAGATTAGTGGGATTGAAGAATAGATGAGTTAGTTAGGAAATAGATGGATCAGCTAGCCAATCAGAGTGAGCAATTGGTGGTCATGATTTACTCAATCACAAAAAGTGGTGAAGATAATTAATTGAATTAATTAATTAACATTTTTGAGTTGAACGTGCAAGTCATATTTGACTTTTAACAAATAAGGTTGTATTTGTTTGTTGACCCTTTTGAATGATGTTGAATAATTAATTTAATTATTATGATGTAGAAAGAGGAAAGTGAATTAATTAAACTACTAAGTAAATAATTAAACTAATTTAGGAGAATATGGGAAATTAGTGACATAATTAAATAATTGATGTTATTTAATTAATCTAGAGGAATAAAGATTAGATAAATGATGAAATAGTGAATTAATTAAATAATTTAAGATTATTCAATTAATAGAGGAAATGAGGGCTTTTGATGTAAATGATGTGAAATACAGTGATATTAAATGATAATGATGGCAATGATGGAAAAATGTCATTCAGGATATGTGATATGTATTAGGTCATTTTTACATGTCTACAACAATGTACACTCAGGATTGTCCTAGCCAGGGCTTTATTGTAAGGCCCTTGGAGGCAAGTAGTTTAACTATAAGGCCCTTTGAGGTAGGTTGGTGTTTTGTGCAAGAACCAATTCCTCCAAGGGTGCTTCCTTGTTGTGAAGAGCTTGAATCTATAGCCATTCCTCTAAGTGTCAGATAATAGCTTCTCAAAATATATTTACAGATAAGTATTGAAAACCATTTATCCAATAATATTGGAAATATTTTCTATATGATTTTGATGTTAATATGATTAATCTATATGGAGATGATTATTCCATTTATTATGTTAATTATTTAATTGTCATGTGTTTATAGTTTACATTGATTATTCACATTTTGATAACATTACATAACTCAAGTTATCTTAATTCTATAATTTAAATCAATTGCTATTACTCAAATAAGTATCAAAGAAAAGTGAGATTACATATTCAACCCCCCCTTAGTATAACTGTGTACTCATCACTTTCTCCATATTCTTGAATTCTCCTCTTTTTGCTTGATTGTTGTTTCTTCCTTCTTACTTGTTTTGGATGGTTTTGCAATGCCACATCTATAAAATTTTGTTGTATGCCAAAAATTTTTGCTCTTGTAACATATGACATTGTAATCCATAATAGGATCAAAAGAGTTAAATTTTTTGTTTATGAACCCATGACTCCTATTCTTGTTCCATGCTCCATAATTCATTTTTGTATGCCTAAATTTATTTCGTGGATGCATTCTACATCTATTGCTTTATGACCAAATTGACTACACAAAAAGTAATAACCAAAGAAGGAATGATAGAACCTAGACATATGAGTTTGTCTTGATGGAAAGGGCTTCCTGACCATGTCATTCTTAGCTTCTAAAGGTATGCTTGGCTTCCAATTCTCCCTTTCGTTCATTTCATCTTTGATGGGACTTTTAAGAACATCAGCATACTTCTTCTCTTCATTTGATGTCTTCGATGATTTAGAACTTTGTCCTTCTTCATAGCTAATACCACTCCTATCAAATGTGGGATTTTGAAATTTGATGATGTTATCCACAAATTTTGAACTCCTCTCATTCTTCAATTTTCTATTCAATTGAGTCATTGTCCTCTCCAATTCCTTTCTTAGGGAAACAATCTCAATATCCAGCTTTTAGCAATTTTCTTCTTTTGTCTTTAGTTGGTTTCTCATCTCCTCTTCAACCCTTTTTACTTCTTCTATTTGAACCTTTAGATCTATAATCATTTTTTTTGCACATGCTAATTTTTCTTTGGCTTCACTGTCCTCTTGAATTTGTAATCATGTCTCAAATTTATTTTCTTAAGCTTCTAGATCTCTTTGTAGGCATAATGGAGTTCCTCCTCAAGATCCACTTCTTTGTCTTCGCTATGCACTTATTTTAAATCTTTTTCTTCTTTCTTTTTGTCTTTATCATCCTTTTCTTCCAATGCCATGAAGAGTATTTCTTCTCTATCACTATTTGAAATTTCTTTGTTTTTTTCCTCTGATGAGCTATGATCTTTCCTTGAATAAAGACTCTACTTGTACATACAAAACTCCTCCTTTTCATGTTGACCTTGTTTGCAACCCTTCTTTTGTTGATATCTTCTTCCTTTTTTCATGTAGTGATCCTCTTCATCATCGCTACTTTCACTCTTACCTTGCAAATGGTTAGAAGCAAAATGGCCTATTCTACCGCAATTAAAACATTTAAATGGCAACTTACCTTGATACTTCCCAGATTCTTTCTTTCGCTTTCTCATGAAGTGTGCTGCTTCTTCATCTATTTCATTGCTTGAGCTATCACTTGGTTCATATACTTTATTCTTTTCCTTCCTTGACACTTTGAAGGTTGCCTCCATTTTTTATGGGTTGTCTTCAATCCTCATTTCATAGACAATAAGAATCCCATGCAACTAGTCCTTTGTTAATTTGTCTAGATCTCTCATTTTTTCAATTGCCAAAACTTTGGAATCAAATCTTAAAGGTAAAGACCTTAATACCTTTTGTACAATCACAACTTCAACTTTTTCACCAAGACCTCCTATTGTGTTCATGATCTCATCAACACGAAGCAAAATAGGATGCTACATTCTCTTCTTCTTTCATCTTAAGGCTTTCGAATTGTCTCCTATGAGTTTGAAGTTTTGTCTTCTTTACTTTTTCATCTCCTTCGAAGATATTCTTCAACTTATCCCACATGTCCTTAGTTGATTTGCAATGCATAACTTTCACAAATTCTTATTCGAATAATTGACACAAAATCACATTCTTGGCTTTTGCATTATTTTCAATTTCCCTCTTTCCTACCTGATCCATTGAGGGAGTCATAGGGGCTATGTAGCCATTTTCAACTAATTGTCAAATATCATACCCTAGAGCATTCATATAGGTTTCCATCCTTATGCTCCAAAAGGCATAATTTGTTCCACCAAACAATGGTGTCTTGTTTGATGAGAATCCATATCCTTCTTATCCAACCATATGTGCTCTTTTAGATCTTCCTTCTAGCAATTAGACTATCTCCACAGGAACCCGCTCCAATACCAATTGAAGAGCACTCAATTACACTGAGGGGGGATGAATCAGTATAACAATAATCTTTTACTTTTTCAAAAACTTAATTAACCACAACAGTAATACTTCAAAAAACTTAATCATCCACAACAATAACACACATGCAAGATCTAGCAATAAGGAACACAAGACAAACACACGATTTACATGGAAACCCTTGTGGATGGTATATTGCTTATATAGATCTTGTAAGCACCAACCTACATTAACAAAGCTTCTTTCATAGGCACCAACCCATAGGAGACACCAATCCCCACAACTGAGCACCAACTCAGCAAGAGACACCAATCTCTTCTAATGAGAGACACCAACTTCCACATGAACAATATGGTAATTATGTGAAACTTCTTCTCGGATCTGCTCCAATATGCTGCTCAAAAACTTGCTCACAAATCTGCTTTAAATCTCCTACAAAAATCTGTCATAAATTTGCTCATAGATCTACTCAAGTATCTTTCATAGATCTGCTCAAGTATCTCTCATAGACCTGCTCATGAAGTCATCAAAATCTGCACTTATATGCCTTTTAAAATCTGCTCTTTATTCGAATGATATTCAACGAATTGCTTGCCTTCAAATGATCTTCACAATCTCTTTAAATATTCTTACCAAGAGAGGAGACTTTTTGAAGTAACATATATTTTCAAAATGGATGCATCCTCTCCTTTTAAATGCATCTCTTCATCTTGAAATTTGGGTGCCTAGATAGGGTCGGCCCAAAACAGAAAGCATTAAATTTAATTTTAATTTGTAAATCCCCAAAATGGGGCACCAAGATGAGGAGGATCAGCCTCATACACAAACAAAATATTTTACAATTTTTAATTTATTTCTTTTACTTCCCCAAGAGGGGCACCAACCAAGGGGGGACACATATTTATTTCATTTTAAATTTTACTCCAAAACATGGCCACCAACATTCAACCACAAACTCCTTCCTCAACCTTTGACTTGAATGACAACAATTTTCCAACAATAAGTGCTTCTTCAGTAGTTTGAATATCAGTAACTTCTTTAGTAGGCTCTACTATAGGTAGTTTGAAGAAACAATCGATTGAAACTTGATTCACAATTTCACCTGCATCATCAACAGATTAAGCATGTTGAAATTCTACCATTTTATATCTTCAAATATGCAATGAGGAATAGAGAGATGTCTTAAGAGGATAAAAGGATCAATAACATAATAGACTCAATTATACAAAATAACTAACAAAATAGATCAACCACTCTCATGAAGAGATTCCCCATAGAATGCAAGGCTTACAACAATTCTATTCAAAAGATTAGCAGGGACTCAAAAGATTTGACTTTATGATGTTATCACATTTTTGTTATATTTTTTAATTCTCGTAATGTTTTTGACTTTTCAGATGCTTTGTAGGTCTAAATTATCCAAAAGGGAGAACTTCACATGAACTTCCAAGCGATGTGCTAATGTACCATGATAATTCACGATTTTAGTGGTCTTTCAAGCGTTACACTCTCCCTGACACCTGTCATGATTGACACTTCAGAAGGTAATAACTCTGGCATATTATGAGTTGTTATCGAACCCTTGTGCCTTTCTTGGTTTTCAATTTTGAATCTCTATCACATTCATTTTGGATTTTTCACTCTATAATTCTATTAGCAAGTTTTTTAAGCATTCTTTAAAATAATAATAGCAACCTCCATTGTTGTTCAGTGAATCTTTATTCAATTCTCGGTGCATGTGAAAATTCCTAGATCTTTTTATGATTTTGTAGAGCTGTGGTAGCAATTTGTGTAAGCTAACAGTGTTCTATTTGGCTGTTCCAAGCCTTTAAGATGTCATTGTTCTTGTTTGTTACTCCCTTCCCTTCATTTTGTTCATTGTCCCTATTTTTTATTCTTGGGTGCTAACAATTATTACATTTGGGAGTGATCTGAAAGTTTAGTACCCAGAGAGGAATTATTTTTCTGGATTACCATCATAGAAGGCACTTTTGCAGAATGGATCCATCTCTCAATAAGATCACTTCACTAGCAGCACTAATGAGTTTAGTTATTTGCCAAATTCTAACAAACATGGCAACTGCAACAGAAACCAAAACTGCATCTTCATATTCCGATGGAAAGGGAAAATTCAAACCTTAGAGAATTTTAAGAGCAAGATCTGATAAATGTTTTACACCTTTTAACAAAAAATAAGTCACTAGGAAACTTGGGTTCTGCGATGGGAACCCTATCACAAACCCATGCCCACATCTCCACTTGATTGTATTTATATATAATATATCCATCCCTTATTAATATGCTCTCATAACCTATCTCAAACTGATTTCCTCGTACCCATATTGTGTGTCCTAGTGACTGTACGATGCCATTCATTCAAGACAAAACAGCAGCTGGGCTAAGCAAATCCAATGCATTGAGCACTTCCTCACCCATTCTAGCACATCCCACAAGTGTCTGGTAGAAAAATCAATAAATAAGAAGCATTAAGACTTTCCAGCTTTGTTTTCCTAAGTTCAAATAGATATCAACATAATCAAAGTAATGAAACACCTGTGTACAGACCTGTCCAGGAGACATCAAGTCAGCAGTTCGAAACCCTTTATCCAAAGTTGCTAAAACTGCACTGATGATGCGATTGGCTGCATCTTCTTCACCAAGTCCATATTTCAAAAGCATTGCTACACTTAGAACCATAGCTAATGGATTTGCTTTGTCCTGCAAATTTTAGTAACATTATCAAAAGCATCAGGAAACTCTCAATTTCAGATACTGACATTAACAATAAAGGTGGTGAATCTAAACTTTATAGTGCAATAGTAATATCATATATTTCGAATACAAAGAGATTTTTCTTCTTAATAATTGATACAATGTAATGCAAATAAATCCAAGTAGCCATTCTTGTCCTACGTTTAAAGAGTAACATTGAACTTTAAATTCAATCTGGAGTCTTTGACAAATGCCAAAGAAAAATCACTAAGCCTCTGCTAATTTGTTTTTACTATAGCTTAAAAATGCTAGTATTGCTCACCTATTACCATAAACTAATATGAATGCGAATGAAAGCAGACACAAATTGCCATACCACTCAGCAACATCAACCATCATTTCTATGGAACAAGTGTATTTAACAAGTTTTTGTTTGATAATTTAAATTTCAATAACCTGTTAGTGGCCTTCATGTGGATATCTCCCATCAGGGAAAAAATTACCTGAAGAAAAGCAAAACTATCAGTTCAGTAACAACTACCCATAAAAGTCCAAAGCAGACAAAACATATGCAAAGTAGTTTAATAGCAGCCTGAAAGTCTACAAACGATAACACACCAAAAACCAACGAAGCTATAACTATGCCACTTTTTATCCTCTCTTCACCAAATTGGACCTATAGACACCCATTAAGATCCTCTATAAGGTGACATCATTAGATTACTCAAATTATTTCTGAAAATTCTTTTGAGCAACTAACCAAAACTAAAACTTTTTTGGTTGAAGCAAGATTACTTGTGGACTGGGATGCTCTTGCATCAGACATATGCCAAATAAATGAAATATTTCATGAGTTTGTAACTCATGAAAAAAATTTCAAGCCCAAAATTGAAATTCTATACTTCCAAATCTACTACCTTCATCCAAGAGGCTTCATTTGTAGATTTTTCCCTCCAATGAACCAAGTATCCCATATAGTCCTTTTGCTCGTTCTCTTACCCACTTAGGAACCAATCACCTTATCTATGTTTCTTTTCAAGAAATTGACGTATCCATTCTTGTGTATCCTAAAAATTTGTATGTGGATCCCCTAGTGCACTTGTCTCCCCTTCATGATACTTGTATAGCTAAACAACATTGAAGATGGGAGATATGTTTATACCTATTGGAAGTTCTATTTCATAAGCATTGGATGAAAAATTATTCAAGAACCTACATGTGTGTATCTTCTTCCATTTCAATTTATTGTATGATCCCTATGGGAACCTCTCCTTCTCAACTATGTCATAACCATATCACTTACCTAGAAATCTTGTTCTCTTTTATGCATATCAATTTGCTCCTTGTACTTGGTGGCACTCTTCTCCAAATTATCCTTCACTTTCTTATGCAGCTCATGAATGTATTTAGAAAAAAACATCTACCACAATACTCTTCATGCTCGAATATGCACTATCCCTAACTCATCAACACCCCTTGGGCTATATCCATAAACAATAGAAAAGTATTTTTTTCAACACTTCTATTGACTAGATTATTATATGAAAACTTTGCCTAAGCCAATATCAAGTCCCATTGGTTTGGTTTTTCTCCTACCAAACACCTCAATAAGTTTCCAAAACTCCTATTCACAACTTTGGTTTTCCCATCAATCTAGGGATGATAGGATAAATTAAACCCTAATTTAGTACCCAAATTCTTCCATATTATACACCAAAAATGGCCAAAAAAATTAGTGTCCCTATCTAAGACAATGCTCTTAGGAAATCCATGTAGCCTAACTACCTCCAAATTTTTATTTGTTATATGGGGAGAATCATTGCTATTTTGACATGGTATGGGATTCATCATCTTAGAAAATCTATCAACTACAATAAAAATCAAATCATTACCTCTATGTGTCTGAGGCAATCTCAAAACGAAGTCCATGTCGATGTGCTCCCACAATCTTGGTGCAGGGCACCTAGTTTTCATGATGTAAAAAAAAGGGGTTTGATGTTAGGTTTTGTCTGATTGAGTCATTTTTATTTGTAATAAGGTCTATTTAGACCATGTTGTCATGTTTTAAGTTGATTTGAGTCATGTGGGGTCGGTTTTGGGTTAAGATGTCAAGTTTTGCAAAAAGTTGCAATGTTGCTCAAGCAACTTTTGCATTTTTGGTCTCTTGTGGAAGTTGAACCATTGGAGATTCAAAGGGAAATTAGAAAATAGTTTTTTTTGGTTGTAAATGTTTAAATATGCCTTGGGATGGTCGAGGCAATCTTCTGGAGTGAATTTTTGATGATCAAACAATAAATAAACTATGTTTTTTGTGTTCTAAGAGCTTAATTTGTTGCAATAGAGATTAGTACGGCCTAGAAGTGATCATTTATGAACTGGGATTGATGAATCATTGAATCTTCTATCATTTACATTTGGTTTTGGTTGATTTCATCAAGTGTGGAGGAAGTTAGAGTTGATTTACTAAAAATTGTTTGAAACCCTCATTAGGGTGTGTAGTGACTATAAATAATGGTTTCCTCTCCATTCCACTGATGAATTGACCTCAAACTCAGTGGAATGGAATTCTTTAGGGTATATTTTTTGTTAAAAATGTTGTAGGAGCAAGGGAGGGTGGTAAGTGCAAGTTTGGATGATGCCCTAGTCTAAAAACTTCATGTTTTTGGTATAAGAGTTGCATAGGAGTTAGGGTTTTGTAGAAAATTTGTTTGGAGATCATTCTAGTTGATGGAAATTGCATGTGCAGAACCCATGTGACATTTTGATAACCCTGGAATGAAGAATTGAGGTTTGGAGATTGTAAAACCAATAGTTGCATTGTTGAACTAGCCTAATTAGGTCTAGTTGGGAGCGTAGAAATCCAATTTTGAGGGTCATGTTCCAGAACAACCCTATCAAAAAAAATTATATGTTTTCAAACTCCATAAAGGGTATCCAAAATAGTTTTTAGGTTGTGGGTTGGAGGTCTCCACTGCAAGTTATGCCAGGAAAATCTTATTTGTTGTCCTACAAGACCTAGTGGAAATTTGTGAAGGAAGTTGAACCTTGTTTGGTGTGTAAAGACTTTGGTAAATAGTTGGTTGAGTTAGTTTTGATTGTGATATCCCATGCTCTGCATCAGATCTTTGTGGTATAGGAAATGACTAATACAATTCTATATTTATATTTTTCCTTGCTCCTTTTGCATGCTAGAAAATTCTACATACTTGTACTATCTTCTTCACATATGCATCCATCCTAGGCCAATAGTATCCTTCATTTAATATTATTATTTTATCCACACCAAAATTTCCACTCAAGCCTCCACTATGATTCTCTCTTATCAGCTTCTCTCGTTGTACCCATGGGAATACATAATTTCTTTCCTTTGAACAATAAATCATCCTAAATGAAATAATACAATCATGGAGTCCTTGTCCTTTTCCACCAAAATCTTACTAGCTATCCATTCTTTCTTAAAATCTACATCATCTGGATACAACTCCCTCATTGCATCAAAACCAATAGCATTGATCCTTAACTCATTCATCAACAAACATCCTCTACTAAGTGCATTTGGTACCCTATTGGAACTACCATTTCTATTTTTCAAATTAAAAGTATCTTTGCAAGAACTCCTCCCATTTCATGTGTCTCTAGTTCAATTTACCTTGGTTGTTGATGAACTGCAAGGCATGGTGGTCTATGTATAGCACAAATTCCTTAGGAAGTTGCAAATAGTGTCTCCATTTCTTCAAGGCCTACACTATAGCATATAGTTTTTGGTCATATATTGAGTACTTCCTCTTGGATTCATTTAATTTTTTACCGAAGTAGGCACTAGGTCTTACTTCTTGATTTAAAACTCCAATCACACTACTACTAGCATCACAATCAACTTGAAATAACTTAATAAAATTTGGCAACGCCAACACTAGATGTTCCATCACCTTCTTCTTCAACAATTGAAATTTTTGTTTTTCTATAGTCATCCACTTAAATTATTTCCTACCGCCTTTCATTATCTTTGTCATAGGTTCACATATTCCATTGAATTTTTGGATGAACTTCATGTATAAGCTCGCCAAGCCTTGAATTTTTTGGCTTCAAATATACTCTTAGGTGAAGGCTAGTCTACTATTGCCTTGAATTTCTTTGGTTCCATCTTCAACCTTTCTTCAGATAACACAAAACCTAGGTATAATATTTCCTTCTTCATGAAACTACATTTCTTCAAATTCTAAGTGACAAGCTATCTTCTTTTAACCTTTGCAAAAATTCCCTAAGATGCATTAAATGCTCTTCTTTTATTTTATTAAAAATTAGAATATCATCTAAATATACAATCACAAATTTTACTAAGAAAAGGTTTCAATACCTCATTCATCAGTTGCATGAAGGTACTTACAAAATTGTTAACCCAAATGACATTACCAGCCACTCATATAAACCATCATTGGTTTCAAACATAGTCTTCCATTCATCTCCTTCTCAAATCCTTATCTAATGGTATCCACTCTTCAAGTCTATCTTGGTGACATACTTGGATCAACTCAAATAATACATCATGTTATCAATATAAGGAAAAGGAAATATGTACTTGATAGTTATCTTATTTATAGCCCTTGAGTCTATACATATTTTCCATTATTCATGTCCTTTGGTGTGAGTATTGTAGGTACAACTTATAGGCTTAAGATTTCTATGATAAGACCTTTATCAAACAATTCATGGGAGTAGTAGTTTATCTCCTCATTCTCCATCAAAGTCATTTTGTATGGTTCCTTGTTTGGAAAATATCCCTTGGTATCAGATCCATGCATTGACTTATGCTCCTCATTGGTGGCAATCCATTAGGTAACTCCATCAAAATCTCTGAAAATTAACCCAAAATATTCGGTACCTCTATGGGTTCTTCCTACTTCTTCTATGTTGCCCTATCCTCTATAGGCTTTGAAATGAAAGCATAACATGCTTTCTCCTTGTTCAAATCCTTTAAAAAAAATCCTAGTCACCAATCACACCTTTGGATTCTTATATACCTCATCATCCTTGTCCTTTATGGGATTCAAGTTATACTCCTTCCCATTCTTCTTTAACCTATTAAAATTAGCCTTGCCATCTTGAATGGCTTACCTATAATACTACAAAGTTCTACCCAACAAAATGTAGCATGCACCCATTGGCATAATATCACACATAATTTCATCCTTATAACTTCTTATATAAAAATTTATTAGGCACTGTTCACTTACCATTAATTGGTGCCCCTTTTGTAGCTAATGAACCTTGTAGGGATTGGGATATTTCATCATTTTCAACTAAAAATTCTCCACCATTTTTTTGACACTAGATTATCTATGATGACTTTAGAAAATTTTCCTCAAGAATTACTTTTTTTCCTAAAAAATATCTTGTCTATGTAGGTTCTTCCTTCTCCTTTTTTGGTTTCAATTGAATTCTTCCCAGTATCAATGAATCTACATATTCAAGGTCTTCTCCACACTTTGGTGAAGCTCTACTTTCATCTATTTCTTGGGCCATATGAATATATTCTCCTTACCCTTATTGTTTCTAGATTGTATTTGAGGACATTCAAATGTCCTTTCTCCACATTCGGAATAGGTATCATTGAATCCTCTTCCTCTTCCTCTACCAAAATTTCCTTGTCCTCTTGAATAATCACCTTTTCCTCTAGGATAACCTCCTCTTCCTTTAGCTTCCTCAATGTAGGAAATTTTTTGGGAGGTGCTAGCTTCTTCTTGCTTTCCTCGGTAACCTCTTCCACCACTATATTGTCCTCTTCCATGTGGGAATATTCATTTATATCTTGAGTTACTATGCTATTTCCTAGCCAATTTATCTTCTACCTTTAATGCATACTAGTAGGATTCTTCTACAATCTACAATCTAACCATTCTAATTTCATCTTGAATTGATAATTGTAGACCATTCACATACCTTGACACCTTTTCAATATCATAAAAAACATGTCCTCTCCTGATGCTCAATGGATAGAACTCTTCTATGTATTTCTTTATATTGGATTCTTTTTGCTTCAGGTTATGTAACTTTCTAAACAAACTTAGGTTATAATCTACTAGAAAGAATTTAACCTTCAACTTGGTCACCATTCTATCCCATGAATTAATCTTGTCTTTGCCTCTCCTTTGTCTCTTTGTGTGTAAATGTTCTTCAAGGTTTAAACTACCATTATAATAGGTAGGATCAATCCTTGGATTGCTACTGATTCTAGACATTACCCTCAAGAATATTTTGTTGGTGTAAATAGTGACTTTATCAAACTAGTTAGCTTTGATCCTACCTAGGAGAGTCTTATTCACATCGCTTAAGTATCCACTTGGGGAATTTTAGGCTTTCATCTCACTTCATAGTAGTGAGACATTTGTTTTCATCACTTGAGACACCTATTGCATGCATATTTTCCACTTTCTCACGCAATTTTCAAGTGAGCTCACAAGTGTTGCACATATGGAGAGTTAGTCGGTTGTTCAATCCAACCTTCCTATCTCGTCTACCTTGCCTATGTATGCAAGGTTTCTCATTATAGTTGCACATTCTTCATTTTATATTGATAGAAATACTATTGCGTTCATCATTTCACTTGTGGAAGGTTATCAAATTTGAGCTCTCTAATCTTGGCATTCTCCAACATGGTATCATCAAGGTGACTCCTACACATAGTCCTATCATCAGAGTGTCATAGAGCCATTCTGAAATTTGGGTATTGATTTGTTTGTTTCTAATAAATTATTCTTTCAAAACACTAGTGAATGTATATTGTTAGCCATTTTTATTGAAGGGGTTTTTTTTGCATCAAATTTGTACCTTATGCATATCAGATAAAAAATGGTTTATGGGTTTTATTCATACCAACGGAAAACCATCTGGGTATCTGTTAGTTTTTGCAAATAATAATTTAATATAGCAAAAATTGTTATCAAAATAGCATGGTGTGACCATTTTTCCTGTTAATCAAAGTTTTTTATCAAATTGCATCTTTAGTAAGTTGGAAAGAAAAACGTTTTCTAGGTTTTGATTACAATGTCAAAAAACTTTTTGGGCATCTGTTAGATATTGCATATAGGAAGAAAATTTTGTAAAAACTAAATCAAAAGTATCTAGGCTATTGTTGATGAAAAATAAAATATTGTAATAAATTTTGATCAATAACTCGAAATTGAGTGTGATTTTCTTCAAAAGTTAATATTTTTTATTTTCAATCCATTGGACTTACATTGTAAAAAACACTAAATTATAAAGTGCCAAATTTTGGGGGCTCTCAAATATTGAATCAAGGGGGTGCCTTATGTTGTACCTTTGAACACTTCCATGAGTAGTGTCTTTGAACACTTCCACATTTCCATTAATTTTTTTTTCTTCCCACACTTCATTTATGCTTGAGCTGATAGTAGTCATGTCTCCAAATCCATGGAAAATCAAATGTGATTATTGTAATAAGAAAATGACATACCATAGATGCATGTATGTTTAAACAACTTCATGAATTGGAACTTGCTTGGAAACTTCATCAACTACAACAAATTTGTATTAAAAAATAGAATCAACTTGTCGTATTTTTCTAAACCAACACTTGCAAAAACATCCATTCTCATTTAGTCATCTTGTGAGACATCACCTTCATTTGAAGATGAACAATGTAGTTTGATGACATGCATTGTGATCTCATCACCTAATGCTACTTCAAAATTGAGAGTTGCTTCCTTGAGAATTTCCAAAGATTCAGTGCACAAGATATTATCCTTCTAGAACTTCTACCAAATATTGCATCTTTGTTTGTAGAGTCCTACATTGCATATTTGAAAGACACCATTGAGGACTTTAGTCTTCCTTTTCATGAAATTTATTGCAATACATTAGAGTTTAGAGATGCTTCACAAAGAGCATCTAGTGATTCTTTAAAGCAAAACATAACATATTCAGTGCATGTTCTACATTAGTCTTCACATGGAGCATTTGAGCAGATTTCAAAGATTACATCTAGGCGTTTTGATCATGTGCAAAAATCAAAAACCTTTATCTTACTTCCTACATATTCCTATCGGGAATGGAAATTCATGTTGCACACATTTATGGTGTTGTTCTTCCCAAAGGAATAAATTTTTTTCAATGATCATGGATCATCTTCAACATCCAATTTTGAGCATCCACCTGCACTACATGAATCATTTTGAGGGGAGGCTACATGGTTTCTCTTCTCCTATCGGTTTTGGGAGGAAGTGTTTCCTCACATGGAGTTCATCACTTCATATTTTATGGAGTGGTCACATGGAATTCTCTCTTTTCTCTCCTATGGGGGAACATATGTTGTACTCTATGTTAGAATTAGTCCTTGGGCGTTCATCGTAAGTCTTCCATCTATCACTTATCTTCTTCACTTGTAAATTTTATTGTATTTGCATCATTTATGTTTTATAGAGGAGTTTTCCATTTTCCACTAGGTTTTCTCATTTACTCCACTTAATGAGAAACTTGTATATGAGTAGCTAGCATAGCCTAGTATTTGAGACTCATCATTAGTTCATACATTACTCCATAAGTTACACTTAAGGGGGGTTGTTGGTGTAAATAGTGACTTTATCAAACTAGTTAGCTTTAAGCCTACCTAAGAGAGTCCTATTTACATTGCTTATGTCTCCACATAGGTACTTTTAGGCTTTTGTATCACTTCATAACATTGATACATGTGTCCTTATCACTTGAGACACCTATTGCATGCATACTTATCACTTACACAATTATCAAGTGAGCTCACAAGTGTTGCACATATGGAGGGTTAGTCAGTTGTTCAGTCCTACCTTCCTACCTCATCTAGATTTCCTATATATGCAAGGTTTCTCATTGTATTTGCACACTCTTCATTTTATATTAATAGACATACTATTGTGTTCATCACTTCACTTGTGGAAGGTTATCAAATTTGAGCTCTTTGATCTTTGTATTCTCCAACATATTTCTTCTCTTTGGTATACTTCACCTTTGTTCGCTTCATGTGATTCATCTCCTCCTACCACTTCTTTTTCCTCACTTAGCCATTTTTTATCCTCTCTTTACCACATTGGAGCTACAAACACCCATTAATCTCCTTTATAAGGTGACATACTTAGATCACCTAAATTATTTCTAAAAATTCTCTTGAGCAACTAACAAAAACTAACACTACTAGAAACCTAAAGCAACTAAATTGAAAGGATTTTTTTTGGTTGATGTAAGATTACCTATGGACCTGGAGATGCTCTTGAATCAAATTTCCACACATTTATAGAGAAGAGAGTGTTTAGTTTAAATGTAGCCAAATGGGATAAATAGAGGAGTGCTTAGTGCAATATACCCAAATGTGACAAATAGGAAAATGTTTAGTGAAATCCCCTCAAATTTTTTTGAGAGGGGAACACTTATTTTAATACCCCCAAATGAGATAAAAAGAGAAGTTATAAGTACAATGCTCCAAAATGTGATAGATAAAAGAGTGATTAGTGCAATGCCCAAAATAGGGTAGAGAGGATTGTTGTGCATGTTTTTCACACACACCCTGCCAAAGGCAGGGACCCCCCTTTTTTTTTCGCTTTTGCCTTGCTCCTATTAGCTTGGTCCCTTCTCGCTTGCTTCACTTTTTCCTTCAATTTTTGACTTTGGGGACAAGTTACCTATGGATTTGTGATGTTTTTGTGATGCCTAAGTGAACTGCCAAGGTTTTGTTAAGTTTTAAGAAGTTTCATAAATTTCATTGTGGTTCATCGTTTGCAGGTTTTCATGTGCGAGTCATCGTTCGTGGGTTTTTGTGTATGGGTTGTCGTATGTGGGTTTCCATGTGTGGGTCGCCATCTATGATTTTCCATGTGTGAGTTTCAGTGTGTGGAATTTCATTTTTTTATAGCTTTGGACTCTCCTACTTCCAGCTTCCAAAGCATTTCAAAATAAGGGTACAAACTTTAAGTTTTCAACATCTAGGGCCCATAAAATGGATGTCTCCATAATCCTAAAGGGGTTTGTGCCAAATTTTCTAAGTGTTTAGACATTGCGAAAACTTCACTGTAGGAAGTCGTGTGCGGGTTTCCTTTTGTAGAAGTTCGTTTGTGAAATGTCATTTTTAATGGTCTCGGACCCTCTGGCTTCAGCATCCCAAATTTTTTCATATTTCAAAATGAGTCAAATCTTAAGGAAATATGTCTAGACACTCTTTCTACCCCTTTTACCACGTGCTAAAACTGAAAAATATCAAATTTACTAAGTTTTGTAACTTTGCGGGAATTTCACTCTGGGTTGTTGTGAGCAAGTTTTTGTGTGTGGGTCGCCATCTGTAGGTTTCCATGTGTGAGTTTACATCCGCGGGTTTTCGTGTGCAGGTTTCTGTGTGTGGGTTTCCATGTGTGGAATGTCATTTTTAATGGTGTTGGATCCTACAGCTTCTACATTCCAAATTTCAGCATTTTTTGAAAGGGGTCAAATCATTGAGGAATAGGTTTAGGCACCCTTCTAATGCATCTTTCATGTGCTTAATTTGTAAAAACTAAAAATTTCTAAGAGTTGTGGCTTTGAGGAAGTTTCCATGTGCGTGGTCGGCATTTCACCACCGTTCTTTGACGAAAAATCTCACACATCCTCCCGCCATGCGGACCCCGAGCCCGCATTCACCGCTATCGGTCCTAAAACATGCAAATCATGGGCTTTTGAGAAAATCACTTTGACGGGTCCTCCAATGTGGGCCGTTGTGGTTGAAGGTCCACCCTATTAAATTTGTTCCTTAACAATGAGTGCTTAGTGCCCCTCCACTACCCAGAACCTGCATTGCTCGACTCTGAGGTCCGCAACCTTCAACTTAGAAAGAAAACAAACTCATGAAGGAAAATTACCATGCGGTTTGCGCTATGCGGAACTCTGCATGCAAGGTATCATCCATCCAATGCCGCTATTTAATGACAGCATCAATGTCCTTCCACCCCACAACGCCTACATCCTTGAATCTCGTAATTACACTAAATCCTAATCTTGCAGCCTCGAGTGCCTCAGCCAATTTTTCGTGTTTGCCTAATCATTCCATGGGATATTTTATCATCAATCAAACTATGCGGAAACTTCCATGCAGGTGGTTGTCTGCGGGATTCCACGTTCCCAATGCCATTCTACTCTGACTTTCTCCTAATGACTTCCACCTAGGGGAAACCCACACCCCTGAGCCTGCATTTGCATAAATGACCCAAGCAAGCTCCAAATGTTTGAAAATGATCAATGTCATGATCATCTAAGGGTATACAAATGGATCTAACTGTGAATTTGTAGAATTTAACTAACATTTTCCCTATTGATATATCAATGCACTTATTGCACTCTATGTGTGCAGGAATTATGGAGTCTGTTGAGGATCATCAAGGAAGCCTATGGAAAAGAGTGACAAAGGAAAAAATCTTGCAAGGACTCCAAGAAGAAAGGAAGAATAGGAACAAATGAAGTATCAATTCCACGAGGTGGAGTGCACCTACAAGCTCACCTCCACTTGGGACACAGTTTCAGACATAGACCTTGGGCACATGAACTTTGATGAATTCAAGTAGAGGGTGATGGTTAACCCTGCTACAGAAGATGTTGTGTTGCAAAGGCTCACATATGAAATATGCCGACGAAGATCTAAGGTTACCAAAATGGAGGATCTTCTTATCCATGAATGCATGCCAAAGAAGTCAGTGTTGAAGAATCAAGGAGTTGTCCACCAGAATCAAGAGCAAGAGGAAGTTGTTCTATACAAATGATGATGGTAAAGAGCTATCAATCAAGATTAGGAGCAACATATCTACTTCTCAGTGACACAAATCTGCAATTAGATTTACTTGATTAAATGAATAAATGTTGCAAACACATCAACAAAAAGGTAGATTTCAACAATTTTCAGCTATAGTAGAGAAGGTAGCTAAAAGACAAAATAGCTACAGTAGCTACATGACAAAATAGACTATAAGAAAAAATAGGGAAAAGGACAAACGTCTATTTTTATATTGTGAAATATTGGATGTAGGTGAAACCCTAAGCTGTATTGAATTTGGGCCACTCATTCCAAATCAACCATGTCCATTCATTTCACTTTTGGAAAACTATAAATAGGGGCTTGCTCCTCATTTGTAAGGGGGTGGTGAATTTTTGTAAGAGGAATTTTGCAACAATAGAAGGAAGCATTGCATCATTTTGGGTGTTTTCTTTAAGCTTTCTCATTTTGCATCCATGATTCAACCTCCATGTTAGTTTTAGTTTGCTAGTTTCTTGAATTTCTTTAATGGTGGTTGCTATTATAGTATTGGATGGACTCCCATATCATGCTTTTGGTGGCTTATTGATGATGAATCACTTTGCAAAGCTAGTCTGATCTATTTCATATGCTACAATTAAGTTCAATTGTATGTTCATGAGGTGAATGCTCAATTTGAAAATCTGCAAAAACCCCTTTAAAATTGCACTAGATTTGTGCAATTGTAGGTTTCTCTTGGTCAAGTGAAACTTAGTTTTATGGGAGTATGTCTACTGTAGCATCCTCCATTGTTACTTTTCATTCATAGCTTAGGATTAGAATAGCTCTCTCAACCTTTTCTCCTTTTTTTATTTATTTTAGTCCTTTGTTAGTGTAGGATTCAAAGCACCACAACAATGTCAAACTTGGTGATTAAAGTGAGTTCCAGCTTGCTATTCTAAGTGTGCATCCATTGTTCATTCACTTCTAGTACCTTGAAAATACATTTGCAGACCCAACTCCCATGCTTTGTGAAGCATAAAGGCCTCCTTGTGATTACGAGAAAATCACATTAACTAATTGAACTATTACACGCATTGTCATGACCTTACACCCAAGAGACCTTAGGGTGATTTCTAAAACTTAGTTGCAGAAATCACCTTTCCAGAGAGGCATTGCACTTGTGCATTGTCTATGTTGAGAAGGTGCAAAAACACCCATAAACAGAACTGGCGCTAGAAGGAGGGCATGGCTAAGCTCAAGGCCACAAAGTTGGAAGTTGAATGCACTTTCAAGTAAAATCTGAGATAAATCTCATCATAAAAAATAAAAAATAAAAATTAGAAAATAAAAACAAGTTATGAGCTGAGATGGAGCAGCAACTCCAAGTCAACATCACTCAACTGCAAGAAGATTTAAGTAGAAGATTGAGGAAGTCATTGCAGCACTTTGCATTTTCAGAAAAATACAGAATTCATGACACTCACAGACATAATGAAATGGAATGTTTAACATTCTTGGGCAGAATTGAAATGGTTTTGCAAGGAGAAATCCCCTTCTAGGAAATATATCAACCCTTAGCTCTTTCAAATCCAGGAGAAGACCTTGTTGACATTGCAGCCAAAGTATTTGAAGAGTTGATCCAAGAACAACTGAGCATCAAAGATAGACTGAACTTAGAATAAGTATTGATGTCTAGGTGGTACAGGTTCCATAATGCACCTCATTTGGAACTAACTTTCCCTTCATGTGCAGACATCATTGACCAAGTTAGGAGTTGTTCGGACCAAGTTGGGTAGATTGAGCAGCCAACTCCCAATGAAGAACAACCATCCACTCAAGCAGAAAATAGTTAGTAGTCAAAAGGCAATACATAGAATATGAGTCAGAAGAATTTGCAACAATGCATGTTGGGACAACCAATGCAAATGTTGAAGATCGGAAAGAAGAAGAGGTTGAAATCCTTGGGAGCATAGGGAGCCTTGATGAAAGTTTCGGTGAAGTTGGATTAGAAGACCTTCTCTCCATTGATGAAGGTAATCAGGCCCTCGAAAAAGGAAGATCTAGAGGATTGGGACCAACTATGAGCAGAGGTATTCCACCATCAAACTTCCTTCCCAATTGATGATGAAGATTCAATGATGGAAGGATATAATGAACTCGTCTCAAAGCTCCTGAGGAATTGGTCAGAGCTAAGACACCAAGTGGATATGGAGGTGTTGTTGTTGTCAAGCTGGTGTAGGCTCCATGATGCTACATATTTGGAGTTCACATGTGAGTTATGTCAAGAGGCCATCAAGCGGGTTAAACAACAAGTGGGGCAACCAAGTGAACAGCCTCTGGTGGCTACTTCAAGGACTGAGCCAGAAGCCCAAGAACTGGAACCAACTAACAACTTAGCTAATTGCAGCTCACAAGAGGGCTTTGGGATAGTAAACATATGAGGAAAAATTAAATCTTGAAAATGAGGAATTAGATCAAATGAGGGAGCTATCTGTCAACCATCAACAGTGCTCTATCATGAAGAATTTACACGTGATTGATGAGGAATTTTTTGAGGGAAATCACTTGCCATACTTTGATCCCCTCGATGAGCTAGTGTCACTTGCCGATTTCTTCACTCTTGGAATTGTGTCACAAAGGTATAGTGACATTGAGGAAGAGTACATTTCAGAGGATGGTAGTGATGCGGGTATATCACCCGAACCTCCAGATGGCGAAGCATTAGAGCTCCCAAATTGGGAAAGGGACTCTACTTCCATCTACAGCAACAGTGGAAAAGAGGAAACAAGTAAATATCTTGGTGAGCCACATGAACTACAAAGAGAAGACCAATGCAAGGTTGTTTTGGAAACTTCCCACAAGGGTGATTTACCCTACCAACTACGAGCTACAATTGGGGGTCTTTCGTCCTTGTCTATTTTTTATCCTCCTACACACTCTAAGAGCTACAATTGGATAGATTCATCCATTTCACGCTTTTATGACAAGAACCATAAAAAAATTGGGATCATCACGAGGGAAATGGAATAGGACAACAATCTAGTGGAGCCATGGACTATGGAGGATCAATGAGATAAAGTGTATCTCCTTGAGGAACAACTGATGGAGGTCACGGATCCCACTGGGAACTTGGGAGATGGATTGGTTGATTCATTTTCCTAGCCATATGCAAACCTGAAATCAGGTAGAATGTTCCTTGAATTCAAAAATTTAAATTCCTCATAGTGTCTACTACCTGATAGTTTTGATTATGATTTACAGATTCGCACTGCAAGTGGGATATTGCACCACTAGCTACATCCTCTAAAATTTGTTGATGCACGGTTTGATCATGCCACACGCACTTTAGATCATCAAATATTCCTCACATCGCATGACGACATTCAAGTTTTATCTTTCCATGCTCTTATGGATGATCATGCTTATCATTTTGGTTATGGGAACGAGGGAAGGCGAACTTGTTTGTAGATTGATCACGGACTTGATGAACCACCTCAACTGTTAGTTTTTCCTAAATTTATTATTGAATTTAAATGCAGTGATATGAATTTTTATCTATCTGAATATAAGGATGATTTTACATGACTTAGAACCATGACAATTACCTTGCTACATGTGCATGCATTGCAAAATCATATTGGGTTGTGTGTCGATTCTCCTTATTTAAACATGGTTCTTTTTTAATCTCTTTGTACATAGCGTGGTTTGATTAGCATAGGTTTCCTCGTATATAGCTCGTTTTCCTAATTTTGTTAGATTAGTTGGTTTGATGTAGATTAGTTTTCCTTAAAGTAGTTTCCCTTTGGTTTATTTTTTATTTCCTTTTGTTTGCTTCCGCTTTGCTTCTTTGTCTGGAGTCCCTTGGTTTTCTACTAGGTGTGTCTGTATGTGCAACAATCATTTTATTACCTAGGGTTGTTCTAAGTGTTTCTTTGAAAAGTTTCAATCAAGTTTCCAAAGTAGATGGTGAGGGTCTTTTGCTAGTGTCAAGTGACCTGGATGCCTGATTCAAAGTGGATGAGTTATTGGTTTGATTTAATTCTAATGTATTATGAAATCTTATATCTCTCACACATTTTAAGAATCTTGAGGTTATTGTAGGTCCCTTTGTGAGGTCAAGTTAAGTGAAAAATCTAAAATTCTACTTTAGTGCCATTGTGATTCTCAACTCTGAGTGCAAGCTTCATTGCTTGTGGGTTGAAATAAAAGAGAAAAGAAAGATCGAAAGAAATAAAAAGAAAGAAAGAAAGAAAGAAAAAATAGTGAAAATCAAAGAGAATTCAAATTTCAAGAGGATCTAAATAACTCTACCAGGGCTATGGATGCCTAGCTGGCAGTAGAGCAATGTTTGGGGGAATCACAGCAACAACCTTGTTAGGGATATGGACGCTTGACTAGCAGTGGAGCAATGTCCAGGATGCTTTTGGATTCCTATAGTGACTTAAGGATGGGAATGAATACACTTGTACACACTTGGATTTTCAGCATACAAAAGGTTGGGTTCACTAGTGCTTTTGGTCCTTTAGTCAATTGTCTAGTTTGTTTGTCTTAGCATGAGGGTTGAAACTAGAGATTATGGGTTTGTGATTCTAGTTTTTCATCGAAATGCTCTGGAGCATTTCTCTATCTAAGTTGCCATTTTTTGTACATGTTTTGCACACACACCCCACCGAAGGTAGGGACCCCCTTTTTTTTCACCTTTGCCTTGCTCCTACTGGCTTGGTCCCTTCTCGCTTTCTTTGCTTTTTCCTTCATTTTTTGACTTTGGGGACAAGTTGTCTATGGATTTGGAGTGTTTCTATGGTGCCTAAGAGAACTGCCCAAGTTTTGTTAAGTTTTAAGAAGTTACAAAAAATTTATTGTGGGTCGTCGTCCACAGGTTTCTGTGTGCGGGTCATCGTCTATGGGTTTCCGTGTTCAGGTTATCGTCTGCAGGTTTTTGTGTGCGGGTCATCATCTGCGGTTTTCTGTGTGCGGTTTTTTGTGTGTAGAATGTCATTTTTTTATGACTTTGGACCATTTAGCTTCTGGCTTCCAAATTTTTGCATTTCAAAATAAGGGTACAAACTTTAAGTTTTCAACATCTAGGGCCCATAAAATGGATGTCTCCATAATCCTAAAGGGGTTTGAACCAAATTTTCTAAGTTTTTAGACATTGTGGAAACTTCACTACAGGAAGCCATCTGTGGGTTTCTGTCCTTGGAAATACATTTGTAAAATGTTGTTTTTAATGGTGCCAAACCCTCCGGCTTTCACATCTCAAATTTTTTCATTTTTCAAAATAAGTCAAATCTTAAGGAAATATGTTTAGACACTCTTTCTACCCCTTTTCCCACGTGCTAAAATTGAAAAATCTCAAATTTACTAAGTTTTGTAACTTTGCGGGAATTTCACTATGGGTTGTTGTGTGCGGGTTTCCATTCGCAAGCCACCATCCATGGGTTTTCTTCTGCAAGTTTCAATGTGTGGAATGTCATTTTTAACGGCATCAGACCCTATGGCTTTCGCATTCCAATTTTTTGCATTTTTTGAAAGGGGTCAAATTATTGAGGAATAGGTTTAGGCACCCTTCTAATGCATCTTTCATGTGCTTAATTTGGAAAAACTCAAAATTGCTAAGATTTGTGGCTTTGAGGAAGTTTCCATGCGGGTGGTTGTCATCTCACTGTCATTCTCTGATGGAAAATCTCACACATCCTCCCACCATGCGGACCCCGAGCCTGCCTTCACCGTTGTCACTCCTAAAACATGCAAGTCATTCCTTAATGGTGAGTGCTTAGCACCCCTCCACTACCTAGAACCTGCATTGCTCGACTCCAAGGTCTACAACCTCCAACTTAGAAAGAAAAAAAACTTGTGAAGGAAATTTACCATGCAGGTTCCGCTATGCGGAACTCCACATGCGGGGTGTTGTCCATCCAACACCGCTATTTAACAACAAAGCATCAACATCCTTCCACCCCACAGCGCCTGCATCCTTCAAACCCACAACTGAACTAAAGCCTAATCTTGCAACCTCAAGTGCCTCATAGCCAATTTTTGCACATGCCTAATCATTCCATGGGATATTTTCTCATCAATCAAACTATGTGAAACATTACATGTGGGTGGTTGTCTATGGGATTCCACAATCCCGACACCATTCTACTCCAACTTTCTCCTATGGCTTCCACCTAGGGGAAACCCACACCCTTGAGCCCGCATTTGCATAAATGACCTAAGCAAGCTCCAAATGTTCGATAATGATGAATTTTGTGATCTTCTAAGGGTATACAAATGGATCTAACCGTGAATTTGCAAGATTTAATTGACATTTTCCCTATTGATATATCAATGGACTTACTGCACTCCATGTGTGTAGGATTTATGGATTCTATTGGGGGATCATCAGGGAATCCCATGGGAAAGAGTGACAAAGGAAAGAATCCTGCAAGGACTCCAAGAGGAAAGGAAGAAAAGGAACAAATGAAGAATTAGTTCCTCTTGCAAGTATGAGTGAGTTTAATGGTGTTGTCATTAATGTTGTCATTGATTTCAACACAGTACAAGATGTTGTAGGTTGTGCATGTATAGTTGAGATGTTGTGAGTGCATGGAGCTATCTTTATGGTGTTGCAGGTGTGTTGATATGATGTGTTTCCAAGTGCTCTTGAGAAAGAGTGAAGTAAGAGTTGTGTGTATGTTAAGAATGAGCTATGGTTTTTGCTCTGCATTTCTTTTGTGTTGAACCTATGCTTGTGTGGATTTTAAGTATTGTTTATGGGTATTTTTTGGTGATATCTCCTTCATTTTATCTTCTGGTTAGCTGAAGTGTGAAAGTTGTGTTCACCAGTGTGTGAACTGGTTTGGCAGAGTTTTTTGTCTGTGGATTGGGAGAAATATTTTTGCTTCGTAGTCCTCTGCTGGTTTTTTTCAGGTCTTGCAGATCTAGTAGAAGTTTTGTAATGATGTTATCTATGTTATGGAAAAGGTGTTCATGGTTTGTTGCTCTGAAGTTTTTGAGTGTGTCTGTATAGTTCGGATGGACTGGTGGAAGTTGTTCTATGTATGAAGTTTGTTGCACTTTTTGTGGATGAATCTAAAGGTATCTGAGATATGTTCTCATGCATGGTGAAGTGTGTTATGTGGTCTGTATGTTATCTTCTCATTATGGAAAGTATAATTCAAATTTCATTTATGTTTTCATTAGGTTTGGACAACCTTGTGTCTACACTTCATATGAAGGATAAGTATCAATTAAGGAAGCATGTGATTGATTTGAGATGTTATTTTTGGTCTTGGTTAAGTGTTGGTTTGGTCCACTCTCATTCCTTTCCACCGCAAGAATGTTGAGTTGTTGACCTAATTTAAATTTGTAAAATGAAGTGTGTGTAGCCAACCTTGGAGAAAGTTTCTAAGGTTGAAGATGGCATAAATATATGACAAGTTGAGTTGTTATGAATAGATCAGATGATCCACAAGTTTGAGAAGAAGATTTGTGTAAAAAAGAGTTGAGGCAACAGTACTTTAATGTGCTAGATTCCTAAAAGCAGTTATTTGATGGTATCTATAATCTTCTTCTTAAGGTTGTGGAAGTGTGCAACTTTTTGTGGCGGATCTTTTCTATTTTCTTTTGTTTCTATAGGCAGTGAGCCTCCTTGATGGATAGTGATTCCTTTCTGTAGGTAGTGAGCCTTGTATTTTGGGTAGTGAGCCTCTTTGTATTTAGTTTTAGAATTACATTATAGTGTGAGTTAATCCTCACCGCGGTTTTTCCCTTATTGGGTTTTCCACGTAAATCTGGTGTCTTTTATGTTGATATTTCTTTTTTTTATCTACATTTCATGTTCATAGTTAATAATAGATTAAAGTGGTTGTGAAGTTGATAAGTGTTTGAGATTTGAGATTTAGTTTGGTGACAACTAATTCACCCCCCTTCTCAGTTGTCTTATTTCTTTCAACAATTGGTATCAGAGCATTGGTTCCTCAAAGAAGAGCTTAATTGCTTGAGGGATGGTACACAAATTGGTGATCCCTATTTTTGATGGATTTGACTACAGTGACTGGAAAGTGCAGATGAGAGGTTACATAATCTCTCTTGGTTACAAGACTTGAAACAAACCAATAGAGGACTGCGGAGCAAGGAGCAGAAATATTTCTCCCAGTCCACAAACAAACAACTCTACCAAACTAGTTCACACACCGATGAACACAACTTTCACACTTCAGCTAACCAAAAGCTAAAATTCAAGATATATCACCAAAAAATACCCATAAACAATAATTCAGATCCACACAAGCATACGATCAACACATAAGAAATGCGGAGCACAAACCAGAGCTCATTCTGAACATACACACAACTCTTCACTCTTTCTCAAAAGCACTTGGCAACACATCATATCAGTACACCTGCAAAACCATAAAGATAGCTCCATGTACTCACACCATCTCAAAATCATCTCAACTATACATGCACAACTTGCAACATCATGTACTATGTTGACATCAATGACAACACCATCAAACTCACTCATAATTGCAACAATCTCCCCATTTGTCATTGATGGCAACACATGATGTGAGAAACCATCAAAGACACACATTCCTTTATTTCCATATTAGACAACCTACACAACATTCCTGCACTCTCAATACTCTCTCCTTTTCAGCTTCTTTTTATCTCCCCCCTTTTTTACTATTCTTCACATGACTCTCTCTCCCCCTTTACCATCAATCGAAAAGACCAAAAGCTCTGATCACTCCCCCTTAGGAGTGCACCCACACATCTCATACTACAACAATGAAAATTTCCACTCCCCCTGCGGAGTAGACCCATTCATTTGTCCAGTGGATCTACAAATTCTTCATTTTTTTGGACTGATGAATGGGTCTACTCTACAAGGGGAGTAGAAATTTTTATTGTTGCAGTATGAGATGTGTGGGTGCACTCCTAAGGGGGAGTGATCAGAGCTTTTGGTCTTTTCCAATGATATCAAATGGGGAGAGATTCATGTAAAAAATAGTAAAAAAAGAGGGAGATAAAAAGAAGAAGTTGAAAAGGAGAGAGTATTGAGAGTGAAGGAATTTTGTGTAGGTTGTCTAATCTGGAAATAGGAAACTATGTCTTTGATGGTTTTTCACATCATGTGTTGCTATCAATGACAAAGGAGGAGTTTTTTGCAAGTGTGAGTGAGTTTTATGTGTTGTCATTGATGTCAACACAGTATAGGATGTTGCAGGTTGTGCATGTATAGTTGAGATGTTGTGATTACATGGAGCTATCTTTATGGTGTTGCAAGTGTACTGATAGGATGTGTTGCCAAGTGCTTTTGAGAAAGAGTGAAGTAAGAGTTGTGTGTATGTTCAAAATGAGCTCTAGTTTGTGATCCACATTTCTTTTGTGTTGATCCTATGCTTGTGTGGATTTGAAATATTTTTTATGGCTATTTTTTGGTGATATCTCTTGGATTTTAGCTTCTGGTTAGTTGAAGTTTGAAAGTTGTTTTCACTGGTGTGTGAACCGGTTTGGTAGAGTTGTTTGTCTATGGATTGGGTTAAATGTTTCAGCTCCACTCCTTTGTAATTCTCTGCTGGTTTTTTTCAAGTCTTGTGGATCTAGTAGAATTTTTGTAATGATGTTATCTATGTTCTGGAATAGGTGTTCGTGGTTTGTTTCTCTGAAAGTTGTGTTTTAGAGTTATTGAGTGTTTCTATACAGTCCAGATGGACTAGTGGAAGGTGTTCTATGTATGAAGTTTGTTGCACTTGATGCAGATGAATCTAAAGGTATCTGAGATATGTTCTCATGCATGGTGAAGCATGTTATGTGGTCTACATGTTATCTTCTTTTTGCAAAATCATATACTTCAAAGTTCATTTTTGTTTTCATTAGGTTTGGTCGACCTGGTGTCTACACTTCATACGAAGGATAGTATCAATTAAGGAAGCGTGTGATTGGTCTAAGACATTGTTTATGGTCTTGGTTAAGTGTTGGTTTGGTCTGCTCTCATTCCTTTCCACCATGGGAATGTTGAGTTTCCAACCCAATTTAAATTTGTAAAATGAAGCATGTGTAGCCAACCTTGGAGAAATTTTCTAAGGTTGAAGATGTTATAAATATATGACAAGTTGAGTTGTTATGAATAGATCAAACAAGCCACAAGTTTGAGAAGCAAAGTTGTGCGAAAAAGAGTTGAGGAAGCAATACTTTAATGTGCCAAATTCCTGAAAGCAATGAGCTGATGGTATATGCAATCTTCTTATCAAGGTTGTGGATGTGTGTAGCTTTTTGTGGTGGATCTTTTATGTTATCTTTTGTTTCTATAGGTAGTGAGCCTCCTTGTTGGATAGTGAGTCCTTTTTGTAGGCAGTGAGCCTTGTATTTTGGGTAGTGGGCCTCTTTTATTCAGTTTTTGAATTACATTATATTGTGAGTTAATCCTCACCATGTTTTTTCCCTTATTAGGTTTTCCACGTAAATATGGTGTCTTTTATGTTGATATTGGTTTATGTTATCTGCATTTCATGTTCATACTTAATAACAGATTAAAGTGGTTGTGAAGTTGATAAGTGTTTGAGATTTGAGATTGAGTTTGGTGACAACTAATTCACCCCCCCTCTCAATTGTCTTGAGTCTCTCAACAATTTTTGGCCCCATAGTTATCGTTGCACCAAAAGATTGACCTATTAATGTCTGATACAACTGCCAAACTTAATGGATCCACAGGAAGCAGTTAAGACATGTCACGAATCCCGAGGGGAGCATTGACCATCTTCCAACAATCTCCCCCTCAAAATTACCTAAGGGGATTTGAACTCGGTACCTTTGGCTCGTATATCGATTATTTTCCCCACGGTTGTTGTTGCACCAAAATATTGGCATGTTAATGTCTGATACAAATTCCAGAGTTAACGGATCCACGAAAGACGATTAAGCCATGTCACGAATCTCAAGAGGAGAGTTGACCATCTTCCAACAAGTTCCATGGGGTGGAGTGCACCTCCAAGCTCACCTCCACCTGGGACACAATTTCAGACACAGACCTTGGGCACGTGAACTTTGATGAATTCAAGCAGAGGGTGATGGTCAACCTTGCTACAGAAGATGTTGTGTTGCAAAGGATCGCATATGAAATATGCCAATGGAGATATAAGGTTACCAAAATTGAGCATCTTCTTATCCATGAATGCATGCCAAAGAAGTCAACGCTGAAGAATCAGGAAGCTATCCACTAGAATCAAGAGCAAGAGGAAGTTGTTCTATACAAATGATGATGGTAAAGAGTTATCCATCGGGATTAGGAGCAACATATTTGCTTCTCAATGACACAAATATGCAATTGTATTTACTTGATTGAATGAAGAAGTGTTGCAAACACATCAACAAAAAGGTAGATTTCAACAATTTTTAGCTATAGTAGAGATTTCAACAGTTTTCAGCTATAGTAGAGAAGGCAGCTAAAAAAAAATAGCTACAGGACAAAATAGACTATAAGAAAAAATAGGGAAAAAGACAAAATTCTATTTTTATATTGTGAAATATTAGGGGTAGGTGAAACCCTAAGCTATATTGAATCTGGGTCACTCATTGCAAATCAATCCTGGCCATTCATTTCACTTTTGGAAAACTATAAAAAGGGGCTTGCTCCTCATTTGTAAGGGGGTGGCGAATTGTTGTAAGAGGAATTTTGCAATAATAGAAGGAAGCATTGCATCATTTTGGGTGTTTTCTTTAAACTTGCTCATTTTGCATGCATGATTCAACCTCCATGTTAGTTTTAGTTTGCTAGTTTATTGAATGTCTTTAATGGTGGTTGTTGTTACAGTACTAGATGCACTTCCAGATCATGCCTTTTGTGGTTTATTGATGATGAATCACTTTGCAATGCTAGTCTAAGCTATTTCATATGATGCAATTAAGTTCAATTGTATGTTCATGAGGTGAATGCACAATCTAAAAATCTGCAAAGACCCCTTGAAGATTGCACTAGCATTGTGTAGTTGTAGGTTTCTCTTGGTCAAGCAAAACTTAGTTTAATGGGAGTTTGTCTACTGTAGCATCCTCCATTGTTACTTTTCATTCATAGCTTAGGATTAGAATAGCTCTCTCAACCCTTTCTCCTTTTTTATTTATTTTAGTCCTTTGTTAATGTAGGATTCAAAGCACAACAAAAATGTCAAACTTGGTGATTAAAGTGAGTTTTAGCTTACTATTCTAAGTGTGCAACCACTATTCATTCACTTCTAGCACCTTGAAACTCCATTTGCAGACCCAACTCCCATGTTTTGTGAACCATAAAGGCCTCCTTATGATTATGATCAAATCACATTAACCAATTGAACTATTCCATGCATTGTCATGACCTAACACCCGAGAGACCTTGGGGTGATTTCTAATACTTAGTTGCATAAATCACCTTTCAAGAGAGGAATTGCACTTGTGAATTGTTTGTGTTGAGAAGGTGCAAAAACAACCATCAACAAGGATAATAATTATTCTAATGCCTCAAATGTGATAGATAGGGAAGTGATTTAATGGCCTAGGTAAGAATCACAATTTAAGATGTAAGCACGAAATCTTATATTGAATAAGAGACCCCTCATGTGCAAGATAGTGATATAAATAAAGTAAATTATGTAAGGAAGTAAGAAGGATTGGTGCCCCCATATGTAAATATATGATAATGATGGCTTCAATATAAAAAGTATATGAGTGGTGGATAGTAATATGTAACTTGAAATATGTATGATGTAATCTCATAGTCATAGTGAAAATTGAATAAGATAATCCCAAATGACATGAGAAATTGTGTGCTAGGTGAAATGTGAATCATTTTGATAGATAAGCATGGAATCATATGTGTGAATAGGATATGATTTATAAAACACACATGGAATTGAATCTCTATCTATGAAGGATCTATATCATATTCCAAGAATGATGAAGCCATAAATATGCATGGTACATGACATGAAAGATAAAATTGATAAATTTACATATGTGTGGTTCTATGATATGTCAATATGCATGGATAAGAATCATGAATTAGTATGGTCCTTGAAATATTTCATATGTCAAAAAAGTCATTTGTGTTAACAAAAGGGTTGTAGTAAATTTATACTATGCATGAAAAAAACTCCAAGTGTATACAATTCAACTAAAAATGAATTAAATAATTTCATTGTGAATGGAATCAATAGACTATGTTGGATGAACATCATCATGATTTGGGATATTTTTTTATCATGATCTCCAATGAAGACTCATGTTAGTGACCAAAGTGATACAATAATCACAAGAACCTCCTTGTTGACTAGTTGAAATCACACAAGATCGTGAGGTATCACATGATACATTCTCTCTTAAAATGAGAAAAAGGATCCCCCTAATACTTATTTTCACCTAGGCTTGGTATGCAAGATAACCCAATAGAAAACCTAATGTTGTTTCACAAGGGGCCTAATTGAATCTAGAAGAAAAATGTTATGTTAGGACTATTCAAGGTGCAATATTAGTTTAATAGATTAAATTGGTCAAGAAACACATAAGAGGTAATATATGTACTCACAATGTTGAATGAAAAATAGACATGATAAATATTTTAGTAATATTATATTAGATCATTAAACATGGAAAACAAGTCTTGATCAATAGTAAGAAAATTAAAAGCAAAATCTAACTAATTCCTACTCTAACAAATTTCAAGAGAAAATGTAAAGATTAAAAGGGTTAGACATAAATAGTTCTATTTAGTCCCAATATCAAGCTTGATATTTTGAAATAGATAAGCCAATATAAATAGCTAGCCCTTGGCCAATCTATTGCTACAGAGTTGGAGACTCCAAATGGTACAATCATCAAAAGGGATTTTGATTAATAAGACCAACATAGAAATTCATCATGTTACATGTGTAGAATGAATACTTGGAGTCAAACATCAAGGATTTACAATATATACATATTAATCTCTCAATTGATCAATTTGTCTCATAATAGTTGAGTTACAAGTATTGGGTCCTCACCCATACTTGTCTACATTTTTAAGTGCAGTTAAAATTGGGAGATGTTCTATATTTTCTATATAAAAATTGGATTAGAATACAACATGTGATGGCTTGTAAATTTTGATAGATTTAATAGATTAAAAAAATTGTGGTGGGGCTAATAATTTTTATCTCATTGGCAAATATAATAAAAATATTAGCTTGAAACTAGACATTAACAAACTAGTCATGATGTGAACAAAATCAATTGAATTATATTAGTAATAGTAGGCCACATCTATTGCACCATGTTTTTAGTTGAAGTGCTTATCTAAGCAATTATTAATCCCTACTAAGGAAGGTACTATAGCAATTGATAAGAAATCATATGATTAGATCACTTTGAAAATAATTATTCATAACTTTCATTCTAATTACTAGCAAGTATATCATTGTAACATGTTATCTTGACATTTTGATCTTACCCATTTTCAAAACCTACATTTGTGTTATTATGTCTACTTTATGGTTCATGAAGTCAAATTATCTTTTATTAGGTATCCTCTCCAAATATTAAACAAATGTCATTATTTCAAGCTTTACATATCAAATAAGATGAGGTCATAAGTTATTATTGAAGATACATTGCTTCTAAATTGATGCAAGAAAAAATAAGTTATAACTTCTTGGTAAATGTGGTGTTACAAATTTTAGGAACATCATTGTAAGTCTTTACCCTTAGGTTTGCAAAGTTACAAGTATTGAGTACATAATCCTTTGGTATCTATGCATATGATGCTCACTTGCATTGTTCCTTCCTTTAGTAAGTCTATAAGTTACAATGCATAAAGATGCAATTTGTTGGAAAAGGTGTTTTGTACACCTTTCATCATGCTAATAATATAAAATAAATATTTAATTGTCCAACATATAATAGATGTGGATATCACATGGGTTAGACATTAATTATGTATCTTGTATGTTGTATGTAACATTGAGATAAATATTTAATCTGGATGTCACATTGGGAAAATATAATATTACAAAAAAATAGTACCAAAAATTCATTTTGGGGGTCATGGTTAATTCAATACCACTTAGTGTCTTTGTGCAAGCTTGTTTATTCAAAATAAAATGTATGAGTAGTTGTTCAGGTTGGTATGTGCAATCTTTAGCTTGTTGACTAAGATTGGATTGAGCATCTCTTATAGATTGCATATGTGAGGAGAGGAAGCACATATTGGGATGTGTGGTTAAATGATTCTCATTTTTTTGTTCACATGGAGTGCAATTAGGGAGCTTGATGCTTTAGAAGCCTTGAATGGAGGCTCTACATGTGTATTGTAATCTTTGTTAATGAGATAATACATCAAGCTGTGTGGGTGACTTGGAGATTAGGTTTTTCCCTTGAGGGGGGATTTTCGAGGATATATCTAATGTCATCATGTGCATGTTTGTTTATATTTTTCACTATGGATTTTGAATATTTATTTGCATATTTTTCTCTCTTGGGGTTATGTATAAGAGTTTATTATAGCTTCAAATTTCCCTTCAAAAAGTAAGACATAAGGTTACACTTCACATAAAAATGTTTTTAATTTTTAATATGGACATGTATGCTTCCATAGCTCACCATCCTAAAACTCATTAAATACATGTAATTTGGAACATGGACTCATATTGTTTGCACGCATGCCTTTAAATCTTGTGCATTACTAAATTGACTCCATGACACAAACTTGAAATACTAAAAAAATATTATTGCAAGTTTTTGTCAAAAAAATACAATTTAACTACTTTCTTTTATGGTTTGTAAACCCACTTCTCTCTATGCTTGCAAATTTGAGACATCCATTTGCAAGTTATGCATTCAAGACCCTCAACCCAAAAATTGGTGGTAAAGCATGAAAACCAAAAGTAACTAATACATGCATATATGAATAAATATTTTATAAAAGAATGTTTTAATTGCATATAAACACCCATTCACAAATACCTACATCTGGGAAATACTCCTCTACCTTCAACAAAGATATTTTACATAGTGAATATACCATAAATTTTGAAAAAATCCTTCTTATTGCAAATTCACACCTATTTTCACATGAATTTTCTCATTTGAAGGGGATTTCATTCTCATATGAGTTAGAGAATAATGGATTCTAGTTCCTCAACTTTGATCACTAATTTCCACCTACAAGTATTCCTTGTCTTAGATTTATAATCCATATTCTAGTTGAATTATCATGAATTAAAAATGAATATTCTTGTATTCATGACATATAGGTTATGAATTTTTTCTCTATTCTTGCAAGATAACCTCACATTATGCAAGAACCCCAAAAACATTTTATTTTATTGGGTATCTAGTTAACCATAGCACATGATAGCTTAAAGTGTTTTCTTAGATCTCTATCTAATTCTTACATGTAATCAAATTATTTTGCTTCATCTCTATATTTATTTTCCTTTGTCAACCCTATAACCTAGGATGCAAGCCCTTGACTACTAGTAAATTTTAGATCGTCTCACCCTCCTCATATCCACCACTAAAAATATTGCTAACCCCTATACCTCACGTGAATATATGCAAAACTTGTGCATTATCGGATTGCATTTACAACACATAACGCCATTATACTCATACACTTCAAGTTTATAGATATCACTTGTACAAAAAAAAAAAATAGTATGTTTATAATCTAACTTTATACCCTACAACCCTTCCAAGTTGCAATTTATGAGTTTGTCTTCCTACACCACCCATTTTGAATCTCATCCTCTACTAAGTATTATTACAACACATCACCATTATATAGAGAGATGAATTCTAGATTTAATGCTCCTTGTAATATCATTTCTACAATCACTAAAGTATCAAACACATATTTAAGTCATCTAGATTTGAAATATTTTTTGAAGAGGATACATGCAAGGGATTGAACACCATGTGTTAGATGTATTCTAGATAATAGAATTCTTAAAGCTATTGCATTTCCTATATCCATGCAATCCCCTTAACTAGTTATCACTTGTGATAAATATTATGACTCAAACTCGAAATATTATTGGTCTAATAAATGATGTGTACTTGGAAATCACACTAAAAAGTATAGATGAGACCTTTTGGATTCCAACCATTAGGAATATTCTACTATAATGTAAATAATTTCATACCCAAGTGTAATTTAATGTTCTTTTACATTTACTTTGGTATGTTAGTTTGAATTTTCCTAATGCTAGACCACACAATGGAGTCAACAAATAGATTGAGTAAACAATGACAGAGGCTAATGGTTGAATGACTACAACTTTTGAATATTATATCAAACAAACCTTATAGGACTTTGTTATATATACTTATAAAGTAACTTTTGATTCTCCATATTGCACAAGGGTCCAAGAGAAGAGCATACTAATGATTGGACACACTAAGGCTCAAGATGCCAAATGACTTCTCAAGATCTCTACTTATAGATCTAAATTAAATTAGAGATCATATAACATTGAATCTTTACATGGACTACTGAGTAAGCCAGTCATGTGGAAAGAGGATTATCATACCAAAAGTGGTTGACATTCTCAATATTTCACATGCTACAATAAATTTATGAATCAATAAATTTTGGGAATTCATCATCATTACTTCTAGAAGATGAATATTTTGACTAGTATGTTAATTTTTTGTTGGTCCCACCATGCTTCAAGGTTGGCTTCATCAAACAAGACGTTGACACTGATAGATCTCCATAAAGTAGTGATTTGGAAGTGGTGTTGTAGATTCTAATTAGTGCAACAATAATTTCTTATAAGATTTATTGTAAAGTAAGATTCCAAAATAATTTTTCTTCATATAATAGTAGTCACCACTAAGTTTGATGAGAAATCTTCATTTAGATGGAGAGATGGAGTTCCTACATATTTAATAAATTTATATAATGGTTTGAGCTTCTTACTTGAACTAAAACTCTCCATTCAAATTTTGGACTTTGTATCAGATCAATAAGCCTTAGATAGGGCATATCTACATTAATCCTTAATCTATAAAATTGGCCTTGATTTCCTACATGTGATGGTGTGATGTAACTAAGATCAACTAATTGTTAACAAAAAAATTCTAAATAATGGAAATATCTTTCATTTATGCCAATTCTAAGTATTTGCATTTGGACATGCCTTTGAGTAGAGTTAAAATTTATATTAATTATTTAAAATAATTAACACCCATAGGAGCAGGATTTGTCAACCTTTGCATCATAGTAATAGGAAGATCTCTACTCTATTTTGCAACAACATTGTCTTTCCTTGGAATATGTTCAACTATGCAATTGAACTAATTAAAGTAATAATGGCATCTTACATACTTATAACATCCATCCTTATGTACATGATCCTTTTCTTTGAAAGTAAGAAAATTGATACAATAAGTTCTAGTCAAGAAATTATTAAGATGCGTCAATTTTAAAGAAAACTTTTCCAAATATTTTTTCACTCCATATATCTCCTTATTAGAGGAGCTTCATTTTCTAACACTTTTTACAAATATACCACTAGCATATTCAAATACATATTCTTTACCTTCTTGAATGAAGCATAAAATACCACCTCATGCATAATCAAAGGCACTTGTATAAAATACATAATATTTTGTAGATGGGACATGTAGGATAGTGTCATGCCCTAAAATTTACTCAACCCAAACCATACACAACAACATTTTTTTTCAACTTGCTAATGCTACTAAGGTAAATTCAAGTTTTATGTTCAGCTACAATTGTTGACATCAAGTTTACGATGTCATCACACTACTTAAACTATCTTAGGAAAAGTCCTAGTTTGTATTTTGCTCTAATTGCTCCAAATTGAGAAGTCTCGAATCTTTTCCTAGGTATTCCAAGGTATAACAATTGGATGCTCTTTCAAATTGATGAGTTGACAAACTACAAATTTCCCTTTTCCTACTTGTTTTTGTTTCCCTAGTTTGGCTAAAAGAGAATGTTATAGCACAATAATGACTTAACTATAAGAGTTTTGAAATGAAAGAACTACATTATATTAAACATTCTTAACACAAATAATCATGCCTCAAAACAAAATGAAAGGTAAATGAAACAAGTTTCTCACTTGCACATTCAACACCAACAACATAAAAATTAACTTGATGCTATTAAATCTTAAATGATAGATTAATCTTACTTTGGAGATCAAACTAATGGTTAACATTTATTGTTCTTGGTTAGATTCAAGATAAGTTCTTTGCTATAACTTAATTCCTAGACTATCTAGATTGAAGTTTTCCACCTTCAACCCATGGTATTCTTAATTCATAGTCTAAAGGTGACTAAAATAAATTCTACTTGTTAAAAACAAGTTTAATTCAAAAAAATCTCTAGAATCTTATACACTTGTCTAGTTGACATATGTGAATGAGTGTTATGATATGTTTACATGGAGTCATTTTTAAATCATAATGTAAGCTTTCTCTATAACAATAAATTTAATTATTTTATACGTACTAATTTGTCTTATGTATTATTACTTGACATATTTCCAATGACTTTATGGTTATGTCTATTTAATTCAAAGGAAGATAATTTTATCTCAACATTTAGGCATTTACTGAAAAAAATTCTTCACAAAGATTTTAAATGTATGAACACTAATGTTTAAAGAGTTTCATCATTTTGGCCTATTGTTAAATTTCCTAAAATAGATTTATCAACTTGATAAGTTTTATTTGAAATTTTTGCCACTAATATTCTATCCTCTAATAATAAATAAATAGTTATAAATCCTTTCATTTTATTATTTAGTTTCAAATTAGAAACTTTCTATTGATTAATTCATAAATATAATAAGGAAACTTCTATAAATTGTTCATTAAATTTAACTACAACTTCCTCTTTAACTTTTTAATTCTCATTACTAAATCCTCCATTAATTTTTTTTCATGCAATTCATACTTTTTAATTATCCTTCAATTAATGAATGCTTTATTTCACAAATATATGCCTAAGAGAATGTTTGCTATAATTAGTGAATTTAATCTTTCTTTGCAACTGGAATTATTTCTTTTATAAAATTTCTTTACAATGTTGAGTTTGTAAGTTTTTTTTTTTTTAAATTAAAAATTTGTTTTGTTTTGCAGGGAGTACTACTACACAATTTTCAAGCAAATTTCCAGAATCATTCATGATTTGCCATTTATTTTATTTTTATGGTCCATTTATAAGATACAAATCTATTGTTTTGAACTGCCTATGATGGCGGCCCATTATGGCCGGCCATCACAGATCGGCACTCTATGCCTCTCTTAATTTTTTTTAAATTTTCTTTAATCTATTTCAATTCAGGGTTTTTTTTATTACAATTAATTAATGTCAGTTTAAAATGTTCCAGCCTGCCTGTGAGTTTTCCCGACTTAAAAGTCTTTTCAATCTGGATTAGGGGAGAGGACCTAGTAGTTGAGCATGTTTTAATAGTTGTGATAGTAGTTGTTTATATAATGCCCAATAGTTGTGACTTGACTACTTATAATTAAACAAAATGTATTTTTTTGATCTAAAAAGCAACCAATCATGTCATGCCACATCAGCGCTCAACTACCCATGATGTGAATGCACAAGTATTGGTCTCACTTTTTTTGGGGGCCTTTTTGGACACCTTGACAAAAAACATGCTGATGTGGCATCATATATGATGATGTGGCCCTGAGACAAAAGTTATAAGCAGGGGACTTGCCAAGTGAGATGCTATAAAAAATTGGGAGTGATTTGAAATTTCCACGTAGGATTTTGAGAAGCGTGAAGTTAGGATGCACAACTACTGGATCCTCTCCTCTATTGGTCATGTTATTTCTGCCTACATTTTAACATTCCTATCGCTTTGATATTATTTTTAGAACAGAATACGGGTATTAATTGTATATATGTATATTATTCATCTTGTATAAAAAATTATGTGCCTTGTATTCTTATTTATGCAAGTATAAATAATTGAATCCTTTATAAAGATATAATACTTTTAAAACAATCTATTATTTCTTACAACAAATTGAATATTGGTTTTCTTTTTCTCCTTGAAAATAATAAAAATTGTCAAACCCTTGGAAACTCCCTAATAATAAATTGCTTCTTTCCTAATTTCAGTTTTTTATTACAATAGATGCTCAAACGTGTAAGATTTTATTTAAATTACTAGCAAATACAAGATCATTTTTGTGCTTTTGTAACAATCACATAAAAGAATAACTTTTCTATTATTCTTTTAAAAAGACATTTGCAATCAACTAAATAAACAAGTACATTTTCTTAACTATCTTGCACAATAAGATAAACTTTTCCTTTCTTTCTTTAAATGAATACATAGTTTCATGCTTGAAAACAACTAATCAACACAATATTACAACTCTAACGCTTTTACAAATGATCTACAACATTTGATACACAAAATACATTATGCAACAAAGAAGTCTTTCTTGATTCCATAACAACATTTGTTTTTCTTTCCAAAAGACTTGAACAACTCCAAACATCTTCAAACCATCTTCATTCTTCATTCAAGAACCTGATAATGCACAATACATGAAAAACAACAACAATCCAATGGGTTCTCCACTCATCCATAGGGTTGTGAGACAACCCACTCCCAAGCATGGGGAAACATTTAGCCACTTTGGAAACTCTACACAACACATTACACAAACAAAACACATATGCACATATTTTATTTACCCTGAACTTACAATTACAAAACACCCAAGCACATTTCTAACACATTGGATTTCCAAAAATGAATTCCACAAAGGGGGAGTAGAGGCTCTACCTATTAGGGGGGAATATATGTATCACATTAATCCAAAATCCAATCTCATATCAAAACCTCCATTCACCACAATGTACCATCAAACACCCTTATCCCTCCAAAACAAACCAACATGCATATAGATATGGGATACTCATATCCCTGAATAAGCATGGGTACTCATACTTTGGAAATAAAGATGCCCCTATTTGCAATAGTCACGCCCACTCAACCTCTTACACATGGAGGACCAAAATTAGCCTCTTCGCAAGAGGGGGTCAACTCCCTTATAAAACACATAAAGAAACATAATACACAACATAAAATAAAGCACATATTCACAAACCCCAACAAATCTCAAAGAACAAGCACATCCTACATTACATTTACTTGAAACAAGAAAGAAAGGCATCCTATCTCAAAAATGCTCTATCCCACTAATGGTAGATTCCTTGGGTGGAAATCTTCCTCCTCCAAGCCTTCACCTTCATCTCCTCTTCTCAACACACTTACACTCTCTCTCTCCTCAAGATCACAAAATCACAAGAAGCAAGAATGAGTAAATCCCCCCCCCCATTCCTCTTACTCCATGAAAGAGGATTTTTAAAGAGAAGGAAGGAGCAACTTCCTCCCACAACTAACACAACCACCCAACCACCTTCCCATTTTTTCCACTTTTGTAAGCGGGGCTTAAAGGAGGGTAAGCACCTTTCATAAAGTTATAAATGACAAAAATGACCTTCTAACCTATATTCCTTAGACCTGGGGTAATTGAACCCAAACATAAAATTAGCCTAGACCTCCTAAAATCGCATAAAAATCACTTTAAAGATCACAAGGTTTAGACTTACACAAAAAACATAACCATATTATCACATAACACTAAAAATCACATTTTTAAACATCATGGCCAATCAACCTTAGGATCCCATGCCTAAGTCCGATATCACAAAAGACAACAATAAATGGCCAAATGACCCCATCATTCATTGCCATTATAGTCCACCTGTACACTCAACAAAAGTGTTAGTACAATATCCAAAATATAAATCCATCATAATCAATAACATTTTATCACAAATTGACTAGCAACCATAGAATAACATGTATAATTCATCATTCACAATTACATCAATCAAAATGATCTCATCAAAGGATATCATACGAAATTGAACAATCAACTTAAGATCTAACATCCATAAGTAATCCAAATGCCATCCATGAGAAAATAAATATGCATCATCTAAGCAACCATCTCAACAACCCTATAACTTAATACATCTGATATACATAATGCTACCACTGGCAACTAAATAACCATTAACCCATCATGACTAGACATCTTGTTCAACACATACTTGCATAGTCAATCAAAAGAACACATCTAATTATCAAAGAGAAATCACGATAACCATTAGATAAATAGAATTATTCAGTTAACCTTACCCAATAATAGTCAAGCATATGAACATCATTAATGTATAAGAACTTCCATCAGTCATAAACTCGGGTATAACTTATTCAAACATAGAGGCACATAAATTATTGGACAATAATCATGAAAGACACATAGACTTAATAGGATCACAGAAGGGCAGAGTCTCATAGATAGGGAGATTGTTGATTTTCCTTTTTATTTTCTCCACTGCTTATCTGTGTTCATATTTCCAACATAATTTATTTTTCTTGACAAGTTGTCGAAAGGATTCTCTATCCATGCCAACATTAGGAAAAAAATTATTTACATAATTGAGTATTCCTAAAAAGGCTTGAAGCTTCTTTTTGTCAATAGATTATTCAAAGTCTAAAACCTTTTCTTTAATACCTTTTCTTTAATATGCAACTAGATTTCTAAAATGTCGTTATTAAAAATCATACCTAAAAACTTGCAACTAATAGTACACCATTAAATTTGATTAACAAATAATACAATTTTAAAATTCTTGGCTAAGCTATAAAACTTTTGGAGATGATTCAAATGGTCTTATAGAGTCTAAGAAAATAAGAATATCTATATACACACAAGAAATCCAATATATCTTTAAAAATTATGTCCATGTGTTCTTAGAAATAGGCAAGAGCATTCATCCTAGTCTAAAAGACATAACATTTTTCTCATAGTTCTCAAATGGATTATAGATGAAAGTTTTTTTTTATGTTTGTCTACTTCCTTTACCTATATTTGGCAAAACACTCATTTGTAGTTATACTGAGAGAAATTTTTAGCATTAGTAACTTTGTACGATAAATAAGAATGGTCAATTATAGGATATCATGGTAATGGTTTAGTAATTTCATTTAATAGTTTATACTTTATAACCATTATCTCTTTCCCTAGATCTTTGGTTGTAACTATTTGTTAACAATAAAAGTATAGTAGAAAAAAGGAGATTGAGATGGAGAAATATACTTTCCTTCAATTTCTCTTATTGATTTCTCCATGTCGGGGTAGTATGTGGTTGGTGTTGGAGTTTATTTCCAATCTTCATATCTTATTGATTTCTCCATGTCGGGGTAGTATGTGGTTGGTGTTGGAGTTTATTTCCAATCTTCATATGTTTGTATAGAATTAATTTAATCTCCATATTAGGCATGTTTTTAGGCATGTTTTTGGTCTAGAACATTTGGAAATCTTCTAATAATAGTCCATTTTCCAATTTTGTAAGTGGATCTCCTTGCAATATCATAATAAAATGATACTTTTCATATGTATATATTGATCTAGGAGCCATGATTACTTCTCCATTAAGAGTAAACAAGATATTCTTGTTAGTACTTCTATAAATAGAATATGTATCTATAAGGAAATAGAATATGTATCTATAAGATTTCCTTATATAGATATATAGGCATATGATTTAATTCAAAAAAGACATAATTAAACTCCTTTCCTTCTATAATGATTTTCTCTTTAAGTTTATATTTATCACATGTGAAGATTTTCTTTGAATATCCAAACTCTTATATTTATGGTTTTCTTTTAATTGTTCCAAATTCTATATAACAAGAGATTTATAAAAGGAATGAGAAGCACTTTTATCTATTTGAGCATAAAAAATTTAACATTTATTTCTACTAAAATAAACTATATGAACCTTCTTGGAATTAATATTGAAATATACTCACACTTTGGCTCTAGTTTTGGAATAGGTATAATTGCCAAAACTAATTTGCATCGAGAAGGATCTAGTAATTTTATTTCTTTTTGGCTCTACCACGTAACCTTCTTCTTCTTCTTCCTTTATTTTTGATATTTTGACTTCAATTTTGTTGGAACTTTTAGGAATATCATAATATATAGGAGTTACAAAACTACAATATTCAAATTATTTTGATAAAATCCTTTCTCTTTGCTTTTGTAGTGCTCTCCTTAAATATTTATTTACAAGAGGATTTTGTTCTCTTAATTCAAAATTGGGAGTAATAATAGGAGGTTGTTGTGAATAGGATAAAAAAAATCATCTTCATCTTCAAATATTGGATAAGATAAATTCCCTCTTATTTGTATTGGTTAAGGTGGTCTGAAACCTCTTGGATTACCATGATCTATTTATCATTTTAGTTGGCAGCACAACATCTTCTAGATCATTTGTCGGGCTTACTAAATAAATAGTTCACTATCAATGCCTTTCTCTATTTCTTCTAACTTTGGTGCATAAATATTATCTTGCATGTATAAATCTTTTCCTTCTATTATATACCACCAGGCTATTGCATTGATGGTATAGACAACTTTAATAGTCTTATTTTTATAGGAGCAACTAGGTGCAATATGACTAGGTTGATTTCATAGATAACAAATAATAGTCTTAGTGGCCTAGGGGTAGTGCACTTGCACATGTACTTATGGTGAGGAGCATAGGATTGATGAAAATTAAAAGATCAACACTTAAAGTTTAGGTGGTGAGTTTTGTGCTTATTGGTTTAATGCTTAGTAGGGCCAAAACCATTACAACCATAGGTTTTAGTCTCCTAAAACTATGGGGCAAGATGCTTAGCTTGATGCTTAGAAAATTTCTACTTATATTATATACCATTTATGAACTTTACTATTTTTATCAAGAAAATTGAATTAAATAAGGAATAGAGAGATTTTCAATTTGCATATCGTGAGTCTTGACATAATCTATTAATCTATCATAAATTTTATAAGACAGTCCACTAAGATATTTATGTTTTATAACCAAATCATTAGCTACTTCTACCTTATATGTCATATCTTTGAAATAATTAGAATATTTTTTAAATTCTTCTAAATTGTAGGCATTTCAAATTAATAATTCTTTTATATTCTTTTTTTAAATCTTCTTCCTCTAGATGAAATTCATCTACCAAGGCATATGTGATGGAATCCATGGGATTTGATTGTTTATATCATAGCTCATCCTCTTTTTGATCGGTATTTTTATGTCACCAATTAGAATTCATACCCCATAAATAATATATTGCAAGAAGTTGTTTTCCTACTAGTCATTCCTCCTAGATCACCAATAGCGAGGAAAGCATTTGTCCAAGCTCTCATTATATTTGTAGTCTATACATGATTATCTATATCATCAAGGTTTAAGTATGAAGGAGTTATTGGGACATTAGTCATCATAAGAGTAGTAGGAGGACCTATTTCTCCTATTTGAGTTCTTTTTCTTTTTCTCAAAACCCATTTAATTAAAAAAATCCTTGTTCAAGAATTAATAATGTCTTTTTCTTTTTCTCTTCATTATTTAACCTATCTAAACTAGCTTCTATGGCAACAATTTTATCATATATTGATTAAAAATTTTAAACTACCTTGGTTACATTATCACCAAGTATATGAAGATTATTCAATGTCTAGTCAGCCTTTGTGTCTAAATTTATATTATACTATTTGATTTATGCAACTTGGCTACTTTTTTCTAACCCGGGCTATATAGTTTTATCAACTTTAGTATTTATTATATCAACTATATTTCTAATATATAATACAAATAATTTGTATATTTTTATCAACTTTAGCATTTATTATATCAACTATATTTCTAATATATAGGGGAGAGGGGCCCATGGTGGAGCACCCTAACTTCGCCTTTCTCAAAATCCTACGTGGAAATTTCAATTCACTCCCAATTTTGTACAATAGTTTATTTGACAACTCATGTGCTTCTATATTTTGTTTTAGGGCGACATCATCACTATGATGCCACGTCAACATGCTTTTTGTTTAGGTATCCAAAAAAGGCCCAAAAAAAGAGTGAGACCCATAGTGGTGCACTAAATCATGTTTTATTGGTGCGCTAATGTGGCATCACATGATTTGTCAATTTGTGTATTTTATGGATAAAAAGTTTTTTTCAATTGAATATTAAGGTGCTTCACTATGGGACCCACTGAGGACTACTTATATCCCCACTATTGGACCCCGCTCCACTATAGGCCCCTCTCCCCTAATACATATTTGCATAAATAATCAAAACTCGTGAAAATATTGACAAATAATTTCTCTATTTAAAATCTTAACTAGGTTCCTTTTCTTTAGATTTGGATGGTGGAAGGCATATTGAAATTAATTTACAAAACCATCAAAAATGTTACATGATCCTTTCAAAGGAGGCTATATTCCACCTTTATATAGAGAAATATTATTTTCTTCATAATAAACAAGATAATTCTCTCTTTGCAAATGTATAGATATATTGTTAAAGGGTAAATATCCTTCATCTTTCTCTTTCCCTTTAGTATAAGTATTAGGTACTCCATTTACAGGTTGTTATTCTTCAACCTTGATGTAAAGTTGAGCTTTTCTTCTTGAAATTTCTCTTGAATCTGGTATTTTGAAAGAAGATCTGGTAGATACAAAACTAGAAGAAGGTGAAGAGAGATTTGAATAGTGGAATACTTCTAGATAATATATGAATAAAGTTTACTCTAGTCTTATTGATTGGTTTACTAAGATCTCTAAGACCAGGAGAAATTTTTTTAACTATTCTATTTTCCACTAGTTAGTATGTCTATTGTATTTATATAATCTTTCTATAATCAAACATCGCCATTTAATCTTTTAGCATTTGGAAGAATCTTTAAAATTCTAGGTTGGTTAGTATTATTCATATTGTACAAGACCTATATCTAAATGCTAGCATACTTAAACTTACCAAACATTTATAAACCATAAGAAGAAGTAAACAAACCCCAACAATCTAATGAACTATTTTTTCTTCTTTACATCCCCTATCTCTAACACATATAGGAAAATTAGGTAAACACTCAAAACATATGGCATTATCATTAAGACATGTAAGAGATAACAACTAGAAAGCATGTCCATAATAGGTTTGATGGCTATCACACAAAGCAACATACATAGCAAGTTTAACATTCTTAGGAACACAAGACCCAACATATACTAATATAACACCAAAGTGAATGAAATTCACTTCGTCATGAATCCTTATGTAATCAATTTTAGACTTTGGAAATATAGGGAGTAAAGTAGCCTAAAAAATTTTAGCAAGATTATACCATAAGGTAAGTTCGATTTTAGCCCTAGGTTTTACAAACTACTTAAATATTGAATGAAATACTATATTTTTCAACATGTTAGGCTTTAAAGTATGCTTCTTACATAGACTATCAACCTTTAATGAATGAGGCTTATAGGTTGAAATAGTTCTTATAAGTGCTTCTTTAGTAGTTTGAATATCAATAATTTCTTCTTTAGTAGGCTCAACTATAGGTAGTTTGAAGACACAATTGATAGAAGATTGATTCACAATTTCGCCTCCATCATCAACAGATCAAGAATGTTGGAATTATATCATTTTACATCTTCAAATATGCAATGAAGAACAAAGGGATGTCTTAAGAGGATAAATGGATCAACAACATAATAGACTCAATTAAACAAAATAACTAACAAAATAGATCAACCACTCTCATGAAGATATTCCCTATAGAATGCAAGGTTTACAACAATTATATTCAAAATATTAATAGGGACTCAAAAGACTTTACTTTATGATGTTAGCACATTTTTGTTATGTTTTTTAATTCTTGTATTGTTTTTGACTTTTTAGATGCTTTCTAGGTCTAAATTATCCAAAAGGGGTAACTTTACATGAAGTTCCATGTGATGTGCTAATGTACCATGATAATTCATGATTGACACTCTCCCTATCATGATTGAAACTCCAAAAGGTAATAACTTTGGCATATTATGTGTTATGTGACCTTTTCCCCAAGAGAAGACAAAGTTATGAAATAATATTTTAGAATTAAAAGGGAGATAGAAAAATAAAGGATATTATTGCACCATAGAAAAAAGTACCCTTTGTTTGACATGGGATTAATTCATGATAAAATGGACTTAATGAGGTCTTAATCTAGTGTTGTGAGGAATTTTATGTATCCACACTAGGTCTTGGACCCTTTCAAATCAAATAACATGCTTTTAACGAAGTCTTGTAAAGGTGTTGAAAAGTGTCGTAAGATAATTTCACACTTTTCTAGACTTAATGAACCTATTTCCCCCTAACTCAACATTATAAAATGTGTTTAATAACATTATCACAACAATTTATAAGGCTTTTGAATTAAACTTAATGATAAACTAGTGTTGTAATGTGTCTTGCACATTCACATTGGTTCTTGTGCCTTCCTAGGCTATGTGGACCTCATTTTAGTGTTTCAAAGTGTATTTAATCACTTTCACATTGATTTATGTGTCCCAAGCCCTATTTTACATTCACATCATCACTAATAGGTCACTATTAACCCATATTGAGCATCTTGGGGCCTAAATTGATCAAATACCCAACAAGGTTGCATTTTAGACCTTATTTCCTTATCTCTTGGCATTTGAGCTATCAAATTGGCCCTTGTGGGACCCATTTTCCATGCATGGAGAATTAGTCCCATATAGGTGGGACCCATTCACCATGTGTGGTTAATGAGTCCCATTTGGCTCAATTTTGACCTTTGAGCGGGAATAAAGTGAAATTTGAGTTTAATTTTGCTTCATGTCGGCCTGTGATGAGGTATTAACAGGTAAAATAGGTGAATTGACTATAAAAGAACCTCTCTAAACTAATTTTTACATCCATTCATCCATTAACTTAATTCACATCCATTCTTCATTATCCATCCACCAATCTTTCATCTCAAGTCAAGCAACTTAGGGTTTTATCATTACAAGACATCTAGAAATCTTCTAATTTAGACATTCAAGGGTTGAATCTTCATCCATTGTTGTAGAAATCCAAGATCAACATCATTCCAATGTAATATATTCCATTATTTCATGTTTCATTCTATTCTTTCATAATTTTGGTTTAATTGCCTAAACGGGGTTTGACCAAGGCAAACCCCCATGCCCTAACATTCACCATTTCTTCTTCTCTTCTTGTGTATTTGCAAATTTAGGTCCCTTGGAAGCTTGTAAATCATTGAAGATCAATTTTCAATGTTTCTCAAGTATCTCTTCATTCAAAAATTCAAATTATCAACAAAAACTTATTTTCAGACCTATAAATCAGAGTTTCAGAAGCGGACACCTGTAGGAAGCTAAGGTGCAGATCGGAAGCTTCGGAATCCACCTTTGAAAATCTAGAAATTCAAAATTTGAATCATTCACCATGAGTGGTGAATGAGTCTAACTCCAGGGTCATTTTTTATTTTTCTGCACTTTTTAGTACCCTTTTTTCATAAACAGGTTTCGGCTCAATTTGACAGAACTAGGACTGATTCACCCAGAATGGCGAATGAGTCCCTCTAGGCCTAAAAAATAGCATCAGCAGCATTTCAAATGTAATTTCCAATCTTCATCAAGGTTCTAGGTGCACACTTTCAATCTAATTCATTGTTGTTGCAATTTACTATTCATTCTTAGGTTATTTTGCATTACACAATGTGTTTTCAAACATTACTTGTTTCTTAGATTTTTCATCCATATCTGATTAATTTCATAGCTTAATTGCACTTAGATCATTTCATTTAATCTAATTAACATTATACATAACATAATTTGAATGAACCCTTTAGCATTTTTGGCCCTACCTCTCTCCTTTTAGGTGAAAAATCCTAGAAGAGTTAGAGAGTACATTGGAGTCAAAAATCTATGGTTCATTTTTGTGAACCTACTTTTTGAATGCTTTTTTGACTGATTTGGAGTCCTTTCATCATCATAAATCTAACTTGCATTAGATTTTGCATGATTCATTTGCATGTTAGGTGTTAAATTTTGCATTCATAAAAAGTGCATTTAGATTGCATTGTTGGCATCTAAATTCATTTCCACTCTCTGAAATTCTACATTTTTCAATTAGTTTTGCATCATAGAACTCATAAACCATAAAAATCACTCAGAAATTTCTGAAAATTCTGAAAAAAGTCCATACTGGGACTCATTCACCACCCTGGGCGAATCAGTGCCTTTTGACCCCTGAAACTACATTTTACAGAACTCAAAACTCTCTTTTTAAGCTTCTATTTGGTTCCTTAACCTACCTATATCAATTAGTTGCGTTTTTGTAGCATGCATTTCACTAGATCTCACTTAAAATAGCTCATTTCATGCATTGTTTAATTTCACATTTACATCTCCTACATTTCATTTTTTAGATTATTGCATACTATAATCAGCAATTTACTTTATTTTACATCTGAAAATTACATTGCACTTTATTGACTTTTGCATAACATGTTCTTTAAATGTTCCTTTGATTTGATTAAACATGGATTTTATAAGCATAACATTCCCTCTTATGAATTCGATTTTGATTACACCAATGAGGAACATGTCACATTGCCCATTGGTGAGAATGGTAGTGTTGACAATCATAACAGTCATACTTGTTCTTCTCCCAATACCTCTCCTATTAGTGACAAAGGTATCTTGGTGAAGGAAGTTACAAGCATTGAGGGTCTCTATTGTCCATTTCCTTATTCCCCTTTGGACGATATTAGACAAGAACATGGGATCATAGACACATTCTTACAAGTCACCTTACCTAATCTCCATGGTCATGAAAATCAAACTTGGCCATCTCTTAATATCCCTCCTTGATGTAAATAGGATAGGTTGGTGTTAGAAGACATCCCTATTAAGAATCATGAAACACTTGACCCTCCCTTCCCTAATGCTCCCGCCATTTGGGATAATCTCTTTGAAAACCATAGTGGTCCTTCTCTTGATGCCTCCCCCACTTGTGATGAAGCTACTTTACAAACTTCAAACTTGGACAAACATATTACAAGCTCTTCTAGTAGGGTAGATAATATGGAACAAGAGAATGCGACCTTAGAAATAATCAATAATCAAATACAATCTTCCCCTAATCTCCCCACTATCAATAATAAAACACATTCAACCATTAATAACTCCCTTAGTGGCGATGAAGTTATTTTGGATGAACCAAACCTTAATTGTCATGAACATGTGGATTGTCATTGCCCTAAGAACTCTCCTTCTAGGGGGGATATTATGACCCAAGACAAAGACAACATAACCTTCAAAGACAATGAAGACTCTCACTTGTTACGGGATGTTACCATTATTCAACCTCAACTCATCCTTTATCCCCCTTCACATAAACCTTCACCTAAACCCAAGTTTACTCTTTACCCACCTTCACACAAACAACAACCTCAACATAAACATCAATTCACCCTCTACCCACCTCAAACTAATGTGTCGCAACAACCGAGTTATAATATCGTTGCTCATACATATAGCACTCGAAATAATCCGCAACCACCACAACCAATCCCACCCTCCTTACCTTTACCGAATCTTCCTAGTGCTCCTCGCTATAGCCCACACACAAAGGAGTATGATCTTGTTGAACAATTAAATAATACTCCTGCAAAAATTTCCCTTTGGGATTTACTTCAGAACTCCCCAAATTACCACAATATTCTTCAAACAACCTTAAAACAAATTGGTGTTCCTCCTGTTACAACTTCGAATGATGTGGCAGCTTTAACCCATTGAACGAATCAAACTAATCTTGACTTTACTTTACATCAACATGAGCTCCCTCCTTTAGAGTTGTGAAAACAAAACAAAGCTTTCATGATCATTGCTCAATACAACACAATAGGCATAAAGATAACTCTTATAGATAATGGTTCTGCTCTTAATGTGTGTAGTGTGAATCTCCTTGATTGATTAGATGTTGACAAGTCACAAATAAAACCTGATTCCATATTTATTCGAGGATTTGATAATTCAACAAAGCAACCGCTCAACGTAATCACTTTGCCTATTACGATTGGGGTGATTACTTTTCCTCCTATTCATGTCATGCCTTATGATCTTTCGTACAATCTTCTTTTAGGTAGACCATGGATTCATGAGATGAATGCAATCCCTTCAACCCTTCATCGTATAATGAAATATGTCTATATCAATAACATTTATCAAGTTGAAGTAGATTTCGAGCCTAAAAGTTGCTTGCACCTTGAAAAAGGAGCTACAAGTCCTCTAAAAACATTGATTCCAACATCCAACATAGATCCTCTTGAAATTTAACACAACGATGAGGAATGGCCATCTAAATTATTTGGTGACGATTGGGAATCCTTAGAATTCACACCTTCATCTATGGGCAAATACATACTTACACAAAAGAAATATGAGCAACAAGGACAACCAACCATCATGAAAACACACAACTCGGACAACCTTTTGAAAGCATCTACCTCAATCACTTTAGAAAAAGAAGAAAAATACACAGTCACCTTTGATGGCGCTTATGACCAACCACCACCCGATCCACAAGCAATGAAAAAGCTTTATGGAAAAGGGTATGACCTCATGAAACAACTTGGATATAGTGGAAAAGGATGTGGTGCTAATGAACAAGGAATTTGCAACCCTATAGAGCCTAACACACAACAAACAACTCATGGCCTTGGTTATTGTCTTTTGTTTGAGATCAATAAACCTTCACTCAACATCAACAATCTCATAAAACACATTCCTAAATCATCCTTAATAACTAGTGGTCTTAAACATCATCCTTTACCAAACATGCAACACATAACTACACATTCGCTTAATTTCAATGTCATCTCGCAAAATGTTCATGATTTGAATTCATTAGATCTTATACCCTCCTATAATGGGAAGAATAAAATATCACAATCTAGAGACACTTTTGTAAGTATGACATCCACTACTAATCAAGATGTATCCTTGAAACAAACCACATGACCACCTTCTATTATTGATCAAGAGGGTATCTTGTTGAGACTCCTCCAAGATCACTTGATATCTCTCCCTCCTAGAACTCGAAAGAAATGTTATTCCAAGACTTCATTTTGTGCCTATCATAGAGTTCATGGTCACTCCATTAATGAATGTAATGCCTTGTGTATACACCTAAAATTGGTCATGACATTCAATTAATTAATATTTTGAATATGTATAAACAAATTATCAACTTATTTATATACTTCACCCTTTTCTACTTCTCCAAATCTAAAATCATATTCTTCTAATTTAATTAAATAAATGAATTTCCATAAGCTTGTTTTATTTAATTAAGTTTCATTAATCCCAGATTAGGAATTCAAGCACATGTCTACAACTTTTCATTCCACCTCACCAAGGTCACATGAAATTAAATAATTCTAATTTTTAATTAGAATTATCTTCAAACACATGGCTTATTCCTCACACACTTCTTCACCAAACTTTCAAACACATGGTATTTATCTCACACACTTGATTCTTCCATCCATTTGGCACGTTTTCTTTGGTCAAGGGGACACCTTCTTGATTCTCTTCATCTCCACCGTTCATCCCTCTTGTTTGAATCTGGATCGTTGATCGTTGCCACCTCACAAGATGTTTGGAAAAGCCTATAAATACAACCATTTTCCATTGTATTTTGCATCCACATTTGAGTAGATTTATCATACAGGAATATTGTTTGAGCATTGGAGCATTTTGGAGTCTTATAGATACATTTCATATCATTTTTTGCATCATAGTTAAATCTTAGAATCACACTATGCTTCATAGTCACATTTTATGTCATGCTTTGCATCATAGTTGCATTTTAGATTAGCATACTCATAGTTAGCATTTGAGCATATGTAGAATCATTCTAGCTTCATATCATAGCCTTTAAATTGTATAATCTAACACCATTATCCATTCATCATAGTATCCATTATCATTTTCATCATATAGTTTCATGTAGGAACTTAATTGGCTTGCATGTTGAATATGATCTCTTTTCTCAAGTTGTCATTTTAATAACCATAGTGCACATAGAAATATGAGGGCCAAATGGTTTAATAAATCCTTGGGAATAGAGGACAATGAGACATTCTTAAGAAAAAAATTTAGCTACAAAATAGAGTAGTTTACTTGATTCAAATCTTTGATATAATTTGTTTCATTAAGGTTTGTGTTGATTTACTAACAATTTCTACATTTCACACACACACACACACACACACACCTTGAGTTGTAAAATACAAAAAAATTAGGATTTTGGTATGCTTCCCTATGTGGGGGCACCTCATTCCTCTAATTGCTCTTGATTTTCACTCTAGCATGCATTTCATCAATCATTTCGGCTCATCTTTGTCTTGCACTAAGTTGGGGCAAGGGGTTTGATATCCTTGTCCTTGTATGTCACTTGCAGTTGCCTCCTTTGGCTAGTCATTAACCTTTCATGAATACATAAGAGCAAGCTTGGGATGTGGATGACATGCCTTAAGTTGGCTCGCATATGACATACTTTCTTTTTTTCATAACATAGCTTATTGGAAACATATGACTTGGCATAGGGCTTTCTGAGTACACTCTCATGTCCTTGTCTTCTACTTTAAAGAAATTGTTCACAGTACAGGTGCTCGCAACTGCTTTAAATTGGGGGCATACATTAGCACTCACATTTCATTGTGTGACTTTCATTGCGATTTCCTCTCTTGGAAGCATTAGGTACAATGTTGCCCAGGATGAGACCTTCACATGTCCTCTCTTGGAAACAAGATGAGATTGTTTGCACTTATCCTCTCTTGGCGACATTGAGCATGATGTTCCCTAACATGAGACCTTGCACGAACTAATCAAAATCCCTTTGAACAATCTTTACACTATTTTGCATTAACAATGTCTATGAGTGTCAAGCATACAAAGTTTTGCTTACCTCATGGAACTCGAAAACCATTTTCCTTTGTGGTGCCTTATTAAAGTTATCTGGAGGTATAACTTTGATATGGTTGAGCAAGAAGCCCATCTAGTGGCACGACTTTCTCCATAGCCACCTATGTGTTTGTGAGTGCATACCAACTAGCATATGTTCCTCACCTTTTGGGATTTCTCACCCCGTGAATGATCAAAAGTTTCATGGCCCCAGAGTGAGTATGTTGTGGACTTGTCACCCCACAAATGACCTGAAGTTTTGTGGCCCTAGAGTGAGTACATCATTTTCACCTTGTCTTTCTTTCCTTTAGCTCTTTCCATTGCATAATTGTGTATCTTGATGATTTCACTTAGGATCTTAGATCCTGGGGACTTGTGCAACCTCCTTTGATCTTTGTCATTCTTTGTCATATGCATCTGTACATAAGGATCTCTCTTGAATGTCTACTTTAGTGTGAGTTTGAAGCAAGTTCATCCTCTCACTAAAGTGGGGGCTAAATGCACTGTAGAAAACAGTACCCTTTGCTTGACATGGGATTAATTCATGATAAAATGGACTTAATGAGGTCTTAATCTAGTGCTATGAGCCATTTTATGCATCCACACTAGGTCTTGGACCCTTGCAAATTTAATAACATGCTTTTAATGACGTCTTGTAAAGGTGTTGTAAAGTGTTGTAAGATACTTTCACGCTTTTCTAGACTTAATGAACCTATTTCCCCCTAACTCAACATTATAAAATGTGTTTAATAACATTATCATAATAATTTAGAAGGCTTGTGAATTAAACTTAATGATAAACTAGTGTTGTAATGTGTCTTGCACATTCACATTGGTTCTTGTGCCTTCCTAGGCTATGTGGACCTCATTTTAGTGTTTCAAAGTGTATTTACTCACACTTTCACATTGATTTATGTGTCCCAAGCCTTATTTTATATTCACATCATCACTAATAGTCCCCTATTAACCCATATTGTGCATCTTGGGGCCTAAATTGATCAAATACCCGACAAGGTTGCATTTTAGACCTTATTTCCTTATCTCCTGACATCTGAGCTGTCAAATTGGCCCCTATGGGACCCATTTTTCATGCATGGTGAATCAGTCCCATCCAAGTGGGGCCCATTCGCCATGTGTGGCGAATGAGTCCCATTTGGCTCTATTTTGAGCTTTGAGCAGGAATAAAGTGAAATTTGAGTTTAATTTTGCTTCATGTCGACCTGTGATGAGGTATTAATGGGTAAAATAGGTGAATTCCCTATAAAAGAACCTCTCTAAACTCATTTTTACATCCATTCATCCATTAAATTAATTCACATCCATTCTTCATTATTCATCCACCAATCTTTCATCTCAAGTCAAGCAACTTAGGGTTTTATCATTGTAAGACATTTAGAAATCTTCTAAAGACATTCAAGGGTTGAATCTTCATCCATTGTTGCAAAAATAAAATATAAACATCATTCCAAGGTAATATATTCCATTATTACATGTTTCATTATATTCTTTCATCATTTTGATTTAATTGCCTAAACAGGGTTTGACCAAGGCAAACCCCCATGCCCTAACATTCACCATTTCTTCTTCTCTTCTTCTATATTTGTAGATTTAGGTCCCTTGGAATCTTGTAAATAATTAAAGATCAAGTTTCAAGTTTTATCAAGTCTTCTCTTCATTCAACAAGTCAAAGTATCAACAAAAACTCATGTTTAGACCCATAAATCAGAGTTTCGAAAGCGGACACCTATAGGAAGCTAAGGTGCAGATTGGAAGCTTCAGAATCCACCTTTGAAAATCTAGAAATTCAAAAATGGACTCATTCACCATGAGTGGCGAATGAGTCCCACTCCAAGGTCAATTTTGAGTTTTCTACATTTGTGAGTACCCTTTTGTCAGAATCAGGTTTCGGCTCAGTTTGACAGAACTGGGACTAATTCGCCTAGAATGGCGAATGAGTCCCTCCAGGCCTGAAAAATAGCATTAGTAGCCTTTCAAATTTAATTTTCAATCTTCATCAAGGTTCCAGGTGCACACTTTCAATATGATTCATTGTTGTTGCAGTTTATTATTCATTCTTAGGTTATTCTGCATTACACAATATGTTTTCAAACATCACTTGTTTCTTAGATTTTGCATTCATATCTGATCAATTTCACAGCTTAATTGAACTTAGATCATTTTATTTAATCTAATTAACATCATACATAACATAATTTGAATGAGCCCTTTAGCATTTTTGGTCTAGACTCTCTCCTTTTAGGTGAAAAACCCTAGAAGAGTTAGAGAGTACATTGGAGCCAAAAATCTACGATTCAATTATGATCTTTTGGTTAAAAGAGAGACTAATATATATATATATATATATATATATAATCTTTCAAAAGAGGGAGGAATAATTATTAAAATGAAACTTTTGGGAAAGGGTGTGATAGTTTGGAAACCACCCCTTGAGACTTATATAAGCATTTATGTGAGACTTGGAAATGCATGGAGAAAATTCAAGGAAGAATAAAGTGGTTTGGTGAGCTATTGGAATTAGAGAATGGGGCACACAAGGTGTCTCCAACTCAAGGTACATCGTACACCCGAGACAATCCTAGCCAAGGATTGGTGTGCACTTGTGTTGAGCATTGTTCTATTGAACTAGCACTTGTGTAGAGCGCAATAATGTGTTGTGTTCTGAAAGGAACTGGTTCCTCTTAGATTGTTCCATACCAAGAGCCAATACCACTAACATCTTCCTAGGGTGAGAGTGGTTTTTCCAATTTTTGTTATTTAGATAAATAATGTAAACTATTGTTGCCATAATATATTGGGAATATTAACATTATGATTTTGATGGTAATTTGATTAAATTATATGGATGTTTATTCAATTTACTATGTTAATTATTTACTTTAGAACCCTTGTCTAATTATTCCATATTATAGTTTACATCGGTTATTAAATTGTATTAGTTATTCAAATCATTTTAGTAACATGGCATATTCTTAATGCTAATCTATAAAATCCATTGCTAATACTTAAACAACTTAGGAGAAAAGTGACATCACATTTGGTATCAAAGCCTAATGATTGGGCCTTAGTATCTTTAAAATTTCCTTTATCTTTATAAATTTCATATTAACCAATGTGTAAAATGATCCTTGTGTACCTAGCTCATTATATGATTGCTAGGTAACCTTTGAGTCATGAGACTTGATTCTATAAGACCTAACTTATAGTCAGTGCCCATAGGCTAATTTTATTTCTCTATTTGTTCATTGATATTATTGAAGATCCAAGATCATATATGTGTTCATATTCATATTCATATTTAAAAACTTATCTAGAATTAACATTGCTTTGAGATCCCCTATTTATACCTAAACTCAACTTAAGACACCATATCCATAGATTATCCTAGCCATTTTTACAAATCATCTCTAGTTTTATAAAATAAATTATTTAAGACATAAGTTATTGTAACCATTCAAAAATAACAATTTTTTATTAAAAAGAACTTGCCTCTAAGAATTGAATCTTATATAATAACCAAAAAAACAATTATAAAACTCTTAAGAAACTAAAAATCAAAATAGTTGTTAAAACAACTCACATAATATTGTAATCATTAAAAGTAATCCCTAATTATATTATAGCAAATTCATATAAAAATAGTGGAATGACATGTTGAAGCAAGAAACATGTTGTAGCAATGTTCTCAATATAGTGGAATGACATGCAGAGAATTACAGATTGCAAATATTTTCTAAAACATGTTTCTATAATGAAGAATACAAACTGAGCATCATGTACAAATGTGTGTTCTATCTAACAATCTAGCATGACACTTATGGCTGAAATCTAACTGATATCAGACCTATGATAGCCTAAATCAGCAAACTTGTTTATGGATGAAATTCAAAGATGATATATACTATGAACTAAATCATATGCAAGCAAGAAGTAACTATTTCTATGCTTCAAGATAACTTTTGAGATTGAAATCAAACTTGTAAAGGCCTATGTTGGTAATTTTATGTTTGAATGATGTGAAACAACAATGCAGATAGCAAATGGCCTATGTGATGCTTCAATTCAGTTTTTGAAATCAAAGTTAGCTGAAACTAGAGTTATGAATACACAAGAGCAATAAATCGTGTAAATACTTTTAAATGAAAATACTATCACTCATTTTTCATATTGATGATTTGAATGTTATTTCTTGAAATTAGGCATGTAAGGTAGATTAGTATCAATCTCATTCCTTATATGTTTTATTCCTTCAATTCATAGTTTGTGGGATAGAATCAACTTACCCAGGAGCTACTTAGGCATCCAAGAATGATAGAATCAAGTCATTGCGCATAGTGTAGATGATCAACTATCTCTCATGGTCATAGTTGGGACATATATGCATTGCCAACATTATCAAGCATCTGGAGAATTGTTAGCCCGAGAAATTAGGAGAGTTACTAGAGGTCTACTACCTCAAGTTAGAGGTAATGTATATGTCCTCTCTTATACCCTTTGCGTAAAAAGTTGTTACAACTATCAAAAAGATGCATTTGGCAGCTATAAAACCAGACTACATGACCTTTTCCAACATTCCTTTGGCTTGTGCCAAAATGAAAGCTTTGAAATAAGGGTCAAAATCTATTAGACATGATGGGGAGTGGACTATTATTAAATGCTAATGTGTAAGGAAGCTAAGGTAGTGGAACAAGTTCTTACACTAATCTTGAGAGGAGAATAATGCAAAACTTTTACAGATCTTTAACAGTTACAGAAACTTAAACAAAAATAAACATAAAAATCATGCATGTCATTTTATGTGGGGAAAACCCCTTCGGGAGAAAAACCCCACACTCCAAAAGCTATTCAATATATTATTCAGAAATCACAAAGATTACAATATACTTGTAGAGAAAAATTCTCACAAGAGTATCACCACTCAGAAACAATCACCATCTCTACCGCAGCTGTAATACAATGCCCTTATAAAATAGGGTTACATTCTAGGACAAGAGAGACCAACAAAATATCCACCATTATATCTAAAACCTAATAATTAATGGTCTAGATTTACAATGTATCATTTATGTAATGTATGTCGGTCATTTTAGGAGTTTCCTGAAAAAGTTAACAAAAAATTCTTTACACATATCCCACTCTTCCCCCTTATGCCATTGTATATATATATCAACAATAACATTTATATAATTGAAAGGTTGAGACACAATTTCCCAACATAATGTTGCAGTTGTTCTAGCAGACATATGAACAAAATATGAAATCACTAAGAACATTAAGTTGTGAAGGTGTTCAATTTTATGTGTAATTTTAAGATGCTAATGTATTTAAATTTTACAACTACTATCATGGTAACTAATCAAGAACCATAATAGAGTAGCGAATATAATCCTAGAGATATATTTCATTATCACACAAAACTCTTAACTTGTAATTATAGATATTCAATTCATGAAGAATATTTCCACTAGCGAATGTCTTATTTATATTATGTAATGAAACAAAGATTTTAGGTCTAACATACAACATTTGATGCCACAGATTATATTGACTAGAGCAAACCTAAACAACTTTAAAGATGTCATTCTATTTTTGCATTTGAATTTGAATCAACTTTAAAAAATTGCTAAAATAATGTTTGAGTGAATATAATTCTTCCAACAAGTACCATACCCACCTAGACAATTATGTTGATCTTGTATATCAATAAGTATTTGGATGAATATGTTGAATAACTTGTTTTCATATTTGAAATTTTAAATCTTTTATATGTCACATATACACATTTGTCCAACATGTAGGGTAGTTAAGCTTGTCATCCTTTTGGTAGCACCAAACCACATGTCATTTTTATTGAGTTTTCATTAACCATAATAGTTAGTAAAGGTTTTGATAAACCATGTAGACTACAATATAGTTCACTAGGTCTCTTGAAGAAACAAGGTCCAAACTTATTATCCTACTCATTACAAATATATTCACCCCATCTTGGTGAGATGGAAAATATTTTTTGTAGGATTAGTTTTATGTGGAGTAACTTTGGTACTTGCACTATATGAAAATAAAATCATATCCTCCCTTGAGAGTGAATTTGAATCATATGTTAATAGTATAAATAATTTCCTTGCAATGTACAAATTAGGTTGTATCATGGAAATTCAAAGTATGATACCAAGAGTGTGTTGGCATTACAATTCACACCTCTGGAGTACGTATTGGCAATGGACAACTATGCATAGTATTAACTGCTCTTCAAATTAGGAGGGGGAGCTCCCTCTTTTGTTGATATGCATAAAAAGTAAATTATTCTAAATTCCTATATTTTTGACTTAGCTGGTAGAGCCACAAGGTTATAAAACCAAGAACATTGTAGCTAAGGTTTTCTTTGGTTTCCGCAGGTCTTAACTACAACTAGGCTAATGCTAAAACTATCCTATCTCCTCTAGAAAATCAGAGCAAGAGGAGTTAGGAGCAAGTGGGAATGGTTGACGATAAACTCTATCTCAAGATTCCCAAGGAGGTGGAACACCTATCCGAGGTGTAGGTTGAAACGAAGGTTATTGGAAATGACATCAAACAACAAACTATTTCTCAGGATTCCCAAGGAGGTGGAACACCTATCCAAGGTGTAGGTTGAAAGAAGATTATTGGAAACAAACACTAAACGACAATATTTATTTCTAAATTCCCAAGGAGGTAGAACAGCTATTCGAGGTGTAGATATGAAAGAAAGACTATTAAAAACAAAATCAAATGATAATCTCTATTTCTAAATTCCCAAGGTGGAACACCTATCCGAAGTGTAGATATGAAAGAAATATTATTGAAACAAATAAATTTGGGACAAAAAATTGCATTATGAGACACACACACAATGAACAATCAAACCAACTTTATATTAAACAAAGTGAACCAATACAAAATATCAATATTGCACAGCAAGGTGGGCACAACAATTTGTTATCACAACAAAAGTTAAAATACAAATGAGCAAGGGTGCTCTTATTTATAGAACCTCAAAGGAGTAGGGAACCCTAAAATCTCCTTGAGTTAACATCAGTCTTGCAAGCATGCAAGATTTATTACTAAGTCTAAATGTATGCAACTTAACAGTTAACTAGAGAAACTACCTCAATTAACTGATTCTAAACTAAATTAATTGGACCTTGCAACATGCAAGTCTTTATTGATATGAGAGTCAATTGATAACTAACATTAGTCAACTGAAATCTAATTCCAAATGTACATAGGTGACTCCAAAATAGACATGCTCCAGCGAGTTAACTTGGAAAGAGGCATCAAGTTAACTGTTGTATCTAATGTCTATCTTGGAAAGGTGGGACGTCCTGACTTGGTAGTTCACTGGCCTTGATCTCGAGCAATTAACTCCTCCAACAAGTTGTTAACTACATCACCATCTTGAGATCATCACATGTCTTAACTAACAATTCACTTCTTATCAGCAACTTGAGCAATCCTAGAAATATTTGCACACTTCAACTAGCAGTTCACTGAAATTGGTAACTCTGGCGGCTCCACAACTGGAGTGATTACCTCTGGGTAAACCCACAAAATCGGTTTATAATTCTAGTGAGGAAGGAAAATTGCAAAAGATGCCCCCATGCCAAAAAATTGGTTTTTGGGCATTCAAACGAACATTTGGTTCGAGCAAACCCAAAGGGGGTTCACTAGAACCCCCCTTTGAGGAAACCCATTAAATGTTGGATCCCACATTTCCTTGGAAAAAAAAGCAAAGGAAAGGGTTGTGGAAAGGGGGTTCGCTCGAACCCCCTTTCCCCCTCTGGCACCAAAAAACTCTAGAATTTTTCCCTTCAAAGCTCGAGTCGAGGATAAAAAAGGAGACATCACAGACCCAACTGGATGATGGTAGTACTCAGAACAAGCTATCCAACAAATATAATTTTAATATGCTTTGGTTTTATTATGTATTTGTTTTCTTAGTTTGATTAAACATAGGTTTTTCACTGAAAATCAAGCTCTTTGTTCTGCACATGTGGAAAAATAGCATATTATCAAAAAAAATTGAAAAATATTAGTGCACTAGATATTGATGTCCTTGATCCAACAAAAAAAAAATGAATTTTGATACATACAAAAAACGTTATGTTGTATATGGTCCGCCTATGTCTAAATTGTAATTGGTTTGACTTCGAAACTTGATTAAGGAAAAAATATTCAATAAAACACTATGAAACCAATTGAAGCATTAGATATCATAGTTAGAAATCTAAATTCAAAAAAAATAGAATTTTATCCTTCATGGAAAAAAAGTTATGTTGTATGCAGTGAGCATCACTCCTTAAAAATGGTGTTTATTGAAAAAAACTAGTTTTCGAAGATGGAAAAAGAAGTGCAATCTAATTCCAAAAATTTTGAAAAAAAAAATATTTAGAATCTACAGACGAAATGTCACAAATCACTAGTTTGCATCATCTTCAAACTCCTTACAGTTTAGCCGCTATAGGTGCCTGAAAATGAAGATTTAGTTAGAAAAAATCAGTTCAATGTCCAATTTGGCCAAAAATTGTAAACCAGTATTGTGGGATCACCTCTCTATTTCTTATGCAGTTTTACGCTTTTGACGCTTTTCACGTTTTTCTCAATGGAAAAGTGTTGCATGACGAAACTGCAAAGTTTGACCGCGAACACTTTGGTTGTGAGAAATGCACATGAACTCGCTGCACATGCGAAATTCCAATGGTATTCAACCCTCTAAACTGGCCTTGAAAGGCTATCAGCTATACGAGGTATGAAACCATGTGGACTTTGAGTGACTACAATTGTCAAATTGTCAAAATCAGCCCTCTGAATGCACTTGATGCAAATCAATATCAACTCTTCTTATGAAATCATGAATCAAGACTGATTTGGTCTTGAATTCAGCCTAAGTGAATTGCATACTGAAATTCTAGCCTGTTGACTATAAACACAGATATGTTCTAACTTTTTCTAGTGAGCTAAAACTAGCTTCTAATGAGGCTAAAAATAGCTTGTCGAGGGGCAATTTTCACGAAAAATTCTGACACGTGGGTTTTGTAGAGAATGTATTTCTAAGCAAACCCACAACATCGAAAATTTGAAAAAATGTTTTTTCATTTGGCATGCAAAGACTTTTTAGAAAAAAGAAACAAGGGGCAGTGGGGGCTTCAGAAGCTTTTTCTCTCGAAAAATTCTGGCATATAGGTTTTGCAGCCGTCAATGTGTTGATCAAACCCAGATTCTTCCATTTTTTGAAATTTTGACTTTTTCACCAGCATGCAAAGGAATCTTCAAAAAAAAGTACAGTACTTCAAAAAGATAAGCAATGGGGCAATTTTCTCAAAAAAATTGGCACATGGGTTTTGAAGAGAACACTATGTTGAACAAAGCTAGATGACCAGAATTGTAAAAAACTGTCGTTTACTTGGACATGCAAAAGAAAACCTAAGACAAGGATAGAAGAATTATGACGGAGGGAAGATAGAAATTATATTATGCCTCTATCAATCTTCAAGAAAATCGCCTCCTACCCAATTTGATGAAGTCTACCAAGCATGTGCTGAAAATATGAAGCATGCAAGAATATTCCTCTATGCCACTTGAACGAAGAACCTTGAAGAACACTGAAAATGGCCTTCATTTGATCCTTCAAAAGGCGATGGAGAGAAACTAGTTGATTTTAGCTTCAACCTGCAAGAAATAATGAAGTTGTGATGCCTATGCTTGAATAAATAAGCATTTTGGAGGTGATACTGCCAGTTAGGTAGGTGTGCCAACCCTAATTGAGTTAATCCTCGTGCATGCATCGCAAACTAAATTTCTCCATTAATTTTGGATGCCATATGCAAGAGGTATCATGCAAAAATCACAACTAAGTAAAATGGTCAAACTTTGACTTTTGGCGCCCAAGCTTGAGAGAGAAAAATTTCAAAGATTTTCAACTTTCGTTGTGACGAACTGCCTCTGTTTGACCCTGAATTGTAGATGCCTGGTTGATCCTGAAGCTATGCTAAAAGACTCATCACAGAGCTAGATCAAGTCTGATGAGATGTTGCTGGAAGCTACGAAAGCTAAAAGCTTCATCTGGTGCCTTGAATTTTAGGGCGCCTTTTTCCAAAAGGGTGCATGTTTCACTAGACTTGGCCATTCTTGGATTTTGACTCTCTGTGCTTCAATCTGTAACTGTCGGTGACTGACGATTCACGTCAACTAGATGTTGAAACCATCGCGAAGTTGAAAGAATTCCACAAAGGATGATTGTATGTGCAAGTTCTAAAAGGTGATTTAAAGTACTCAAATTCAAGGGCGCCCCTAGCCTGCAAGGGTGCAATTGACCTTTTGAGATTGATTTTGTACTTTGCAACTTTCAACGAAATGCCCCACTTTGACCCTCGTTGTTGGGAGCTAGATTTCTCTAATGTTCACACTGATGATCTCATCGTGGAGATTGAACAACTTGGAAGAGATGTTCTTGGGAGTGACAAAGCTAGAAGACTACATCTGAGGCCCCAAAAATTTGGGCGCCTTTCTCAAGAAGGTTGCATTTTCTCAACACAGCCAATATTTCAACTTGCTTTCGTCTCTGGTGTTTTATGTTGATTCTTCATCCACGGGCGTTTGACAAATCTCGAGAGCTGATGGTTGGATTCATCGTGTAGCTAAAAGGATTCTAAGCAAATCTCTTGAAGAAGATAGTTGTCGAAAATATCATCTAGTTGACCAAAAGGCTACGCACCCCTAGCCTGCAGAAATACATTTTGACATTTGACTTTCATTTTCTCCTATGTTTTACGTGCTTGTTGGATCAACAGCTACGGTCATTCAGTATGTCTTATGGACTAGCAAACGGATCCATTGTGAAGTTGGACTGAAGTTGGAGAGATCACCCGGAGACAGCAAACCCAAAAACTAACATTTAATAAGCTTTATTCAAGGGTTCCCTTGGGCTACAGGGGCGCAATTTCTATAATTTGGTTGTCGTCTTTGATGTGTGTTGCCTCTCGCATCTTCTGTTTCACCTTCATTTGTTGGTGTTTCACAAATCTAATAGATTCGCTTGACGGTTCATTGGAAAGCCAACAGAAATCTGAAGAAGATGACTGACTTTGCAACCACTAACAATTGTATTAGGGCTTTCAAACTGAAGGGCGCCCCTGGCTTGCAGGGGCGCAATTAGCTCCAGACTTGGTAATTTTTGGACGATTTCACCTCTTTCGCACTTCGTGAACACCATGTCACTTGTTGAGTTGACTGTGTTGAAGAATTGATGCTGCTAATGCGAATACGTGACTATATATCACCATTTTTACGTGTACGGACATTGCAAAGTTGACTTGCATGTTGATCAAGCACAAGTATCTCCCACATAGCAAGGTTAAGTGTTTTCATACTTAGAATATTTTTTACATTTTTCACCATTTGAAAATCCCCTCCGTCATGAAACATCTTTTTGAGCATCTTTCACCATAGAATCTTCTGTAATGAGTTTGAGGCTTATATTTTGACACTTAGTACTGGCCAACTGCCATTGACGACCTCAGAGGTCCTAACTTTTCTCCTAAAAAAGTGAAAACAACCCGCCAGAGCTAAATTGATTTTTTCTTGATTTTGACTTCACCAATGTGATTGTAACATGAAATAAACCAATCAAAATTATTTTCAGTCAATTCTGACAAGATCCTATTTTTTAGGGCTTTTCCTAAAAATAGGGGCCCGAAAACCCTAATTTTAAAAAAAAAATTAAAAAATTCTAGTATCTTCTAGACATTAAACCCACAAAAAGCCCATGCTTGGTTTGACCTAAAACTAACTTTTGACGACAATTTTACAGGATTTAGACCATTTTAATCAAAATGCCTTAATGAAGCAAAAATTGTGTTTTGGGTACAACTAAGTGTTATAATTTTACAATTCAAACTTAGCTTTTTTCTATAAGGGTAACCTTGATAACTCACTCACATAAGCCCAAATATTTGATGGTTGATGAAGCTCTAGTAATGTTAAATAAACTTAAGAATAGGTTTAGTAGTGTTAAACTCAACCTTTTATTTAGCTAGCACCCTTACGAAGTTATCTTCATAATCAAGATGGTATCATGTCAACTAATTTCCATTTGGTTTTGTGTTTATTTTGAGAAAATAGTTTTACTATGGTTGATATTTCTTTAAAATTATCATGATTTATTACATGTCTATTTTAAGTATATTGTGGGCCCATTACGAACAAGTTCTAAAATCGTTTTCACATCATAAAATTTGGAAAATATCATCTTGCATTAGTTAAAATAACACAATATTTTATGACATAAATTATTTGGTTCTCTTAGCCTAAAACATGGGGACATGTCAATTTTTTACAAGGGGAGAAACCACATCTAATTTTTAAATGGTTATATATAGTTATGCCATATATGTGGGCTAGATTGACCAAATACATTAAAATTTACATTTGATGATGTCTGTTTGAAGAGTTCGTAGTTGTAACAATATCAAAAGACGTAGTGAGAGTCTTGACTTGTCTTCACAAGTTAGAATTTATTTATAGAGATCTCAAGCCTAATCACATTTTGGTAGATAACGGTGTCTTAGTCATCAATAAATATTGGACTACATGTGTGAATGAAAACGGGAAGCCCAACAAGAGAATTATATATTGTCTCTTGGAATCATTACTATAGAACTTTCCTGTGGTGAATCTTCTTACATGAAAAAAGATATTTTGAATGAGCCTCATCTTGTGGAACATGGGCCTTGATGTGTCAACAAGATTAAGAAATAATAAGGGATGGGTTAGCTATAGATATCGGGTGCATTCTAATTCATATAGTTTTTATTCTAAGTGGGTGCACTCTAGTTAAATTAAATGAAGGATTAGTTCTAATGTTTTTCTATGAAGTGCTCTATGCATGTTAATAATTTTCTATTGTTCTATTCATGTTAAGGTTCCTAGAAAGATTGCCATGTTTTATTCTATTGTACTTTGTTATTGGATTTGATCAACCCAATAACTTTGTACATGTGTCTTACAATGTATTGTATAGGAAAAGTCTCTTTAGTACATGGTATCAAGTCATTGATTACTCGAGTCTACAACAAGGTGTTATGTGTGGAAAGATATTTTTAGGTATTATCAACACCATGTCAATAGCAGTAAACCAATTTATATTTCAATTCTTGTTTAAATTTTACTTGTCCCAAAACTTTATTTCAAAGACTGTGAAAAGACATGAACTGTTTTTAAGGTAATTGTGTACTTGTTTCAATTCAATTATACTTGACGTATAGGAAAATATGATACTAACATAGTCTGGAATGCATGATTATCATTTTTTAATATATTTTAAGTATATAGATTATATGAAGTTCAATGATGAGTGACTACATAGTATGGGATGTGCATGTCATTCACTAGGTAAACGTTATGTCAACACATGATGATAATTTTTTAAATTTAATGTTTAAGTTACATGTACATGATTAAAACATCTATATTAAAGAAAATGGATTACATGAGATAAATTTGATAAAGTTGAAATATATGTGATTAACATATAGAATTGCATTAGTTTCTTCAATTGTAAATTCTCTATATGTATGTATGCATAATTCTTGTCATAATTTTGATTGAAAAATAATAATAATAAAAATAATTCTCTTGAAATTACTTGTTAATTTAAAATAAAATTAAAAAAGAGAGATCTATGGATTAAAAGAAGAAAAGGATGTAGATGAAGTAAAATATATGTATATATATAGAAACGTTATGAAGAACAAATATATTCAAAATCAATTTCTTCAATTATTGATTATGTGTTTTTTGGAGTTGTCATGTAGATGCATCTAATGCTACTAAACAACTAATTTACAAAGGGACTTTTTCCCCAGGAGAAGAGAAAGTTATGAAATAACCATTGAGAATTAAAAGAGAGAGAAAACTAAAGAATATTATGGCCCTTTGGTTAAAAGAGAGATTAATAATATATATATATATATATATATATATATATATAAACTCTTTTAAAAGTGGGGGAAATAATTATTTATTTAAATAATTATTAAAAGGAAACTTTTGGGAAAAGGTGTGATGGTTTGGAAACCACCCCTTAAGGCTTATATAAGTGTTTATGTGAGACTTGGAAAGGCATGGAGAACATTCAAAGAAGAATAAAGTGGCTTGATGAGCTATAGGCATTGGAGAGGGGGCACACAAGGTGTATCAAACTCGAGGTACAACATACACTTGGGACAGTCCTGGCCAAGGCTTGGCGTGCACTTGTTTTAAGCATTGTTCTGTTGAACCAGCACTTGTGTAGAGTGCAATAGTGAGTTGTGTTCGGAAAGGGACTAGTTCCTCCTAGATTGTTCCATCTAGATTGTTCCATAGAAAAAGTCAATACCACTGACATCTTCCTAGGGTGAGAGTGGTTTTTTCAAGTGTTGTTTTTCAAATAAGTACTGAAAACTGTTGTTGCTATAATATATTGGGAATATGATCTTTCTGATTCTTATGGTAATTTGATTAAATTATATGGATGTGTATTCAATTTACTATGTTAATTATTTACTTTAGAATCCTTGTCTAATTATTACATATTATAGTTTACATTGGTTATTTTATATTAGTTATTTACATTATTTTAGTAACATGACATCTTGTAAATTATCTTAACTCTAATATTTAATCCATAAAATCTGCTGCTAATACTTAAACAACTTAGGAGAAAAGTGACATCACATTATGGGTTGTTATCGAACCCTTGTGCCTTTCTTGGTTTTCAATTTTGAATCTCTATCACATTCATTTTGGATTTTTCACTCTATAATTCTATTAGCAAGTTTTTTAAGCATTCTTTAAAATAAAGATAGCAACCTCCATTGTTGTTCAGTGAATCTTTATTCAATTCTTGGTGCATGTGAAAACTCCTAGATCATTTTATGATTTTGTACAGCTGTGGTAGCAATTTGTGTAAGCTAACAGTGTTCTATTTGGCTGTTCCAATCCTTGAAGGTGACATTGTTCTTGTTTGTTACTCCCTTTCCTTCATTTTGTTCATCGTCCCCATTTTTTATTCTTGGGTGCTAACAATTATTACATTTGGGAGTGACCTGAAAGTTTTGTACCCGGAGAGGAATTATTTTTCTGGATTACCATCACAGAAGGCACTTTTGCAGAATGGACCCATCTTTCAATAAGATCATTTCACTAGCAGCACCAATGAGTTTAGTTATTTGCCAAATTCTATCAAACATGGCAACTGCAAAAGATACCAAAACTGCATCCTCATATTCCAAAGCAAAGGGAAAATTCAAACCATAGAGAATTTTAAGAGCAAGATCTAATAAATGTTTTACACCTTCCAACAAAAAATAAGTCACTAGGAAACTTGGGTTCTGCGATGGGAACCCTATCACATACCCATGCCCACATCTCCACTTGATTGTATTTATATATAATATAGCCATCCCTTATTAATATTCTCTCATAACCTATCTCAAACTGATTTCCTCGTACCCATATTGTGTGTCCTAGTGACTGTACGATGCCATTCATTCAAGACAAAACAGCAGCTGGGCTAAGCAAATCCAATGCATTGAGCACTTCCTCACCCATTCTGGCACATCCCACAAGTGTCTGGTAGAAAAATCAATAAATAAGAAGCATTAAGACCTTCCAGCTTTGTTTTCCTAAGTTCAAATAGATATCAACAAAATCAA
>VDFB02000015.1:531730683-531794453 GCA_007258455.2 Sequoia sempervirens | reverse complement strand
AGTACAAAATTTTTGCAGGTTCGGTCCATGTACCATTTCTATCAAACAGGTTCTCAAGAGTGTCTGTCCAGGTACAGATAGCTTCATATGGGAAAATATGAGGCATTTAGTGATTCACAATTAGTGGTTAAATAGGTTAATGATGAGTTCATCACTAAGGATTACAAACTTTCACCTTATAAATGCATGGCAAATAGTTTAAAACATTATTTCTTAGGTATATCTTTTGAGCAAGTCTCTCACATCAACAATAAATTTATCAATGCAATGTCCACTATTAGATCTCTTTTGGATATGCCTAATGAAGCTCATGAGTATCATTTGTAGAAAACTTATACCTAATTATGATATCCTATACTCTAACATGATATGTGATATTATTGGTCCCAACACTCCCTAGTACAATATCATGTATTCTTATCTCCAAATCCAAACCATTCCTCCAGACATGTCACCCACCAAACATAAATTCCTTATTCAACATACCTCTCGTTACACCCTCCTTGATGGCATGCTCTACCATAGGGATTATGTTGGAATTTTCTTAGATGTCTCAACTTCAATAAGGATAACCTAGTACTTTAGGAAATCTATAATGGTATTTATGTTTCTCATGTGAATAACATGATCCTATCCAATAATCTCCTTCAGATAGGATATTATTGGGTTACCATGGAATCATATTCTTTCGAATATATGAAAATGGCTACTTGTCAAAAACATGGGGACCTCATTCATACACCATTACAAGATCTCCAACCCATCACCACTCATGGCCCTTCTCTACATAGGGCCTCAATATCATTAATAGCATTAATCCAACCTCCTCCAATGACCATAAATTAATTATTATAACTATTGAGTATTTAATCAAGTGGGTCAAAGTAGTTCCTCTAAATTTTACCATCAGCATCCAAATATTAAAATTTATTCTCAACCATCTCAATTGTTGTTTTTGCAACCCATCCACCATCATTAAAATGGAAAATATTTTAAAAACCATGAATTGAAATCCCTATGCAATAAAGTCCATATCAAGAAAAAATAGTCCAACCCATATTACCCACAAGGTAATGACCAACCTAAGGTGTCCAATAAAACCATCACAAAAATCCTCTAAAATTTTATCAATGGCATTAGACATAACTAGCACTTTAAACTTAATCCTGCCCTTTGGGCCTACCACACCTTATTCCCACAAGTTCCACCACATATTCCATTATTTATGATGCCGAATAAATCTTGTCAATAGATGTTGAGCTACCCTCTTTGAATGTCTCTTTAAGCAACCTCATATCAAAGGAGGATTATTGAGTGGCATGGATAATGAGTTGAAATCCTTGAGGAGCAGTGTCTCACTACTCGCATTCACCTTAAATTATAATGGCATACTTTAAATCATGGTTATAATAAATGCATCTACACTAGATAATTTGAGGTTAAATACCTTATTTTTAAGGAAAATAAGAATACCACTCAAGATAGAGAGAAGGAAAATTTGAGAAAATTAGTTGGGTCCTTATTTCATCATTGCTAAATTTATATTAGGAGCATATAAGATAGCTAATCCAAAGGTCATGATATAGATGACCATATGAATATCATCCATCCCAAGTGATTCTATACTTAAACCATTAGCATCAATCTTTCCAATACCAAAAAATAGAAAATGAGCACAAATTTTTCTTAAATAAAAAAATAGTAGAGGACTTGTCCAATGGTGAAAACTACTTCTTTTGGAACCTTAGACTTGATTATTGTGATAAAAAACATAGCAAATATGTGTCATGTGTAGTAGGAAACCACTCAGTCTATGAGCATGTATCACTCTACATTACTTCATTCATTGTATTGCACCCATCCCTTCATCCCCTTTACCTTGAATCGTTTACTCAATCTACCTATCCATCATCTATTTTCATCCTTCCATCATTCATACCATTTTCCTATTATCCCTTATACATGCATTACCTACTCATGCCATCCTCCAAGTTGTCAAATTGCTTACCTACCAATAGATTGTCTCATTTTCACCCCTACCCTCTTCCCCCTATTCATTCATTTATCCCCCTCCATCCCTTCCATTTCACTTTTATCCTTGTTCATTCCACGCCATTTCCTTGATTTATGATCAAATGAGTGTATTTCCTTGCTAATATTTCTTAAATAATGGTTGCCACATATATCCCGACTGGGGTATGACCTTTCACCTCCATCTATCCTCACATCACATACCTTCACATCCTCACACTGTGTTTCAGTCCTTATTTGAAATCTCTTTCATCCCCCCTTCATCCCCTTATCCATCCCTCCCACTCATCATCCCATACACCCTTGGCTTTGACATATCATTGGATACTGACTCATGTTTTACGCATTTTTTTATTTATTGTTTGCATGTGTCTATATTTTTTTGTTGCTTATAGCCTCAATGATCTATTTGCCACATTGTCATGATTTCCCTCATCCTTCATATGATGTACATTGACAATGTGTCTTTTGGATCACTCTGTTATTTGTAGCTTCTTTTTTCTATCAATCTATACACACATGGAACATCATCATCATGATCCATTATGTCATGGTCCATAATGCCAATGCTACAATAAATAATAGGTTGCTCTTTGCAAACAAACTTTGACAACATTCATCTTTCATCCATTTTCACCATTTCCCATTTTATTTTCATACATATCTCATCTTTCCACCAAATCATGTGTCATTACAATTACATTGCATCCTTGTGAGATATCATCAACAATCATGTACAATCATTTTATCTAAAATTATATCATCTAATCATACAAGTGGCATCAATAAATAAAGTCAATGCTCATACATTATCAGCTCTATACCCAAGCATGTACACCATCCCAATATGATTTCTCTCAAGTTATCTTTTATCCATCCTACCACTTCTCATCTTTGTCTTTTCAAGAGAGCTCTTAGGCTCTATTTTTTCCAACAAATCTATTGAGGGGGTATGACTTCCATCATCATCCATTTTCTTTTAATAAATTTGTGCAACCTTCCATCAAAGCTCCACTTCAACCCACTTTTTGTTCTTCTTTGACACAACACCACTTAGTCACAACATTGTATCCAAAGGAGAAAAATGTAGACCCCTGATATTTTATATTTACGACCTTGTACCAATTGACTAAATAATTGCATTATTTAGTTACATCGACTCACCTAATGTACCCCACTTAATTTAAATAATTTTATTATTTAATTACCCCTATTTTCCACCTCACATGGCTAAAATAATTAGATTATTGTATTATTTAATTATGGCTATAAAATCCAAAAATAAAGGGGGTCCTAAATGTGCTTGTCTCCCACATTCTCTATAGTTGCAAGAACTTACTATTTTTGGTAAGTGGATACTAGGCCTTCACACTCCAACAACCTCCATAATATCCCTCCATTATATCCACAATCCTATGAAAGTCCTCTCATTCATCCTTCATTGTTGATCTTTTCATCACACCTCCACCATTCTATCTTTTTCAAAAATATATAAATTGAGACACCCTCCTATCTGTTTCATCCATTCCATTTATGCTAACTACATATTATCAAAATAGGTAATATTTTGTGCACAAAAGCATCCACATTTCAATCATCATTGAAGCTAATCAAATTTTCAAAGGAGGTACATGATAACTTTGTTTTGAATTTCTTTGTATGCTCTATCTAATGTTTGATTTAGTTTGGACTAGGGAGCTTTCATTTGCATTTGTTTCCTAATTTCATTTTAATAAATAATGGGGAAGTGATTTAACAACCATTAGACTAGTTTTTAGTAAAATTATGGTGAGATGGAACTGGTTAAGTTTGATACTATTCACCACAAAAATTACAGTGTTGATTTGATTTGAATAGTTCATCAATTAACAAAAAATTACCATTGAAATAATTATTGATACAAATCATATTTGATTTAAATCTCTATAATTAAATTTACATTTTTTGTTATTTTTTAAGAATTATTTCATACATTTTTTTCTCGTCTATACAATATAATAAAAAAGTTGTAGCTATCTATATTTATTTTGTTCTTGTTGATCATGCTAATCTAATTCCTTTAATAAATATGAGAGAAATTTCGAAAAAGTGGAGATTAAATAATGTAATTACCAAGGACATTTATGAAAAATGGTCATGAATTTCCAAAAATGATTTATTCAACATGTTTTTCACTAAATTGGATTCTTTTTTATTTCTAAAATAGTTATTTTTATGCTTTGATATTTTATTGATGCTTACAAAACAAGTATTGCTTGAACTGGAAACTCCTTTGATTTTTGGAAGAAGCTATTATCAATTATAATAACCTTTAATAAATTATAAAAGGGTGTTGGATAGGATTGCTAGTAAAGAAATTGATTTGATTCCTTTTACACCTATGATTAATATGAAGATGGTAGATTGTGATGGGTTTGAAGTTATTAAATTTCCAATGAGAACCTATGACAACAACCCCAACAAGATACATAAATTTTACACATTTTTTTCACAACAATACAACCATGATATCAATGATCAATCAACAACCAAGGACATTAGTATAAGTTTATTCCCAACAACAATAATTTATCATTCATTCTTATGATAATTAAATCCATCAATGCCAATGATTTAGAATAGAAAGGCCAATGAAGTCCATCCCAACTAATATTACCTGAAGCTTACTATAAGTGTTATGCAAGGTCATGTGGACTCCATGTCATTAGCCTACTTGTTCATCTTGGGAATGCAATATGATCCCTCCAACATGGATATAATCCATATCTACCCCTCCAAGCATATTTTATGGCCTAAGATGAGAGAGTAGACATATATACTAGCCTAAGTGTGTAGGGTCAACTTCTTAATGACCAACTACCCAAGGTGTTCTAACCATTGGAAAACTAAGATACCAGTCTTGTATCAAGTTATACCATATCAATTCTATAAGGTATGTCCAGTTTGTTACCTACATTAACCTTCATTAGAAATTATCTTCTCCACAATTCATCGGACAACTAAGAAATTAAGGCGATCCATCACATGCATGTTATTTTCCTTAAGGCACGCATGCTACTAGTGGAAAATGATCCAACCCTCTAGTATACTCTAAATTTCCATCATTGACATGTCGTTGGCCCTAAGGTCCACATGCTCTAGGTGGAATCTATCCCACTATCCAAGTGGTATGGCTAGCTCAGTCTGTCAACATAGTATACTCCTTAACTCCTATCAATCTCGAGCATGGATAAGCTTATCTCTACGTGGGTCATAATATTTTCCATCGATAATCACCTTGGATGGATAGGAATAGCCTACATGTTAAAGGATTACCACCTCTACATAATCCCTTGTAGGGTTTTAATCTATTTGTTGATGTAAAATTTAGCATCTGTACCCAAATTAACATGATAACTAGAAGATAGATTCCTAACTCAGAATAAGTGGGTTCTAAACCCAGCCACCTTAAAGGTTCAACTACCCATTTAGGTGCTATAATACATGAGGGGTTCAAAATCTATTTTATATATTTTTTATTCAACCAAAAATGAGGTAACCATTCACACCTACCAAAATCCTAGAAGGTAGTCAACTTGCTACACATTCAGTGATAATTTGCTACTACCATTCCCTTGGCTTAAAGATATTGTAGTTGTTCTAAGTTTAAATACAACCATGAATGGACAATGAAAACTATATATAGATGAAGCATTACTCGCTCATAAACTCTTTTTGATTGGAGACAGGAATAACTAATCCTTTTTCTATTAGTTTCCCTTTGATCCCCACTCCTTCTCAACCCCAAAAGGGTAGATATATATTTTATATTCATGGTGTAAATTCATATGTGACAGATTTCTTGTTTTAGGATAATATTTATCCATTTTCACTAATATTGATTGTCTTATCATCAAGCACCTTATTACATAAATTTGTAATCTAGTTAAATGAACCTTTATCTCACCATTCCTTACTTTTTATTATGCGTGTTTCTTCCTTATTGCAAGTTATACTGAGTTGAATTGGTTTAATGTATGAGGTTATCATATCCAATTCCATCATACTTGACATTTACTGAATAACTTTATTTATTCAAATGGATTATTAGCAATAGGGCAAAATAAGGATGGTTTCAAAAGAATTTGCTGTTGTTAGGCTAGATTTTTTAGCAAAACCATACTTAGTGCCACTTAAAAAGGGAATGGGATGAATTTTAGAAGTTAAATTTAAGAGAATTTAAATACTAAACCTCTATAGAAATAGCAATAGGAATGTTCTCAATACTCACACACCACCTAAGTTGTTTCCAAGCTTTCTAAGGACTTGCACTCAAGCTCACACATTATTTGAAAACATATAGGTGAAGTAGGCCTCAACTGGAGAACACAATAGAGGATAGTAATAAACTTGGTGGAGTTTTGTAGAGAACCAACACCCTATTGATGGTGACTATTAATCCTACTTAAGAAATGAATAGACATGCCCTTCTAGTTTATAAAATGATCATGATTCATTTACCAAATACCTCTCACCAGTTTTAATCTTTAAAGGTTTGTGTAGAGATATCTTTATGTTCTCGTTTATAGTGTTTGAGGTCTAACCGGATGCTAGCTAGCTATTATGGAATCATAAAAAACATTTTCACTCGTGCATGGTTCAATGTTTCTAAGGCCTTTCCATCAAACCCATTTTGACATACCCAACTACAATGTCATTTCTAGAGGAATTTTGTCAAACTATTCACATGTCTTGTCTATGCTTCTCAATTTGTGTTTAGGTTCACCTACATGTGAGAGGAGTGAGTGTGTCATGCCCCAAATTTTACATAAATAAACCATACACAGACACCAATTTTTTTGAATAAATATGATAATCACTAATAATTATTAACCGCACATGAACATGATAACATGTTAATGATAAGGTTATTTTTAATATCCCTAATCACATTGATTTTAATAACACTTATATTTGTATTATAATTACCTCTAGCCTTACCATTCCTTTTAATGTTTCTATTTACTAACATTAACAATATTGACATTTTTTTTGATAAATAATTGTTATGTTAATATTAACCTTAATACTCAATAAACTAATGTTTCTTCTATTTGCCAAGGATAAAGGTTGGGATCGTCTTTGGGTGGAAGGTGATTCGATGGTAATTACAGGCCTTTTGGATAAGGACTCTTCTAGTAATTGGAGGTTGGAGTAGATTGTGGTGGAGATTAGAAGATTGGTTAGACTGTTCAGTTGTTTCAAAGCTACCCATATTCTGAGGGGGCAACCAAGTGGCCGATTGGGCAGCCAACCAAGGTATGGATTCAGGTAGCAATGTGGATTCTGGGGGTGGATGGGTTAAAGGATTCCTTTCCTTATGAGGTGGTAAGGTTGATTCAAAATGATATCAAAGAACATCCTCCTGATAATGGGTTAGAACAATAATCAGATATGATTAATAGCATCCACGAGGAGAATTCATGTGAAGAGACAGTGCCAGGTTGAATGATCATTACTATGGGTGGCGTGTGGCAGTGGAAGTTTTCCAGAGATGTGGAGGAGGATCAAGAGATTTTGCTAGGCCATAAGCATGGTGTCTTGTTAGGTGTGGTGGAAGCCCATCAAACTGTGGAGAGCATTACAATCAAGATGGGGTTGCAGGTGGAGGAACATGCGCCTATGATGTGGAGGGAGATGTGGTGGACTTGTCTAGTTCTGCAGCTAAGTAGTTTGCCCTAAGACAGTGTTATTTTACGTTCATTGTTAAGTTGTAGAATTTGTATCGTTTCCAAAGATTTATTTTAACCAATCTATTTTCATCGTTTAATTGTCTATGTTACATCCCAAACTTATAGTTGAGTACGAAGTCTAAAGTGTTAAGAACAACAAATTATATTTATAAGCATTTTTTACCTTTACCCACTTAAATCTAAACTTATGAAGAAAAGTAACTCCTTAAATGAATCTAAACAAAATTGACATTTATCTATTTACACCATAGCCTAAAATTAATATGTTTCTAAGTCTATTAAAATCCACATAATGATCAATTTTAATAGTCGATAAGATTTCTTAAACACTATAATTAACATGATAATGTAACAAAGGACTATTTGCTAAATACAAAATAAAAGAAACTAATACAAAGTTATCAAATTTGATTACTTGAAATAGATGTTAAAACTAAGTATAAGACTGAGTATTACTTTCTTAAGAGAATGTTTAACCTATATACTTAATACCACTTCCTTGTAACTAAGCTTTTAAATCTACAAATTTCATATTTTATTTGAATAGTAAACTAGATTCTATATATTTGAATTAAAGTTTAATAAGAGATCAGAGGGATTATTGACAAAACCAAGTTGAGATTTCATTTTGGCTTAATTCCATGTCTAATAATATTAAATTTCTATATTTCTACTAAACAAACATTAAATTTGAACTATTTATTATTTAACTAAAAACTAACTTATAACTAACAAAAATCTTTTAAAGTGTTTATTCTCTTTCTTTTTCCATTTGAATTTCATATTTGAAAACAAAAGCATGACTGTTTTCCTTCACGATGGTTCACTTATATTATTTGAAACCATCTATTCCATGAAATTCCAAGTTGAAGGTGGAGAGAGATCCCCTTTTTTTCCAGATTGATTACTTTTTCTTATTCCAAAAATAGTTACAAATTTTATATATGTTTGTATATATATACTTACTTATGTATGCATATGTATAATTGAAAACTATTTTTTTAATCATTATTATTCATGTTGAGCAGAGGTATGGAATTATTTCCTAATTTTAACCTCTAGAAAAACTTGTAAAATTTTAGTTTTTAAATTGCAAAAAAAATATAAATATTTTTTGTTCTTTTTTCAGGGTGCTACTATATTCTCAAGGGGTCGAGGGCCCTCATGGAGTTGCGACCCCTTAGGAGGGAGCTCCAGGGGAGCCCATGACTCTTCTTGGTTGCCAAGCAAGGGTGGCCTATGTAAGCAGGCCGACCCTTGTTCGATCAGCAATTCTTTATATATATAATGATTGTTATATTTTAATAAATATAAATTTTATAATATGTTCTTATTAATATATGTAATTTTATTGTATAGTGTATTATTTTTTATATATTTACATTTATATTTTATATATAATGCAAACATTTATATACATTTAATTTATACATTTATTTGGAAAATATATATTTTTAATAGACATAACCTTTATATATAGATTTTCACAAATGAATTAAAAACACCACAAACATTCATTTACCCATCAACCAAGATCTAATAAGGGAAGATCTTACCCAAAAGATTTATTATCCATCATGTGGAAGCCTCTTCTCCTCAAGCCCTCTTCCTTCCATTCTTCCTCGTCCATCCTTTCCTTTTATCCATCAAGAATTATCCTCCCCAAATGAGAAAAAAGATTTAGTATCCATCATGTGGAAGTCTCTCCTCCTCAAGCCCTCTTCCTTCCATTCTTCCTCGCCCATCCTTTCCTTTTATCCATCAAGAATTATCCTCCCCAAATGAGAAAGGATACAAAAGACAAGAGTCAAGCCAAAGCCAAAAACAGAGAAGCCCCTTCTCCACTCAAGGAGAAATAATAAATAGAAGGGTAAAGTCAACTACCTTTCCATAACTTCTCAACCACCCAACCAACTCCAATTTTCGCCACTTTTCATAAGTGGGTAATTAGAATGAGTTCCAAACTCTATTAAAAGGGTTTTATAAGATGAAAAGACCCCTAACCCATAAACCTACCACCTAGGGAACTTTTTAGACAATAAAGACCACATAAGGACTTCATAAAGCATAAAATAAGTAAACATATTAAAAAAGAAACTAAAGGGACTAATAAAAGAACCCTCACATATACAAGTTCCCCTACCACACAAAGCAAGGTTAAAGCACGTGTCTTTGACAAGACCAAAAATTCACAAGGACAAGATAAAGGAAGTAGCTATGTGACCCCCTAATCTATATTGGTCAATTTTAGCTATTTACTCAATTGAAAAAGTGTCAGTATTACTCATGTTCAATAATAATTTAAACAAATGGCATATGAAAACTAGCATTTCAAGAATAATAATCAACTTCAAAATAAAGTCCACTAATCTACACAAGTAACTTAAAATTTAGCACTTCTTTCATGCATACTACCTATTAGAAACTAGCTCAATGATTGATCATATTATATATTATCAAGATATCACCACTTATGGCAGTAGCCTTTTGAAACCTACCTTAAAATCAATACCACTATCAAAAACCATTAAATATCAATCATCATTTCCATATTAAATCCTACTCATACCCATAGTATGAAATCACCCAACATAATATAATCCATCAAATATACATAATAATACTGCCAATAACTAAACATCTCAATCATTGCATACTTACATAAACAAGGAAGGAACTCATCTGGCTATCGCAAGAAAACACAACAACCATTAGTTAGATAAGATTAATCAGTTTACCATATCTATTAACAATCAAAATATGAGCATCTTTGAGGAACAACCATCACTTATGTATAATATCTAACATAAAAGAATATAAGATATTGGACATAAACAAGCAACGACTCATATAATCAATAGGGCCACAAAAGATGGGGTCTTGCACTCTCCCCTCTAGCATTGGACTTCCTCCGAGAAGTCCCCAAAAGTGAGGGTAAGCATAAGCACTTGACAATAATCCTTTATATAAAAATTCCCAAGTATGGCAACAACAAATTTTATCTTCCAAGGTGTCCTCAAATATTGGGGTAAGTTTTATAATTAATTATCAACACAACACTGACATATCACACAATTCAAGGAATGGGATTTATGAGGAGGAACAGTGCTAAATGTCATATCACTATGATTTGAAGCAAGTGTCATCACTAACTAACCATGATAATATTAGGAAAAATGGTCTTGAGGCCCTCTCTAGGACCCCTCCATACATTTCCTAGTACCTTCCCCTTGTTTATGTAAGGGGGTTAGCCTCCAAGAAGGAAGGTATGCAAAGAATCACACACAAGAACTAGGGGAGAATGGATTACGGTTGTCTCATACCAATCCCATTTACATCCCCATTCTCACAATATAAATTCCCCAACGCATCTGCACCACCTACGACCTGCGAGGGATCCCTCCTAGATATAGCAATTTATAGAGTTCACATCATGACACTTATTCCAGTAGTACAAAATAATTAAAGAAGCCTCCACCTTAAGAAGATAAAAATAAGATTTCAATGTTTACAATAAAAATTTTGAGAAAGAAAAAGTAAAGAGTAAACAAAGTACAAAAGAAAAATTCTCAAATCCAATTAAAAACTATTTAAATTGCATTCAGTCCTTGAGGCAAAAAGGACCACACAAATTAAATATCCCAAAAATACAACACTACTAGTGACAATAATAAAGGAAACATAAAGAATCTTCAAAAATAATATACATTTCACAAAAATTTGCACATTACATGCACTATGTGACTTTTCCAGGCCACTCAAGGTGTGGAGGGGAATGGTGGTTCTCAAACCACATAACCAAAAAAATCATAGTGGTCTCAAACCATTTATGAATATAATACTATGGTGGTCCCAAACCACAAAATATCTACATAATAACTAAGCATAGTCCCACACAACTCGAGACATGCCATCCAATTAGCCATAAATCATATATATCTGAAGTATCCTGTAATAGAAGTTATTTTTTCATTGAATCTTACCCAAGAGAACATCATTCACCAATGCATATCTCTATCATAATCTCTATAATATTTCATAGCCCAAGAAATGTCGTAATGTTCCATTGTCACAAGCCTTGAATTTTTTTACTTTATATTCTTTCAGTAAATACTTGATAATAAGATTAAACAATTTCATTCTTCTCCCTATGTTTCCAACACTTCTCGAGGCCCATGAATGGTGAACCCTTACCTTTATGTGAAATAGATAAATAATGACATCGCAAGAACGCTATATCTAATACCCATGTATCTGAATATCCAATATATGTAGCATTTTGTAGCCCAAGTGGAAGATTATCCAAAGTTTGGCACACAAGATCCATCCTCAACCCATGGGATACAACTTAAGGAAAAAGGTCTTGCAATATGGACCCACAAATTTGGTCCTTCAAAGGAGGAGCAAATCTAGCTCAATGTTCCAAGGGGGGACATAAACCAATGGGGAACATAATCTTATAACATTAGTCCTCTGGCTAGCACACGGACAACATCAAGGAAGAATCACAATGTTCCAATGAACAGGGGACTCCCTCAGCACCAAGCGCACTAGCAGAGCCTTTCTCTGAATGGAGAGGTTGTCACTAGGGGATTTCCAACACACAATGACATTTAACACACAAATATAACATCACACAAAAATTAACACAAGGGTATACACAAATAGATCATCCCAGATGTCCACCACACCCTTATCCCAAGTTGGATACCCAGTATCTCAAACTTGAGCCATGAACATAACATTTACTAATTTCTCACAACATAGTATAATGCACTTTCTTAGCCTTCAACAACACTTATTAAAAAGACCAACAACCTTAGTTTTATTGGAAACACTTAGCTACCTTGGAATACATCAAGACCACTTAGCATCAATAATGCACAAATTGATTTACACTTCATACGGTTACCAACACCCAAGCACATCACTATCACATTGGATTTCAAAGAAGGAATTCCACATCACTATATATATCACATTCACCCAAAAGACAATCTCACATCAACACCTCCATGCTCCATAATTTACCATCCAAACACCCTTATCCCTCCAAAATAAGGCCAATATGCACATAGATATGGGATACTCTTGTCCCCGAATAAGCATGGGTACTCATACTCTGAAAGTAAGGATTCCCCTATTTGTGGGTCACACCCACTCAAACCCCTTACACATGGAGGACCCAAAATCTACCTCCTCACAAGAAGGGGTTCAACTCCCCTAGAAAGCACATGAGAGAGAAGGAAACCATTATTTTATTAATTGAAATGTTAGGGATTAATTTCAAGTAGATAGCTAAAGATCTATACTTCTAAATCAATCATCTAAACAAGGTGCAGTCATTACTAGGTGGATCTTCTAAACAAGGTAAAATAGAATCATAGAACTGAGTAAGAAACCTATTATAATGGCTTTCTTAGTGAGGTTGAAGACATTGAGCAAAACATTACAAAGTTATATAGAAGTTGAAGCCTAAATATAAGGGCATGTTTAATTGTATAGGCACATTCATGATAGGAATTGATGAAAAAATTAAAGGAGAGTCAATAGAAGAAAATACATTGACTTAAAAAGAGAAGTCTTGTTCTTGCACCCAAGAATGAAATTCAACCCCTCAATGCTCCACAACTATGGTCTCTCACCCCACTCCCCATAATTTCCTTTACCTTTTTATGGAGCTCCCCTTGGTGAATTTATAAAGTTCCAAGGGTTTCAGTCTACTAGCAAGAAAAAATTGTCCCAGGAACTATAGAAAAGCTCCTTGGAATTGGGGCAACATGCCTATTAATGGCATGGTTTCCCCCTTCCTCCATGCTCGCACCCATAAACATTGAATATTGGCTATCTCCCTAGTTGTAGAGAACATGAGGCAGCATTAAATCACCATATTTTAGTTTCCTTATTCACTTGATGTCTTTGTTTGCCCTTTACTCTTCTCACGTGATTTCTTCCCTTTGTTATCTTTGGTTTTACTTTTTCATTCGATGGCTTCACAATGGTTTTAAATTTATTGTATTACCTCATGTAACGCCTCACCAAATCTATACTTAAGCCATAGTTTATTTATTTAGCCATATACATTTTACATGTATTTTTGTTTTTAATTATTATTAGTTATTCATAGGTGTTTTTATTTATTTATACATATGCTTTATTAATACTATATTTATATTTATATATGTTTATTCTATTAAGTACTTATATTGAATTTACATTATCAAAATACTTTCTATGGACCATAAATAATTTGAGTATCATCGATGTCTTTCGAACAGATGATGGCAATAGCATTGATGCCTAAGATCCTGGGGTTATGAAAGAAATTTATATCCCTGAGAGCACTATTCATTGTTGTGGAATTTCCACTTTAGACAACCTTGCAAGTTCGACTACAAAGATCATTTAGAACATTTTTTTACATGGTACTAGGTTTGGTAAACCTTAGCTTAGGGTGTTTAGTTACCTACAAATTTTTCATTAGGATTTGGCTTTAAAGTTTGTCTGTCTCTCATCACCATACCACAAAAACCACTTCATCTTGCACCCCAGGTACTTGCATCCAATGACAACCTTCACACAACTCCACCAATCGAGTCATTAGTCTAAGTCAATATAAACAAAATCAATGCATTTAGATTTCACCAAAACATGATAATGTTATAATTATATTCATTGATACTAACATCTTCAAAAAATAATCATCACACCCACACAAAGTTCATTTAACATAATATGGTCACAAATCCACTCCTGGTCCAAATTACCACAAGGCTAGGGGTCATGCAAGAAAATTAACAATCCCTAGGGGATATGACAGAACAATTATGATCTATAATATCCAACATCATCTGTACTTGTTTAATTAGTCTTCTCAAAGGTATGGCGTAGCTTTAGAATAGAATAGGATATTTTTAATGTCAAGGAGGCCAAAAATTATTATTGAGCTCATGTCTAAAGATTTATTTAGTTGGTGATGTAATTTTTTATCATTATAACATGTACAAAGCTCATTTTCTATGCTTCACCTCTTTCCTTGTTGTAATAGATGTGTAGTAGGATTGTTCATTTTGGGGTGGTTTATTTTTCAAGTGGTTCATCACAGGATTGTGTGGGGCAATAGGAATCCTTAGCAACATGGATGTCTCAAACTACCGACATCAATAAAAATTGTTGTCCCAGTTGCAATCTATTTAATTCTATTAAGAGTGTTATAGGAAAAATGGGTTTAGTGAATAATGATTCCTTGCAATTGTAGACACAAAAAATTTCATTAAAATTGTCCTCTTATTCAAATTTTTCCAATCATTAGGTGGATCCAAATATTATTATATTATTATTCTTCATTATATCATAATATCAATTTCCTCCTTTTTACCATAATTTTCATATATTTAATCCATTTAATTTAATATTATAATCATTTTAATATTCTCCATTATATTGTTCTTCTAATCTCTCACACCTGCTTTATCACCTATTTATCTTATTGCACCTCTTCTATTCCTTTCATCTCATGCATGTGGGATATACTTCTCCAAGTCAATCTTTTATCCCACATTCATTCTATAATTTGGGTTCACCTCGAGGACGCCTATTTAAACACAGCCCCCTCTCATCTTTGAATCATCCACGTTCTTTGCATTTTAGTTATCTTTGCATCCACTTTCAGTACTCTTTGTTTTGCACTCTTTTTATCTATTTGTTCATAGTATTCTTTGCATTTACCACTAGTATTTTGTATTTCTCTCATTTTAACTTCATTAGAATATCTCTCATATCCATCAATCATAACCTCTTGTGTGTGCTTCTGAGAGCATCTATTTCTCAACGCAAGATTGTGATTGTAGGAAAACAATGGAGTAAATCCCTGCTAGCATGCATGTGTGTTTAGATTAGATATTTGTTTTGCATGTGTGTGTTTTGTAGGTAACTTCACTGGGGATGTTGAAATATGAATCTTAATCCAATAAGATTTTAGACCAAGTTTTCCTCCATCTACAAAATGGTGAACTTGACTACAACTACTAATGGGTGGTTTTGTAGGTTTTTGTGTGTCCAAGACTTTATTCTGAAACTACTAAATCATGTTTGCTTTACAGTAGATCGCATTTCAATTGGTGCTTAAAAAGAACCTTGTTTGTTGTGTTTGGTGTACTTGCACATTTTGTGTTACCTGAGCTAGTGTGTATGTATCCTCTTCCCTTGCACACTTGTATGATCCTGGGTGACGATAAATACACATTAGTCTCCCTTTTTTTTTTTAGGAGAGGCTTCCCTAGGGATTTCATCACCTCAAGGTTTGACCTTGAGCACATTTCCCGACGGGCTCTATCAAAGGGGGGAGAATGAAATTTGTACCCCAAGGAGTGGCTAGTGTCATTCGAAGCCAACCCACAAGACCCTCATTCCACCGAGACTTGTTGGTGATGAGAGTGGGAGTGGGCCTCCCAGTTCTTAGGCTATTACAGATAGGCTCTCTGTTCACGGAAGTCCCCCACTAGACACCTCTTGCTTTTAGAAGTCTAGGATCCTTTCGGTCATTGCTTGGTATAGTGTAGGGTATAGTATCATGCCTGAAGATACTCACTATTGACTCCCTTGCGTAGAGATAGAAAATTCCTCTGTGGGGAATTCAAATTTTGGTGCACTCGAGAAGTGTGTGTCGTGGAGGGGAGCTAGTGCCACCAAACTTCTAAGCTATCCGCTCTCGAAAGAGAAGTGTTTCATACTGATCTTGGGGTATTTCAGTGGGCTATACTAAGTATACAAACCTTTCTGAATAACTAGGTTGTGCTTTTCTTAAGAGTGTCTTTATTTGTGATATACCAGTGAATCCATTGGGCTCTCCACCCTTAAGTCATACCCTTTTTTTCAGTTAAGAGTCAACAACCACTTTGTCTTCCAAGTGTTTTATGTGTTTGTATTCAAATAGATCTCAACCAAACATCATCACCTACCACAAACTTTGGGTTCCATAACCTTCATCCATCATAATATCCATCCCTAAATCATTCATAACCTTTCTTAATTTACCCTAATCATCTATAACCATCCCTAAGCACCTCAAAACATTCCCAAACCATCAACCAAACATGTCTAACCACTATCCTCTATATTCATCCCTGACCTATGAACGAGACCAAAGGATTGGATATCTTGACTATCGTTTGAAAGAGCTTGAAAAACAACTAGAATCCCAACATTTGAATGAAGTGATGCAATCATCTCATAAGCCTTTATCCTCACCCAAAACTACCTCATCCAAGTTCAATGTCCATGACTTTCCACAAAGGTTAAATGAGAAACCCAAATCTAAGTCTTCAAACACAAATAATATTGTGCAATCCTACCATGTCATGCATCTATCTTCATCCCTCATAAATCAAGATAAGCCTCATGATTCTTTCACCCAAGTTAATGAATCTATCCAACCATCCTCTCCTATCATACCATCTACATCCAATGATTCATTTCAATCTCTTAGTCCAAAGCATGCTAGCATAGACTCCCCTGCACATCAAAATTGAAGTATTCTTTCCACTCCATCCAATGATACCAAAAATATTCAATCCCCTCTAATCTTTGACCAAGATCTCATCTCTCAAGAACCTCATGATGATCCCCCTCCATCTCAAGAGAAGAGTATCCTTCCAAGTTCTCCTTCCACCTCATCTAATGAATCCATACCATCTCATGATTCCATTGCATCCTAGGAGCATGATAGTTTTTCCATCATATCCAATGATGTCATCCCATCTATTGATCAAGATATTCTTTCCACAAAATCTCAGAATCCCCTTCCTCATCAAGATCAAGATATACCTCTATTCAAGGATACCCTTTCATTCCATGATGATGTTCATCCTTCTCATGATCAAGATATTCCTTTCATACCACTTCATGATGGTTTCATACCTACTAAAGATCAAGATACTCCATCTCCTACACCTCATGATCCTTTTCCAAGTCAAGATCAAAGTACCCCATCATCCCCATGTCAAGATCCTATCACCCATCCTAATTCCCTTCACAATCACAATATTCCACAAGAGTCTATCACCCCTATTCAAGCTATCCATAATCCCCTTACCTATCAAATGGGTTCCCTCACTTTTATCCAAGGTGGTTTACTCTAAGATCTTGTTGTTCCTTCCATATCACATCCACCTGACGATGGACTTGCATCTTGTTTCATAAATAATACATATCCCATTGGGAAACGAATGTGTCAAAGTATGAACTACAAAGGAAAAGGATTAGGCCTTCATGAACAAGGTATCCTAGAACCCCTTTATATCCAAGAAAATCAATATTATCATGGCCTTGGTTATACACCTCATGCTCAAGACATTGGTACCCATTGTAAGTCCAGATTCCATCAAAATAAACCTAAGTATCCTAATCCATCAAATCTTCAATCTATCTTGGGTCCTTATCCTAGTCCATCAAACCTTCCATCTATCCTAGGTTCTTATCCTAGTCCATCAAACCTTCCATCTATCCTTGGTCCTTATCATCCAAACCCTAGTTCATCAACCCTTCCATCCATATTGGGGCCCTACATCCCTCCATCTCCTATTCATCAAGAACAACAAAGGAAAACATCCTTGATGCCCTCTCAAAATTCTACCTACATTAACCCATCCATAATACATTTGTATCATTCATCTCCATCCACCTATCCCATTGCTCTTGGAAGCAATTTGGGTGCCAAATGTCAAAATATTCCATATCAAAATCCACATATATCAAAGGATAAACATGTCTCCTCAAAGAGACATGCAAAAATAAAATAAAATCTTATCCAAAGTCAAAAAAAAATTCAAAGGCCACAAAGGCCCACAAAGCAAAAAGAAAAATTTCAAAGGCCACAAAGGTCCATAAAGAAAAAAGAAAATTCTCAAAGGCCACAAAGGTCCACAAAGCAAAAATCAAAGTCAAAAGCTATGTGGATTCCTAAAATTCTCATAGAAGCAATAAAATCTAAATTGGCATCCAATTTTGCTAATCCAAAAGCTTCCTCCAATCTTCCATCTAAAAACCTATCACCTTCCAAATCCATTTTTCCTCCATCACTCCACCACCCTTCAAGGTGTGTGCCAATGTTGATCTTGCCATCCTTTCCATCCATCCATCAACAAGCCTTCCCACCTCCTATCCATTATCCAACATTCATCCCCCATTATCCTCCTTTAATCCAAACCTTTGCATAAGTCCTTAGCTTCTTCCATCATGCCATTATTCTATCAACATTTATGAATCTAATTCCCATTTTCATAGTTTACTAGAGCACATATTCAAGGGATATTAGTCATGGAACTTGATGCTTGAGTCCTCCCTCCATCTTCCTATCATGCATATACTATCTTCCATTTTCATTTATCCTTTATCCATATCCTATTTTTTTCCCCTTTCTCTTGCACTCTACACTTGGGAGCAAGTTTCGTCCATCTTATCATTAATATTCATCATCCTCTTTACGCTCATTCCTCATAGTTCCACCTTTGATCTTGACAAGGCTAAGGATCTTCTTGAACATCATATATCTTATCCTATACACTTTATCCAAACTTTCCATACCATATCCTTTATCATGTTTCTTATCCTATTCATTTTTATCCATATCTTCCATGCCATATCCTTCACCTTATCCATATTCCACCATTCTATCTAAATACATCCTTTCTTCCCTTCCTTGGTCTTGATGAGGAATAGGGGAAAAATCATTTAGGAATTTGTGTCCATATCTTATCTATTTGATCTTGATCATCCTATTCATTAGTCTTATCCTTGCAGTCTTACGTTCTGTATCTCCCAACTTATCCAAATTCATGTCCCTTTTCCTTCCTTTGATCTCGATGAGACTAGGGGCATATACTTCAACGCATGTTTTAGAAACAACACTCTTGACATGTCCATTTTGTTTGGATCCCATACCATTTAATGACATGACCATTTATAAATCCTTGTCTTGGATTAAACATGTTATTCTCTTGCAAGATAGTCCTTGAATCTCATACCGAGATACCTCCATCCATCACACTTGTCATTTAATCATAATGTTCTTATGCCTTGCTAGACACTAGGGGAAACTCAATGCATCTTTCTTATGAACAAATTATCTCCAATGTGGGTCATCATGTCCCTTTGCAACCTTGAATCTTATCATGCAAATCATATTTGATCCTAGCTATGAAACATTATCCAATCCTCATATATTTTGTCATCAATCATTGACAATCATCAATCTTAGAGGAATTAGTGATCCTAAGTACTTACTGTCATCATGCCCTATGGAATCAATCATTCTTGACATCCAATCAACCAACCATTATCATCTTTTGACAAAAGATATGTTGCTTGTGTGACATGTTTTGTAGTGAATCTTTCCTTTTGATTTATCATTTATCCATGCTTGCATTACCTCTACTGTGGAAGATTTTATTCCTTCAATCAGTAATCTATCACATTTCATCTCACTCCATCTTTAAAACTTCAAAAAATACCAAAAAAAAATCATAAAACATCTTGAAAAAATCCATAAAAAATCATAAAAAGTCTTGAAAAAATACAAAAAAATGGGAAAGTCCTAAAAAAATACAAAAAAAATGAAAAAAGTAAAAAAGTAAAGAGAAATCAATTCGTTCAATTGTGAAAACCACTTTGGTGGCACCTTGAGCAAGTACCATGGTGAAAACCGAGAAATTGGCGCCATGTGTAGAGGCTTTGCTCCTCTTTCCTTTGGAGCTCTACTTGATCTTTCCATCCCAATTCCATTCACCTTTCACTTCATAATAGCCTTCTCACACTCACCATGGCTTGTGAATTGTTTGGCATTCCCCCTTGCTTGCTCGCTTTGCCATGCGTACTAGGTTGGTCCTATCCCTCACTGGGGAATTTCCTCAACGTTAGCTATGGGTTGGGACACTCAACATCTCGTGGTCAAAGAAATTACCCTCTTTGTCCTATCTACTCACTTACGATTCATCTCTTTCCAGCATAAAATGTCTTGAAAAAATCCATCAAAATCATAAAATGTCTTGGAAAAATTCCTAAAAATCATAAAATGTCCTAAAAAAATCCCTAAAAAATCATAAAATGTCCTTAAAAAATCCCTAAAAATCCAAAAAAAAACAAATATTAAAAATCCAAAAAAATCAAATATTCAAAAATTCAAAAAATTCAAAAAAAGTCAAAAAAAATCAAAACATTTCAAAAATACAAAAATCAAAATACCCCCAAAATACAAAAAAAATGGAAAAAGGTCTTTAAAAAAGACAAAAATCAAATAACTTCAAAAATCCCAAAACAATGACACTTTCAGATCGCCACACACCTTATAACTTCAACAAAATCAAAACACGCCACGATTGATAATCAAATGAACATTACAGTGTACCTAACAACACATCTTTCAAATCCAACCAAATGTATAAACTGTGACAAAAATCAGATCTACATGGAAGCATGATGTATGTTTGTTTGTCGATCTTTGATTATTTTATGATTTTATCTTTGGTGGCATGTCTTTTAGCTTCTCGAGGATGTCTTTGACTAGAGAGGTGAGGATGGGGCATGTTCACTTGTTTGTTGTCTATGGATTGTTTCTCATTCATAGGAGGACTTTTCTTAGGACATGGTTGTCTAAAACCATCGAGGACCTGTTGTGACCTTTTTCACACATCGCCCCATTGCAAATGGGGACCCTCGCTGGTTTTCTCTTAGGGTTTAGCTTTGAGTAGCAATTTCATAATCTCTAATATCTGGGAATTCCATATTAAAGTCTGATGTCATCATCCAAGCCAAGTTGGGGGTTTGAGCCTGAAACTGATCGTAAACGTCATAGAAGTGCTTAGAAGACCCTGCAGACGAGGATCGCCTGTGCTTTCACTCAATTCTGACACTTCCTATTTTTTAGGGATTCTGCTTTTTTGCTTTTTTGCTTTTTCGTTTTGGCATTTCGACCAATCTGGAATTTACTATTTTTAGAAAGTTGCTTTTTGATTTTTTCTATTTTTAGAAAGTGCTAGGTGTCACTGGCAGTGGAGTCGAAAGTTTCCATTTTTGGAAATAAAAAGCAAGCAAAATCAGGCAGAGGTCTTGAAAATTGAAAAATCATGAGAAAAGCGCATGCAAAAGCAGGAAAAGTGCATGTAAGGTGAGGAAAAGCAGGAAAAAAGCGCATGCAAAGGTTAAAAAATCAACTGGACAAAATCGCGCCTTTGAGAGAAAATCATTGAAAAATCAAATAAAAAGCAAGCAAATCATGATAAAATTCGCCTAAGTCTGGAAGAGGTGCGCCATCTAGAAAAATCCAGATGAATCTTCGAAAAAATCCAGTTGGGGAATCCGTTTATCAAAGAGAAATCTTGAAAAATCCAACTAAAATTCATCTATTTGAGAAAATTCGCCTTCTACAAGGAAATCCAGTTGGAGAGTTCGAAATTCCAGTTGGACAAAGTGAAAATCGACTAAGGCAAATGAAATATTGAACTAGACTTTAGGAAATTTAAGTTGAAGAGAAATTCCAGTTGGGAAGTAGAAAAATCCAGTTGAAAGTCGAATTCTTCAAGGTGAAAATTGAAAAAATTTCTAAGGCAAAGTCGCCTTGGTAAGAGAAATCCAGTTGAAAAGTCAAAAAGTCCACTTGAGGGTCGAATTTTAATAAAGGCAAAAATAAAAGAAATAACTTAAGTTTTAAAAATGAAACTTAGTTGTCAAGCCAAAAGGGACGCCTTGTTTGAAAAGTCAAAGATCACGATAAGATTGCTTTTTCATTTTTAAAGCAAAAACATCCAATGAGAAGAAGAAGTCGACCTAAATCAATTTGGAAAGGTTTTATTATAAAAGATGATCTTGTGAGCTCATTTTCTATTATTTACAAAGTCGAATTTTTTCACAGGCAAAGCTCTCTCAAGAGAAAGACGTCTTTTTCAGCTGCAAACAGATTTTTTCTTAAATTCCAGAACATAGAATTGGATTTTTTCTCTTCATTTCCAGATTTTTTCAAGCAACTACAAGGTTATTATTGGCGATTTTAAAAGGGAATAGGATTTTTTCATTAAGGATTGGAGAAAACTTCAGTAAAGTCTTAAGAAATCCATAAAATTATTTAAATTTCCATGAATGCTCTTTAAAGATAATAAAGGCGGATCAATTTTTATTAAAAATTTATTCTTTACACAGCCTTTAATCAAGTTCTAGATTTTAAATTTTTTTTTTTTAATTTCTCCAGCCAAGAAATCGCCTTTTTACAAATTTATTAAAAAAATTCTAACTTCGAGCTTCTTATAGGCACAAAGTCTTCTCCAAAGAATGTGGGAGGTGGAGTCAGGAAAGCTCAAGTAAAGGAAGTCCTCAAAGAATTTTACCCAGAATCCCAGTTATCCTCGAAGTGGAAGAAAGTGGCAGATACAAACTTTGAACAGTTTAATGCAATTCAACACAAGAGAAGGATGTTTGGCACTCAGAATGAAATGCCTACGCCTATTGCCACAAATATTGTTAAGTCTGGACTTCATCAAGCAGCAGGATTTCCACCTGTCGTTCAGTGCAGTGAGTTAATGGTTGAGTGTGCTAGAAGGTACAATCCTCAAACAAGATCAATCAAGACACCCAATGGGATCACCTTGGCGTACTTTACAGAGGATTCAGTCAGGGAAGTATTTGGTATTCCCCATCGTCGAAAAATGTTGAACAGGACTCAACAGGAATCACAGGCCATGTTTGATCAAGCCAAGGAATCCTGTATGGACATAGTCAATTCTAACTGGATCAGGGAACCCAAAAGACACCGCTCCAAGTTGCCAAAGAGATTAATTTGCATGGATTTTAAAATAGAATACAATGATATGATTCATATGCTGAATAGGATTATGGGAACTTCTCAAGGAGCCTTCTTTGAAGTATGGATGTTTTCATACGTGGAGGAGATCGTATTGGGAATGGAGGCAATAAATTGGGCTAAGTTAATAAGTGATAATATCGATTCCCAGTTGAGAAACCTAGAGAAGACCAAAACCTTCTATATGAGTTCTTATGTGGTTTATATCTTGGTACGTTTCACCAAGTATAGAGGACTGATTTGTAAAGGCGAAGTTGGACTTCGGAAAGATCAACTCAAATCATATGATTGTTACCCGCAGCTCCAGCTACATTACAGGGACAATTTCAAGATAACAAATGACGCCTTCCTTATGTATATCACACGAGTTCTTCAAGGAACAGTTCAAAGGAGGCTATCTAAAGAAGCTATGGTGATGCTTGACAAGTTCGGATCTTGGTTTATCCAGTTTCTGACATTTACTTATATAAGAATTCATGGATTCTCGGATGCTCCGTATAGACTTCCTCGGTATCCAACAAACAAAATTGTTATGCTTGAAGTTGCAAGGCAACTGGCATGTGTAGATTCTATTCAGGCGAAAAAGAACAAACAGGGAGTGGATTTTCCGGTTGCAATTGGAAAAATGCTAGAAGTCTGCCCCTCATTACAATCAGCCAAAACAGCAAGGGTAGAGTTGCAATTTTATAAATTCAGCACTTATAATCCAAGGTCCGATTATGATCCATACCTGAGAGTTCACGGGAAGAAGTCCCTTCATGTTATGCAGATCGAAGATTATTGGTCTAACTAACTGGACGAGTATGGGGTTAGGAAGAAGACTTGGTCCAGAATTCCAGTTGAACTTGTAAAAAGATGTGACTTGTTCCCTATACTTGACCAAGTAAAAGACAATGGGGACTACATACATCCTCAATTTGAACAGGAAAAAGATAAGCCTATCCTATTTCCTAACTAGACACAACCTGAGTTGACCGATTTGAACATATTGATGAAGGATATTTTAGCATATTCAAGGGAATGGGTTGACAGTCAGCTCAACAGGTTGAGGAAAGAAGGAATTTCTCTTACTTATGCCACATTGAGCAATAAGGAAAGCCAGGAGGAAGCAATTGGCGAAAGTCTTGATGAACTTTTGTATCCTAGCAAGAGGAAGGTAGTGAGTGGAAACCTTCATATAGAGGAAAAAGAATCAGCTAGCGGAGAATTGGAGAGTAAGAAGCAAAAAGTGACTGAAAATCCATCATCTTCAAGTACTTTGTCAGTTGGAGTAATTGAAAAGGTATCCATTGTTGATATTGAGCCGAGCTATGAGCAAGAAATCCAGTTTCAAGAGTTAGAACAGTTGGATTCTCTCCAAGAACAGATCCTCACTGAGTGTTTGGAAGGGGATGATACTTTGATGATTGAAGGTGCAGGAGATACTGAGATCCTTGAGAATAATGAAGAGCTAGGAGATGAGGTAATTTCTGCTCTAAAAGGAATTAATGATGATGTTCAGTTAGAAGATGGGATGGAATTATCCACTATCCCAGATTGGTTGACCGCAAGTTTGAAGAAGAAATCCAGACCACTGGATGAAGTTCAACCAGTTGAAAGCATGCAAGACTTCCTAGAGAGAATTGGCAAAGCTAAAACGCCAAAGAATCCTAAGAAGTATTCTCAGATTACCAGGAATGATGCAGGATCCAGGATCTTACAGGTGGCAGTCCCGAAAATTGATAAGCCAAAAGATCTGATTACTCCTATGGATTACGAGGTTACAACGTTGGAAATTGGGCCAACCACGATAGATCAAGATTTCCATGAGTTAGCAGATACTTCTAAATCCATCAAGGAGAAGTTCGACAAAGCAGAGGAGAAGAAAGAAAGGTTAGAGTTGGAAAATCTAAGGCTAATGGAGTTCATTCAGCAGCTAACAGCTCCTTTGCGCCAAGAAGGTGAAGCTTTTATTCCACCGTCATCTCTTACTCCGGAATCCGTTGATGTTCTTGAAGCTATGAGGATCACGAGTCAAGCAACCAAGAGTTGGGTGACCAATATTTCAAAATAGATGGAGCAATTCTTAGAGAAGTGCGCCCAAACTTATGACAGATCTGCCTTGCTTATAACTGAAGTTAGTCAAGTTGAGGACAATTGGGAAGATTTCCAGTACGTACAGGACAAAGTGATACCTCGTTTGAGGGTTCTAAAGGAAGTTTCCTTGCAAATATTGATCCAGGAAGGTGTTATCGAAGAAGGAGCCTCATATGATTTCAACAGGTGGTATCATTCCTTATTGGCTAAAAGGAAGACATATGACGGAATGAAGAAAGAATGTGCTGCTATACGGAGCGCAGCTGAGAAAATTCAGTTCAAAATCCTCACTTCTCTTGAAGGATTGACAGGACAGGAGCATCATGATGCAAATGGCTTAGATTTAGAAGGACTAAAGAAAAGCGTGATGAACATTTACTTCAAGGAAGTGCAGGTTATTACAGAGAATCAGCTTGATGATATGTCTTCCCTTTTGACCTTCATGGATAACTTTCAGAAGCAGGAGGATAGATGGGAAAGTACTTTCACTCAATGCCTGGAAACCTTGGACGTGATCGGAGTGCAACTAGATTCTATGCCAAGTATCTCAATGGAGGAACTCGATTCTGTGTTAGCTAAATTTCTTGCATTTGCAGCTAGGGAGCGATCCAAAGGGAATTGCATTCTGGATTCCCACTTGCTCGAATGATTCGTAGGGTGTCATCATTTTCCATACTCCAAGTGGCTTGTTCTGCTTGCGCCATGTGTCCTTTGAGTTGGTTATGCTTTTTAGGGTTAGGGTTTATCAAATTTAATCTTGGCCATTGATCTCAAATTTAATCTTGGCCATTGCTTTGTAATTGGGGTGCCTATATAAACCTCACTCATTTCATTTATTCAGGGAGAGACTTATGAAATTGTTGCAACTATTGTTGTTTAAATAATAAGTGGATTCAGAGTTGAGCATTTGTTATTTTTATGAGCCCGCATGGTTTCATTGACTTCTTCAATAGAGTAAATTTGTTTTCAAGTATTTTAGATGAATGAAAGATTGATAGTGTTGGAAATAGTGGAATTCGTTCATACCTTTTTCAATTGAATGATTTTCAATTTGATGTGTAAGGTTAGTCTGAACATTGAAATTGCTTGACTTGAATTCTATTACCTATATGCATTGATTGAATTGATGGTGGTATTGTGTAATAGGATATCTTTTGTAAACCCATTGAAGATTGCACTGTCTTTGTCTAGTTGTAGTACCGTGCTTGGCGAAGCAAAGATTGGTTTAAATTTCACCATCCAGCATCTGTCTCTTAAGTTCGTAGGAGTAGCTTTGCATAAATCTAGTTCCTTAACCCTCATCCCTTTTTCTTTTATTTTATTCCAAACCGAAAATCCCAAAAATATAAGATCATTCAACGTTACATCAATTCTAATTCCTACTTTGAATAACCTACTATCCAAGGGTCCCTTTGTGAAACCAGCATATCACATCATCCATTGAGCTTGTCCATCCCCCAAAACGGAACATTGGAATTACCGTATGACCTTTCTAGCAATCTTAGCATAAGAGGTAATTTTTCAAGAGAGGATAGAGCTGCCTTTGGGCATTCTTTTATTCTGGTGTTTGGTGTGTCACAAAACACGCATCAACACGAATTGGCGCTAGAAGGAGGGCCTGATTTGCGATAGTGAAGTTATCCCGAAATAGACAAAATGCAGTATGGTGTTGCCGCATGAATTTCCTTTTAACATACCTGTTGAGAAACCAAATCAACCACCTACCGATATCATTGATCAATTGTACTCACTAGCTTGGAAAACACAGACCGATCGTGTCCAGTTTGGTCAGACTAGCCGTGTTCTCGCTAGAGAGGAAGAAAAGGGAAAACATTTTGAAGAAGCAATTCAAAGAGATTTAATAAGACAGAAAATTGATCGTTTGAAACAGACTTTTGACGAGATAGAACGATCATTTGCGACCAGTTCATCTTCAACAACTCCAAGTTCTTCCAAGACCATGAAGAATGGTGCTTCCGGCCAACGTTCCTAATCCAAATCAGGATCCGCAACCGGTACTACAACCAAACTTAGGTTTTCATGACGAGCAGGAAGACGTTATCACCGAATTGTTTAGCCTTGCTTGGCAAGTAAAAAGAAATGCCCTTGACTGGATCCGAATGCATTTTATCCTTGAAGAAGAAGAAGAGAGAGCTAGGCGTATTGAGTTCAACATTCAGAGAGATCTCCTTGTGGAAATATTTGAAGCTCTCCAACGACAGCAGAATCAACAAGTTCATCAACAAGCAAAACCAGCCAGCTCGTGAAGTGGTCCCTCCACGTCCTCAACAAGATTGAAGAAGGCACACTGGATCGAATTGGTTCTTTCTCAGCGGATTGATTTCGAAGGATTACTAGATCTACACCGAATTCTTTCAAGGAATTTTTGGAGTTGTCACCCTATAGAAACAAACAAAGAAAAAAGACAGAAAAATCACAAGGTGAAACATCTAGCGCAGAAGTCCTAGTGAAGAGATATTATCACCAAGAAGAGAAGCACCAACTAGAGAAGTTTCCTCCAGTCTATTCCAGACACCGCCACCGCAGGTTCCAATATCAAGCTCTGCTCAAGTTCCAGTATTTGTACAACCCATTCAACCAGTTCAGATAAATCAGCCAAACGTTCCAATGGCTTGGCGTCCAACTAACGCATCACCTCTTACTACACTTGCCGATTATCATGAGATGCCAAAGAATCCGGAGCATTTTTGCTCCAAATTCCAAGTTGGTGATATGAACTGAACAGCTGATGAACATATCAAGATTTTTGAAGATACTCTCCAGAATCGAGATATTCAACATGAAGATGTAGCATGTCGATTGTTCCCATGCTCTTTAGGAGAGGAAGCATATTATTGGTACGTCAACCTACCAGTGAATTCAATCCGAACTTGGCAAAATCTAAAAGATGCCTTCTTGGAAAAATTTCAATTGCCAACCACACCAGCTGAACTCTACCGACATTTTGTTGAAGTGAAAAGATCAGAACATGAACCAATCAACACCTTCAACAACAGATTTCATAAGGCGTATACCAGGTTATGTGATCCTTATGAATTGAATGATGCAGTGGCATTACCAGTATACTATGCTGCTTTGGATAGTCTCACTTCCATGTTTGTAAGAAGAGCCAACCCAGTTCCGCCCGACCTCAAAGGAGCATATGCCGAAGCAATTAAAGTTAACTCTGACTTAGGCATGAATGTTGTTGGACCACTTAACCATTTGGGGTATGCTGCTATGCCAAACCAAATAACAGGAATCAACCAGGCATTGGCACATCACACGCCAGTAATGAACCCCATTCTGCCACCCAATAATCAATTGGTAATTCACCCAGGAGGTCCCATTTCTCAAGCACAACCTTCACAACCTGTGAATCTACAGAGTACAACAACGTCCACCAAGACACAAGAAGAAAAGGAAGAAATGAAAGAGTTGGTTGAACAAGTGAAGAAATTGTCTACTGAAGTAACTCATCTGAGAAATCAAAACAATCAACTCCATAACATGCAAAGGAATTCTCAAGGATACCAAGGTAATTATAAAAATTACCAAGGTCAATCAGGTAATGCTCAAGGCTACCGCAACAATAACCAAGGATATCAGAAGAGGACATGGAATACAGGACCAACTAATGGAAACGTAACATCACCCCTAGATAATCCTGCAACTCGAGAAAATCAACTGACAGAAATTATACTCCTCACCGAGTCAGCCTTGTTAGGATGGTGTTGGTTACACAACACCAATCAGCATTCTAAGACACAGTGCAGAGAATTTCAGCTCGCAGCCGACATTTTCTAGAGGGAAATACAAAGGGAAATACCAGATGACCCATCCACTGCTATAGTCCCTGTAGTGAAGTATGATCAAGCTCTAGTTTTGGACGACTTCACATTTCCACCACAGTTTGAACAATATCAAGCACCTGATCAATTTGGAAGATTCCCACCAGCATCAGCCAATGAGCCAGTGGAGGCGCCACCTCCTATGTATTCACACGCAATTGCTGACGGACCAGTGGAAGATACAACGAAGTACTATTTCCTACCCCTAAACGACAGTGTACTAGTCGAAGGCATAAAAGAAGTTCAGACGTTTCAACAAACAGGGAACGGGCAACCAAAGGTTTATTATAGAAAGAATCAAGAGCCCTTAACCACATCAGTTCCCCCACACAATTTTCAAACTCCACCGCACCCGAATACTAGTAATAACCCTTCTCTTCCAAAGGACGCACCACAATACAGGCAAGGGAATAATGCTAGCAGTTCTGCTAGTAGCACTCCTCCTAAAGATGAATTGAAGAGATTAAGCCGGTACGTGACTGAAGAAGTGAAGAAAATCAAAGTGAACATGTCATTGTTTGAGCTAATGAAGGTACCGGAAATAAGGACTACGTTTCTTGATAGCTTGAAAGATCCAATGCAGGATCCAGCTTACACAGTTCAAAAGACTGCAAATCTTACAGGCAATGTCAATATGGTTCAAGATGAACAATTACAATTTTTTCAAGAACAACCACGGAATGCAAATGTTTCCTATGGATCTCAGAGTTCCAAAGTGACTCGAGGAATGTATGAAGTGAAAGAAGGCGTAGAAATGTCGGGACATAAAACAATGAAAGTTGAACAAACACGCCAAAGTTCAAAGGAAAACAAGACAGAAAATTCAATTAAAGGAGCAGAAGTTTCACAAATTGAGAAGAATAATAAAGTCAAAACAAAAGAGACGGAAGACGGTGCGCAGAAAGGAAGCCCTGTGATATCTTATCAAGGGAAAGATGAACCAGCTCCCTTCCTCGTCTCGCTTAGAATTTTCAATAAACTCCTACATAATTGTTTGATTGATTCAGGAGCGTCTAGTAATGTAATGCCTTTAAATGTTTGTCAAAGATTGGGACTAACACCTACAAAGACGAACAAGAAAGTGACACAATTAGACAAGACGGAGGTTCTAGTCGTAGGAGAGTTGAACAATATTCATATGCAAATATCAACTGACCCGAGAATTCAACATTTCATTGATATTTCAGTGGTCGATATCCCAGGAGGATATGGAATGGTTCTAGGAAGAGACTGGACCCGAAGGTTAAATGGTTACTTCGCCACGGATTTTTCGCACATGTGGTTACCATGGAAGGGTATTCCAAATCAAATCAAAGTTGAAAGTACACCAAGACTTAAGATGATAATTACCGAGTACGGGGAAAGTAATGAAATTTTGTTTTGTGAAATAGATCTCGGCCAGTACAGACCGAAAGCATCGGAGATCCTGATGTTACATTGCTCAAGCAATCAGGAAGATACACCAAAAAATTCAGAGGTTCTTACGGAAAGTGATGAAGAACTTTCACCAGATGAAGGTGAAAGCATGTTTGAAAATTTTAGAAGATTTGTGCTCAAGAGCACAAAACAAGAGAAAGAACTGGGGAATCATGCTTTCATACAAGACTTATTGCTGCCCAATTGGTGTCAGATCCACAATGCTTTTCATTCAGAGTTTTCCTGTGTGATGTGTAAAATGGCATTGGACCAAGTATACAAAATATTTCCCCAAGTCCCTGGAGATGAATACTTCAAGTTGACAGTACAAGATGAAAACAGTAACTCTGACAAAGAATCCTCACCAGAGGCAGAAATCACTCAAGAAGTGAATGAAGTTCAAATAGATTATTCAGTTGAAGAAATTCAAAAGAAAGAAACACCTCGTCCCATACAATTACCAGATCAAGAGCAAGTTTGGACCTTGAGATTTGATGGTTCAAAATCCAAGAAGGGCAATGGAGCTGGTTATGAGCTGATTAACCCATCAGGTGAGGCTTACTTATCAGCCCTGAGATTATAGTTTCCCTGTACCAACAACGTGGCCGAATATGAGTCCCTAGTCCACGGATTGCTCCACGCAATCCAGAAGAAGGCTAAAATCTTGCATGTTTACGGCAACTCGGAAGTTGTGGTAAGGCAAGTAAGAAAGAAATACGCTTGCCATGACAAAAGATTGTGAGGATATAGAAACCGAGTATGGGATCTCATTGAAAGCTTTGATGCTTTTAATATCAAATCAGTATATCGTTCTCAAAATAAAGTGGCGAATTCCTTAGCCCAATCAGCAAGTTCACTGGAACCACTCGAGATGGATGCTGTCAAGAAATTTACAGTAGAAATCACCTCGACTCCATCAATCCCAGACAACATTACAAACTTCCAAGTGTTTGATGATGATAAACACATCCTGGACTTCCTGACTAATTCTGATATTTTCCTCACTCAAGTCATTGACGAAGAAGAAGATCAAGGGGAAACTGAATTTGATGCAGATGGTATTATGAACCTAAAGACTAACATCATTCCCAGAGGGATGATCCAGCTCGAGATAATCTTTGACCAAGATCATATCAATGCCATAAAGCAGCAAAGAAATGAAGGAGGCCAACATGAAGCGGTCAACTTGGGAACACAAAAGGAAGTGAGAAATGTTCTTATTGGCAAAGTATGCACGAGTGAAGAAAAAGAGCAGATAATAAAAAGTTTAAAAGAATTTAAAGACATTATTGCCTGGGACTATGAGGGCCTGAAAACATATGACACTTCAATTATTACACATACTATTCCCCTCAGAGCAGGAAGTAAACCATTCAGGCAACGCCAAAGGCCTGTGAATCCTCTACTGGAACCCCTTATTCTTCAAGAAGTTAAGAAGCTACTTTCAGCAGGAATTATCTTCCCAGTACGACACTCAACGTGGGTCGCCAATTTGGTGCCCATCCGCAAGAAGAATGGAGAGATAAGACTATGTGTAGACTTCTGGAACCTTAATAAGGCCTCGGAAAAGGATAATTATCCACTGCCCTCATTAGATGAAGTTATTCAAGTTGTAAACGGATCCCAGATGATGTCATTCCTGGATGGATATTCTGGCTACAACCAAGTCCTCGTTGAACCTGAAGATAGGCTCAAGATGACATTTGCAACAAAATGGGGTACATTTGCTTACAAGAGGATGTCGTTTGGTCTAATCAATGTCGGAGCCACCTTTCAAAGAGCTATGGATATTGCTTTCAAGGACCTCATAGGGAGATGTATCATTGTCTACATGGATGACCTTACTGTGTTTTCAAAGGAAAGAGAAAATCATGCCAAAGACTTAATAAGGATATTTGAGAGATGCAGAAGATACGGGATATCCTTGAATCCAAAAAAATGCATATTCGGGGTAACAGAGGGAAAATTACTTGGTCATGTGATAACAGAGAAGGGTATTCTTATTGATCCAGACCGAGTAGAGGCTATTTCAAGGATTGGTCTGCCGACAAGCCAAAAGGAATTAAAATCTTTCTTCGGAAAGATTAACTTTGTGAGAAAGTTCATCACAGTATTTGCTGAGATAGTTAGACCCTTGAATGAAATGCTCAAGAAGGATGCGAAGATAGAATGGATGGAGCAAACGCGGAAAGCCTTTGAAGAAATTAAGCAGGCCATAGTTGATGCTCCTGTCTTGGTTAGTCCTGATTATACAAAACCTTTCTATCTCTACTCTTTTTCCTCAGAACACACAAGTGCCGCCATATTAACATAGAAGACAGTTGAGAAGGATGAACATCCTATTGCTTTTATGAGTGCACCTTTTAAGGATGCAGAGCTGAGATACCCAAACGTCGAAAAACAAGCATATGCTTTGGTCAAAGGAATAAAGAAATTTCGACATTATATTTTAAGAAGTAAAGTCTTTGCTATAGTTCCAGACGTGACTGTCAAGACCCTTCTCATGCAAAATGAATTAGGAGAGAGAAGAGGAAAATGGGTCACAATTATCCAAGAGTACGACGTTGAAATTCAGCCCATGAAGATTGTCCGCGGTCAAGCTCTAACACAAACAATTGCCACAGGACCAGAAATTGTACACCAGGTGTACGAATTACAGGAAGTATCCCAAGATGAATGGTATGATGATATCACATATTTTTTGCTCAATCACAAATGCCCCAACCATCTCAATCCAATACAGAAGAGGGCTCTGAGAATGAAGAGTCAAAGATATATGTTGCAGGGGGCAGTGTTGTATAGGAGAAATCATGAAGGAATTTTCCTAAGGTGTTTGGGAAAAGAGGAAGCCAAGCAGATAATAGAACACTTTCATTCCAGATTTGGAATTGGCCATGGAGGAGCACTAGCAACAGCGCACCAGGTTCTAATGGCAGGCTATTATTGGCCAACAGTTTTCAAAGATGTATACGATCATGTAAAAACCTGCCACACGTGCCCAATAACGGCTGCTCGAGATAAGAACCCTGCTATGCCGCTCCAACCAGTGATCGAGGTGTGACCCTTTGCGAAGTGGGGACTAGACTTCATTGGTACGATCAATCCACCTTCATCTGCGCAACACAGGTATATTCTAACCGCGACTAACTATTGCACCAGATGGTCAGAAGCTCAAGCACTGAAATTATGCACGACATACACAGTAATTAAGTTCTTAGAAGAAAACATTATCACCAGGTTTGGCTGTCATTATGCTTTAGTTTGTGATAATGGTTCTACATTTTCTTCTCTGAAATTTTCTAACTGGGCTTTTGAATATGGGGTGAATTTAAAGTTTTCTTCGAATTATTATCCCCAAGGACATGGATTGGCCGAATCTACCAATAAGAATTTTTTGAATGTCATAAAGAAGCTGTTGGACAAAAACCCGAAAGATTGGCATACACAGTTGAGATTCGCCCTTTGGGCGGATAGAGTGAGAATAAAAGGTTCCTTGGGTACATCGCCATATCATCTCGTTTACGGACAAGATCCCATATTTCCGATACAACTAAGGATTCCCACGTTACAGTTCATGCAAGAGTGCCTAGACCAAGAAGACAAAGTCAAAACCAGATTGTCTCAGCTGTTACTGTTGGAAGAGAAAAGAGATCAGGCACTGGAGAATTTTTCAAAACACCAAGGAATTGTGAAAAGATGGTTTGACCGAAGAACTAGAATGAAAGCATTTAGAATTTCTGACTTAGTCCTTTGTTGGGACAAAGCACATGAGCGGAAAGGAGACCATGAAAAGTTTGACAATCTATGGATGGGTCCCTATCAGATTTCAGAGATTCTCGGAGACAATGCATTTAGACTGAAGACGTTAACCGGAGAGGATGTTCCATTGCCTGTTAATGGGCGATTCCTCAAACACTATTTCCAGTCTTAGACTCTTCGCGAGTCTTGCTTTGTACATAATTAGTCTAGTTTCTTTCCGGTTGGGTTTTGTTTTAGTTTAGTTTCCCTTGCTTTGGTGTGCGTTAGTTTAGTTGTTCCTGTTTTCTTAGATTAGTTTGCTTTGTTTGCTTTCGTTTGTTGCTTTAGGCTTGGTTTTGAATAAATGAGGATCCACATCTGCAAAGGATGGTGAAGATTTAAGGCACACAGTGGTCTTATTCTGCAAAGTAATGAACGAATCATTCCTTTGATAAATATTTGTTAGGGATCCCGGAATCCGAGATTGAATTCTCTAGTTTAACTCTAGGTTAGGATTTGTACTTGGCTAGAAGGGAATCCTCTATTGTGTTTTGACACTAAATCTTATAATCATCATATTTTACACACTTAATGAAATCTCTGAGTCATTATGGTCTCCTAGGCGAAGTCATTGGCTAAACTAAGAGTAATCAAAAGTCTCGCTTCAGCGCCACTATAATGCTCAAACCCAGGTGAGCCTCGATGCTTACAGGCCAAAATGTGGAAATATGCAAAATATCAAGAATATCAAAAAAAGAGAAAAAAGAGAACCAAAAGAAAAGAATGAAACACTTGGCTTTTGGGTGTGCGGACATCTCTACAGGTGTACAAAAGGATCAAAACAATGATAAATCGCTGGAAGTAGAGAAATCTCCGTGAGATTATAGAAGATAACCTCGTCGGGGCTATAGACGCTCGCTGGCAGCGAGGCTCTATCCAAGGATGCTTTTGGAGTTGAGACAAAATACACAAATAGCCTTGATGGAACCAAAGAGTCATATTGGTCTTACGGGATGGAAATGAATGCATTTGCACCCACTTGTGATTAGGAGAAAAGGTGTCTTAATCCAATTTAGAATTCCTATCCTTTTGGAGTACAAATTTTAACCTAAGGATAAGTCAGTGTGATTTAAATCAGAGATTCCGGATTCAAAATGGGTCTTTATCTTAGGAATGTTCTGAAACATTCCTCACGTGGAGTCGCCAGATGTTGTGACCTTTTTCACACATCGCCCCATTGCAAATGGGGACCCTCGCTGGTTTGCTCTTAGGGTTTAGCTTTGAGTAGCAATTTCATAGTCTCTAATATCTGGGAATTCCATATTAAAGTCTGATGTCATCATCCAAGCCAAGTTGGGAGTTTGAGCTTGAAACTGATCGTAAACGTCATAGAAGTGCTTAGAAGACCCTGCAGACGACGATCGCCTGTGCTTTCGCTCAATTCTGACACTTCCTATTTTTTAGGGATTCTGCTTTTTTGCTTTTTTGCTTTTTTCGTTTTTGGCATTTCTGGACCAATCTGGAATTTACTATTTTTAGAAAGTTGCTTTTTGCTTTTTTCTATTTTTAGTAAGTTTCTATTTTTAGAAAGTGCTAGGTGTCACTGGCAGTGGAGTCGAAAGTTTCCATTTTTGGAAATAAAAAGCAAGCAAAATCAGGCAGAGGTCTTGAAAATCGAAAAATCATGAGAAAAGCACATGCAAAAGCAGGAAAAGTGCATGCAAGGTGAGGAAAAGCAGGAAAAAAGCGCATGCAAAGGTTAAAAAATCAACTGGACAAAATCGCGCCTTTGAGAGAAAATCATTGAAAAATCAAATAAAAAGCAAGCAAATCATGATAAAATTCGCCTAAGTCTGGAAGAGGTGCGCCATCTAGAAAAATCCAGATGAATCTTCGAAAAAATCCAGTTGGGGAATCCGTTTATCAAAGAGAAATCTTGAAAAATCCAACTAAAATTCATCTATTTGAGAAAATTCGCCTTCTACAAGGAAATCCAGTTGGAGAGTTCGAAATTCCAGTTGGACAAAGTGAAAATCGACTAAGGCAAATGAAATATTGAACTGGACTTTAGGAAATTTAAGTTGAAGAGAAATTCCAGTTGGGAAGTAGAAAAATCCAGTTGAAAGTCGAATTCTTCAAGGTGAAAATTGAAAAAATTTCTAAGGCAAAGTCGCCTTGGTAAGAGAAATCCAGTTGAAAAGTCAAAAAGTCCACTTGAGGGTTGAATTTTACTAAAGGCAAAAATAAAAGAAATAACTTAAGTTTTAAAAATGAAACTTAGTTGTCAAGCCAAAAGGGACGCCTTGTTTGAAAAGTCAAAGATCACGATAAGATTGCTTTTTCATTTTTAAAGCAAAAACATCCAATGAGAAGAAGAAGTCGACCTAAATCAATTTGGAAAGGTTTTATTATAAAAGATGATCTTGTGAGCTCATTTTCTATTATTTACAAAGTCGAATTTTTTCACAGGCAAAGCTCTCTCAAGAGAAAGACGTCTTTTTCAGCTGCAAACAGATTTTTTCTTAAATTCCAGAACATAGAATTGGATTTTTTCTCTTCATTTCCAGATTTTTTCAAGCAACTGCAAGGTTATTATTGGCGATTTTAAAAGGGAATAGGATTTTTTCATTAAGGATTGGAGAAAACTTCAGTAAAGTCTTAAGAAATCCAGAAAATTATTTAAATTTCCATGAATGCTCTTTAAAGATAATAAAGGCGGATCAATTTTTATTAAAAATTTATTCTTTACACAGCCTTTAATCAAGTTCTGGATTTTAAATTTTTTTTTTTAATTTCTCCAGCCAAGAAATCGCCTTTTTACAAATTTATTAAAAAATTTCTAACTTCGAGCTTCTTATAGGCACAAAGTCTTCTCCAAAGAACGTGGGAGGTGGAGTCAGGAAAGCTCAAGTAAAGGAAGTCCTCAAAGAATTTTACCCGGAATCCCAGTTATCCTCGAAGTGGAAGAAAGTGGCAGATACAAACTTTGAACAGTTTAATGCAATTCAACACAAGAGAAGGATGTTTGGCTCTCAGAATGAAATGCCTACACCTATTGCCACAAATATTGTTAAGTCTGGACTTCATCAAGCATCAGGATTTCCACTTGCCGTTCAGTGCAGTGAGTTAATGGTTGAGTGTGCTAGAAGGTACAATCCTCAAACAAGATCAATCAAGACACCCAATGGGATCACCTTGGCGTACTTTACAGAGGATTCAGTCAGGGAAGTATTTGGTATTCCCCATCGTCGAAAAATGTTGAACAGGACTCAACAGGAATCACAGGCCATGTTTGATCAAGCCAAGGAATCATGTATGGACATAGTCAATTCTAACTGGATCAAGGAACCCAAAAGACACCGCTCCAAGTTGCCAAAGAGATTAATTTGCACGGATTTTAAAATAGAATACAGTGATATGATTCATATGCTGAACAGGATTATGGGAACTTCTCAAGGAGCCTTCTTTGAAGTATGGATGTTTTCATACGTGGAGGAGATCGTATTGGGAATGGAGGCAATAAATTGGGCTAAGTTAATAAGTGATAATATCGATTCCCAATTGAGAAACCTAGAGAAGACCAAAACCTTCTATATGAGTTCTTATGTGGTTTATATCTTGGCACGTTTCACCAAGTATAGAGGACTGATTTGTAAAGGCGAAGTTGGACTTCGGAAAGATCAACTCAAATCATATGATTGTTACCCGCAGCTCCAGCTACATTACAGGGACAATTTCAAGATAACAAATGACGCCTTCCTTATGTATATCACGCGAGTTCTTCAAGGAACAGTTCAAAGGAGGCTATCTAAAGAAGCTATGGTGATGCTTGACAAGTTCGGATCTTGGTTTATCCAGTTTCCGACATTTACTTATATAAGAATTCATGGATTCTTGGATGCTCCGTACAGACTTCCTCGGTATCCAACAGACAAAATTGTTATGCTTGAAGTTGCAAGGCAACTGGCATGTGTAGATTCTATTCAGGCGAAAAAGAACAAACAGGGAGTGGATTTTCCGGTTGCAATTGGAAAAATGCTAGAAGTCTGCCCCTCATTACAATCAGCCAAAACAGCAAGGGTAGAGTTGCAATTTTATAAATTCAGCACTTATAATCCAAGGTCCGATTATGATCCATACCTGAGAGTTCACGGGAAGAAGTCCCTTCATGTTATGCAGATCGAAGATTATTGGTCTAACTTGGTGGACGAGTATGGGGTTAGGAAGAAGACTTGGTCCAGAATTCCAGTTGAACTTGTAAAAAGGTGTGACTTGTTCCCTATACCTGACCAAGTAAAAGACAACGGGGACTACATACATCCTCAATTTGAACAGGAAAAAGATAAGCCTATCCTATTGCCTAACTAGACACAACCTGAGTTGACCGATTTGAACATATTGATGAAGGATATTTTAGCATATTCAAGGGAATGGGTTGACAGTCAGATCAACAGGTTGAGGAAAGAAGGAATTTCTCTTACGTATGCCACATTGAGCAATAAGGAAAGCCAGGAGGAAGCAATTGGCGAAAGTCTTGATGAACTTTCGTATCCTAGCAAGAGGAAGGTAGTGAGTGGAAACCTTCATATAGAGGAAGAAGAATCAGCTGGCGGAGAATTGGAGAGTAAGAAGCAAATAGTGATTGAAAATCCATCATCTTCAAGTACTTTGTCAGTTGGAGTAATTGAAAAGGTATCCATTGTTGATATCGAGCCGAGCTATGAGCAAGAAATCCAGTTTCAAGTGTTAGAACAGTTGGATTCTCTCCAAGAACAGATCCTCACTAAGTGTTTGGAAGGGGATGATACTTTGATGATTGAAGGCGCAGGAGATACTGAGATCCTTGAGAATAATGAAGAGCTAGGAGATGAGGTAATTTCTGCTCTAAAAGGAATTAATGATGATGTTCAGTTAGAAGATGGGATGGAATTATCCACTATCCCATATTGGTTGACCGCAAGTTTGAAGAAGAAATCCAGACCACTGGATGAAGTTCAACCAGTTGAAAGCATGCAAGACTTCCTAGAGAGAATTGGCAAAGCTAAAACGCCAAAGAAGCCTAAGAAGTATTCTCAGATTACCAAGAATGATGCAGGATCCAGGATCTTACAGGTGGCAGTCCCGAAAATTGATAAGCCAAAAGATCTGATTACTCCTATGGATTACGAGGTTACAACGTTGGACATTGGGCCAACCACGATAGATCGGGATTTCCATGAGTTAGCAGATACTTCTAAAGCCATCAAGGAGAAGTTCGACAAAACATAGGAGAAGAAAGAAAGGTTAGAGTTGGAAAATTTAAGGCTAATGGAGTTCATTCAGCAGCTAACAGGTCCTTTGCGCCAAGAAGGTGAAGAATTTATTCCACCGTCATCTCGTACTCCAGAATCCGTTGATGTTCTTGAAGCTATGAGGATCACGAGTCAAGCAACCAAGAGTTGGGTGACCAATATTTCAAAATAGATGGAGCAATTCTTAGAGAAGTGCGCCCAAACTTATGACAGATCTGCCTTGCTTATAACTGAAGTTAGTCAAGTTGAGGACAATTGGGAATATTTCCAGTACGTACAGGACAAAGTGATACCTCGTTTGAGGGTTCTAAAGGAAGTTTCCTTGCAAATATTGATCCAGGAAGGTGTTATCGAAGAAGGAGCCTCATATGATTTCAGCAGGTGGTATCATTCCTTATTGGCTAAAAGGAAGACATATGACGGAATGAAGGAGGAATGTGTTGCTATACGGAGCGCAGCTGAGAAAATTCAGTTCAAAATCCTCACTTCTCTTGAAGGATTGACAGGACAGGAGCATCATGATGCAAATGGCTTAGATTTAGAAGGACTAAAGAAAAGCGTGATGAACATTTACTTCAAGGAAGTGCAGGTTATTACAGAGAATCAGCTTGATGATATGTCTTCCCTTTTGACCTTCATGGATAACTTTCAGAAGCAAGAGGATAGATGGGAAAGTACTTTCACTCAATGCCTGGAAACCTTGGACGTGATCGTAGTGCAACTGGATTCTATGCCAAGTATCTCAATGGAGGAACTCGATTCTGTGTTAGCTAAATTTCTTGCATTTGCAGCTAGGGAGCGATCCAAAGGGAATTGCATTCTGGATTCCCACTTGCTCGAATGATTTGCAGGGTGTCGTCATTTTCCATACTCCAAGTGGCTTGTTCTGCTTGCGCCATGTGTCCTTTGAGTTGGTTATGCTTTTTAGGGTTAGGGTTTATCAAATTTAATCTTGGCCATTGATCTCAAATTTAATCTTGGCCATTGCTTTGTAATTGGGGTGCCTATATAAACCCCACTCATTTCATTTATTCAGGGAGAGACTTATGAAATTGTTGCAACTATTGCTGTTTAAATAATAAGTGGATTCAGAGTTGAGCATTTGTTATTTTTATGAGCCCGCATGGTTTCATTGACTTCTTCAATAGAGTAAATTTGTTTTCAAGTATTTTAGATGAATGAAAGATTGATAGTGTTGGAAATAGTGGAATTAGTTCATACCTTTTTCAATTGAATGATTTTCAATTTGATGTGTAAGGTTAGTCTGAATATTGAAATTGCTTGACTTGAATTCTATTACCTATATGCATTGATCGAATTGATGGTGGTATTGTGTAATAGGATATCTTTTGTAAACCCATTGAAGATTGCACCGTCTTTGTCTAGTTGTAGTACCGTGCTTGGCGAAGCAAAGATTGGTTTAAATTTCACCATCCAGCATCTGTCTCTTAAGTTTGTAGGAGTAGCTTTGCATAAATCTAGTTCCTTAACCCTCATCCCTTTTTCTTTTATTTTATTCCAAACCGAAAATCCCAAAAATATAAGATCATTCAATGTTACATCAATTCTAATTCCTACTTTGAATAACCTACTATCCAAGGGTCCCTTTGTGAAACCAGCATATCACATCATCCATTGAGCTTGTCCATCCCCCAAAACGGAACATTGGAATTACTGTATGACCTTTCTAGCAATCTTAGCATAAGAGGTAATTTTTCAAGAGAGGATAGAGCTGCCTTTGGGAATTCTTTTATTCTGGTGTTTGGTGTGTCACAAAACACGCATCAACAGGACCTATGAGTCCAGTGTGGATACATGCATTCCTTGTCTGATAGTGTTTTTCATGCAATAAGTAATCAAGTCATCTAAGGTCCTTATACCGAGATGCTTATACTTCATTGCTAAATAAAAACACAAACAGTATTCAGGTCGTCTAGAAGTTCATGTTACCTAGACGCTTATACTAATTTGCGACATAATAAGCTCAATGATGATATAAGCACTTAAAAAGCACAAGAATTTTTATCACCTTGCATTCTCCCTTTCATCAATCATTTCTTTCATTGTCTTTACCCCTCATTTTCTCTTCATCATTTTTTTCATCTTCCTTGTCGCAAAGAAATCAATTAATTGCTTTATCCAAGTGATGTATGTCTCTTGAATCAAATCTCAAAGCAATAAACTTGCTTCTCAAAATCTCATAACCCCTGATCAATCAATCAATCAATCATTGTATCAACTTGTCTTGTGCAAGCATCAATCTCAATTAGCTTAATCAACTCATCAACCCGACTATACTGATCATTACCATCAATTGTTCAGTTACACCCATCAACTATGCATTTTCATCAAATGTACATCATAGCTTAATCACTTGTGCAATATCATTCATCTAATCATTTTCCCGTAATCTATCGAGAGATCAATCTTACAATTCGTTCGATTAATCTCTCGAGGGGGCATATCATATTCATCATTATCATTATCAGGATATCTTTGGGGCATGTATCAGTTGATCAATTTTTCTTTGAAACAATGCGACAGGCTGCATTGTCTCTAAGAGGGGCAAAATGTAGACACAAAAATTTTCATTAAAATCGTCCTCTTATTCAATTTATTCCAATCATTAAGTGGATCCAAATATTATTATATTATTATTCTTCATTATATTATAATATCAATTTCCTCCTTTTTACCATAATTTTCATACATTTAATCCATTTAATAAATTGTAATCATTTTAATATTCTCCATTACATCCTTCTTCTAACCTCTTTCACACCCACTTTATCACCTATTTATCTTATTGCACTTCATCTATTCCTTTCATCTCATGCATGTGGGATATACTTCTCCAAGTCAATCTTTTATCCCACATTCATTCTGTAATTTGGGTTCACCTCGAGAACGCCTATTTAAACACAACCCCCTCTCATCTTTGAATCATCCACATTCTTTGCATTTTAGTTATCTTTGCATCCACTTTGAGTACTCTTTGTTTTGCACTCCTTTTATCTATTTGCTCATAGTATTCTTTGCATTTACCACTAGTATTTTGCATTTCTCTCATTTTAGCTTCTTTAGAATATCTCTCATATCTGTCAATCATAACCTCTTTTGGGTGCTTCTGAGAGCATCTATTTCTCAACACAAGATTGTGATTGTAGGAAAACAATGGAGTAAATCTATGTTAGCATGCATGTGTGTTTAGATTAGATATTTGTTTTGCATGTGTGTGTTTTGCAAGTAACTTCATTGGGGATGCTGGAAATCTGAAACTTAATCCAATAAGATTTTAGATCAAGTTTCCCTCCATCTACAGCAATCCCATGTGATAATCATAATAGATTTTATATATTTGGCTCATGTGTTTTTGTTAGTGGTGAGGGTGTGTTGGAGTGTTTGTTCCTCAAGAAGATGATTATGGTTAACGAGGAAGAGAAGTCGGTTGCCATGGTTGGTCCAAAAATGTGGTGAGCTCTAGTATGGATGTAGGTTGGATTTTATCTAGTAATTACATAAAGTTAACAAAAGATCTAAAATCATCAATGAGATCAATTTTAAGGGTCTATCTTCATGCTTGAATTGGTGAGGTACAAGCCTAGAAGTCTACAATAATGAGAACTAATGGTTGCAAACAATGAATGTATTATAGAAAAAAATGGTGTTAATAATGTACTTGGTGTTGATCATTGGGGATATGAAAACTTCCTTGAATGTAAAAGAGCTTAGTGAGCTCTAAATTTTTGTATGTTTGGTTTCATAATTGGTACTCAATCTAAGTGTTCCTACATGCATTGTCTATGGAAGCATTTTGCTTGCTTTTTGTGTAAAATTATTTTTTCACTTATTTTCACATTGAAGAGTTGTAATAAATTTCTATAATATTATCTTTAAAAATAACATAAAATTGAATAATTTATTTTTTAAATTAGAGGAAAAATAGGTTTTGATGGGAACCGAAACCCATTACAATCAAGTTTTGAAGGGACCCAAAACCCTCTCAAAGGAAAGTTGCAAACATATAAAAACATAAGCAATCAACAGACCAACATTAGCAATCACCCAAAAGTTACACTAGACTACCCATGTTGCAAAGATCAAGTTTTGAAAGGAACCTTAAACCACCCTCTACAACTAGGTTTTTGATAGGGACCTTTAACCCTAACTAACAAAGACTGTGTGAGTCAACCAAGCAACAACACAGCTTGTAACAACCAGATTGAAGCATACCATCCACTCAGTACAGTCAACATTAAACCCCTACAAAAAGGGCAACAAGAGCTTCCTTTAAAAACCATCGGTCCAACCCAACTCCCTACCTCAATAAGAAAGTTACAAGGCAAAACTGAATACAATGTAGCAATAGTCCCCTTGAAACTCCTGACAACCCAACCAACCAACTCAATCTCTGCCTCTAAAGAAGAGAGCTCCCCTCTATTGAAGAGGATGACATGAGCACCTTGTCCACTGAAACTTGAAATTTCCAACAATCTCAAACTCCACCTCAATTTAGGAGTGTCTTCCACCTCAAAAAGAATAACAAATGTGGAAACCAAAAAATAGAGCTATCCACCAAGTCCACAACACCCAACTCCACCTCTATAGGAGAAGAATCCACCTCAATCATATCAATCTTCACCTCAATAGAAGAAATTGACTATAGAACCCAGGAGAAATCCCACACTTCAACAGAAAGGAAAACAACACCATCCTTTAGCACTCCAGGCATTAGGAACTTCAAGAGAAACAAACCCTCTAGCAACTTAACCCTCTGGGTCTGCAAAAGAAACTTGAGACATATCCCAACCGTCAGCCAAATGACAATAACAGAGGCAACCACCAGTTCCCAACCATCTTCCTAGAAATAACAGCAAAGGCTAACCCTACTCCCTTTGGTACTTCCAACCAGGAAACCAAATTCCAAGCATGCTCCAAACTACAAACAACCAACTCCTTCCACTAAATAAACCTTTCACACTTCAAGGGGTACCAAAAAACAAAAACCTTTCACACAGCTCAAGTTGAACAACCTTCTGTCAAAAAAGAAATACTTCCCCCCTTAAAATTGAATAACTTGTTTCTCATTTGATTTTTTCTATAATTGTTTTTAAATTCAATATATATATTTTATTTATACAAATATATACATAATACATTTTAACATAAATTTGTATCCGTAAATATGTATACAAATATACATGTGTGCAAATAGCATATATATATATATATATATATATATATATATATATATATATATATATATATATATATATATATATATATATTGAAAAAATTCACCTATAATGAATTTATCTTAAAATACATTATTTTTCATGCGTAAGTCGAGAGATTATGTAAAGAAATTTAATTCTCAAACTATTTTATGATTTAACAAACATGACAATATACATAAATCTAGATTTAAAAAGATTGCAATTACATTAGATGTAATTTTAGAAAACCTAATTGTTAAACTTACAAATTAAATGTTCTCTAGATTTAAATAATAACTTGTCACTCTAAGAATTAAATTTTAAAACTTGTGTGACTTTAATCTAAGAGGTAAATTTTAAAACTAATGCAACTTTAATCTAAGAACTAAATTTCAAAACTCATTTGATGTATAATATTGCATGATATCATAATATCTCAAATCTCAAACTATTGATGATAGATCAAATAGTATTCCAACTTGTATCAATATAAATTACTTCCCAAATTTTAGGGCCACCATTTCAACACTTAGAATGAGCTTTCAGAATCCAATTAGAATTTAATAGAATATATGGATTTTAGCATTCTAAAAGTACCTTACAAGATAATTGACATATTTTTGCAATACTGATTTTCTATTATTTAATTCTCATAATTCTCAAATTTACAATTCTGAAAGAAAAAACCGATTTCAGAATTTTAAAACAAAACTACTAATTACACATGGTATATATAGATCCTACCTAATAGATGTTAACTACCCATTGATTGGACTGCGCCCATTAATTGTGGGCTAGCCCAACCATTCATTGACTAGGTTGATTGCAGTGTTCTCTTAACCATGCATTTACTGAATGGGCAGGTAAATATAGCCTAAAAAATATGTCGACCAACCACACTTAATTTCCAAAAGCTATGAAAACGTTTCCTCCGAGACCACTTGGTTCTGTCGGAATGTCATATAACCATCGGAATGTTGACATCTGTCAAAATGTTGACATCATTGAATCCCAAAACCAACATAATCACCGATGGGAATGGAACACACAATCTCTCCAAGGGAAGTACCTTACATAGGTGGGCATGATTAGTTTGGTTGCACCCACCTCTACACTCACACAAGTGGTCGTCGACTGTGCAATCTGTTCCCCTCTACCACTGCCAAGTGTTTGCCTTGTGCCCCTTACAGCCCAAAGAGGCTAAACTTCAGATTTTTCTGAAAGTGTGGTTGAAGGAAAAAATGAAGAAAATTTCTTTGCAATAAAAACAGACCCATGGCAATTTCCCACAAGGAATCCAACAAGTGCAAATAAGGCTATCATGCAATGACTTCATTTAGTTACCCTAGATCTCCAATGTGGGCAAATCTTGTGCTAGAAGAACATGATGAATTCGTCTCTCTTCAAACCTGTTTACCCTTGCTCCTTTCAATGAAAGGAAAGCTGATCAAAAGTTAGAATATGCTCCTTGCTTACAAAAAATGTTAGGTCTCTCTTCTCCTAGAAACAACTCTTCAGAGAACAAAAGTTATTTACAGCTGATAAAATAGTGTCAATTCTTTCACTAACCTTAGTGCAATAAAAAATCAAAACCTGGGGAGTTTAAACCCTACTCTAATATCATGATAGACTATACAACCAAGTCCATATCAAACAGAAACATACACTGCACAGGTAAAAGGGAAAAAGAACTCCAGTATATGAAGGTGTCCAAATACACCAAGAAGATAAACTTCATAATATAAGATAGAATTGCAATGAATTCGAAGAAACGGTGAGAGGGATCATGTATATTCATACACCATTCATACAGATGACATGACTATACATTGATACAATAATGAAACCAATATTATATTATATACCTGACACATGTAGACCACTAATACAAGTACGCTCACTAACGCATGTTCATTCTTACCACAAGATACATAATACTTACTCAAAATGAATACATTCAAAATGTACTACAAGGTACATAATGCTCACTCAAGATGAATAAATTCAAAAATGTACCACAAAAATATGTTTTTTAGAGGGACTTAATAAAATAGTTTATAACTGTCCAATAAGAGAATCGAACACACCACCTCAGGTGCCCAAATTTAAATAATTTGTCATTACACCATGCGCCGCCCATGTGGACAGTGAAATCTTTATGTAAAGCTTATAAAACCATATACATACTAAACATACACAGGCATAAAAAACTACTAGAAATAGAGCAAAACTTACTTTTTTAAGGGAAAAAGTCAACACCATGCGCCGCCCCCATGTGGACAGTGAAATCTTTATGTAAAGCTTATAAAACTATATACATACTAAACATACACAGGCATAAAAAAACTACTAGAAATAGAGCAAAACTTACTTTTTTAAGGGAAAAAGTCAACATTTGGATGGAGTTGACTATGATGTTCTGACTAATGAGAAAAAAATAATTAAAAATGACAGCAGTATAAAAAGATACTAGCCATATGATATAAAAGCAAATAGCGTGGTATAAAATTGACAGTGAATGAAATAGACCATCAATTCAATTCCTAGTGCATGTGAACTGAAATAATATGAAATCAAGGTAAAATTGAGTAAATACTAAATACAACCTTCACAGAACATACGCATAATTGAGAACACTAACCTTTGAACATCTTCACCTAAACAAAGGGCTTGACCAATGGTAAAGGACTCCCACAGAGTACATACCATAATCAATGGGACGATAAAATGTCTTTGCCAAGGAGCAAAACTGAAAGAGATACACATTTGAACAGTATTTAGAAGGTAAGTTTAGAATTCCCTTGTTCCCAAAAGATGATCTCATAACCTGAAGGCTCCGTTAGTGGCCTGTACAATTTCCTTACCCTATATATATACCTACTTCTAAAAATTATTTCAAGCTGTATCACATTTTTTAGTTACCTAAAGATCATTTGCAAAGGGAAAAACACAACACTAATTGTAATGTAAGTATGATGGGTTGTTTTCTCTGACACAACTGCAAAGAGCAACAGCATAAAATACAAAACTCCTATTGGTGAGACATTGTGTGGCACATGATCCTTGAGTTATGTTTGATTAACTAAACTGCATATGAACATATTATAGAAATGGAGAAATTTAGAACTACATTCTAACTTCTCGAGTATTCGGAAGGAATTAGCTGACAGCAGAAAAAATGCTTGTGTGAATGATCGATTAGTCTAGCTTCCTAGATTGTACATGAGTGTTTTCCTTCCCTGTGAGGATTAGCTTATATATGGACAAAACACCCACTAGGGTATAGTTATTGTGTGAACACGAGCTTCTTGGCAGTAGAGACTAAGAATTCTGAGAAGGCACCCCCCACCCTAAGATATCACCTCAACCTACATCTTGTCTAGTTGAGAGTAGGAGGGTGCATGCAGGCACAACACAATGGTTTCTTGGAAGAACGTTCCTTCTTACTACTGCCAACAAGGAAGGTTCGTAATGGGACTCTGATCTTGGGTACTTCATCCAATACTTGTTGTTGGAACCTCACAAGGGTAAGACGGATCCTTTGAACCTCCAATTCCAAAACCCGGGCCTTCTCTGAACCACTTTCTAATCTTTCTGATATTCTGGCATTTTGGTGACAGGCGATTAAAGTCTCTTCATCAGATTTGTGTTCCCGGCCACTTTTATCCTCCTGTATTCTGCTAATACAAGCAAATACATATTTGACATCCTTTCTCAGTCTATTGTTGTGTTCTACCAACTGCTTGAGCTGTCCTTGGTGCTCTTTTAACTGCTTTTCAAGAGACTTATAATCCAATCCCTTATACCATCTGTCATCCTTCAGTTTTTTATTCTTCTGTTTGACACTCTTCAGCCTGTGTTGCAAATCCTGAATGGCATTTTGAAGGTTTTGAACCTTTTTATTGACAAAATCAAGTTGGGTCCAATATTTTTTGTTTTCCTCTTGCAAGATATCAAGTTCTCCAATATCATTGGTCTGTGCCGGGAAATTCACCTCATCAACCACCACCTCTTTCTCCTCTTGCAATTCCAGTGATTCCACTTCAAATAACTCTGCCTTCTTACTATAGGAAAGCTCTTGGAATTCCACTTCCCTGTTATTAGCACTCTCACCTTTAAGTTGAATATTCTCCTGCTGTAGGCTTTTGACTCGATCCTGCAATCCTTTTATCTTGTCTTTTAGTTTTTCTATGTCTAGTATTGCTGGTTGCATCTCTGCCGACTTCATTGCCAGATCTCGTGCTGCTTTAGACTTGACATCAAAAAAATTGGCTTTTTCACTCAGTTCCTTAACTTGCTTCTCTAGCCTGGTATACTTCTCCTGGAAAAGCTCAAAATCTTCCAAAACAGTGGAATCCAGATCATGAACGCTCTCCTGCATTGGGCGCAAGCCCTTATCTCTGCAAGCATAAGAATCTGCAGCCTCTATGTCATTTCCTTTTTTAAACATTTTCTCTTCTTCAAAGAACACTTCATTTTGATATTCAATTTTACATCCTTTCTCTAATGTCAGATACTTATCTCCCTCGCTATTTAGCTCCCATTGAATTGCACCATTAGGCGTACAACTCCTGTCTTCAATCTGCTTGGTCCTATGATTCAATTTTCTCCTGTGACTGTATGATTGTGAGGGGCCATCATTGATCCCTTTTTTGTGCTTCAAACCTAAAGCAGCTTCAAGGTTGTCAATCTCACATGACATGCGCAAGGTATAATCTTTAAGCTTCTCATTTTCATGTTTCAAAGAAACCATTTCTTGGAGGATTTCCTTAAGCTTATCTTCTGCAAGTTGGCAGCTTTCCACATCTAATGATGCTCCAGCTGGATCTGGACCAATGACCAACTCAAGCAGCTTTAAAACATGCAATTGATACTTTTTTGTTTCCTCCAGCTTGGCCTTTAAGCTCTCCACCTCTTTCAATTGTAGATGTTGTCTGTCCTGAATGATCATTGTCTCCTGTAGTTGACCAGCATTTTGTGTGTGCTCATGTAGTTCCATTTTGTGTGAATTGTTTTCTGACTCTAATTGCATTTTCCCATTTAATGGATCCTCTAATCTGACATTGAAATCAGAATTTTCTGCAACAGCTCCATGGGATTCATCTTTCAAAGTCTGATTTTTCTCTTCATACTCAGTGGCAATATGTTCAATCTGTGCCTGCAGCTTCTGCACCCCATAAACTCGACTTTGTTTTTCCACACACGTTTCCATGTTTGTTTCTTGCAGTTTACTCCTAGCATCTTGAAGCGACTCCAGCAGCTCATCCTGAAAAGCAGTTCCAACATCTAGTGAGAAGTTTTCCCTTTAATATGTTGAGCAGTGCATCCTTTCCTTGCTTCAGTTGCATTGCTAGACAAAAATGTGCATGAAAATCAACTTTTCTTATTTAATATGGAGAATGTATCCTCAAAAAGTCATCAAGTCCTACTACAAAATAAATGTCTAATTATCTGCAAGCCTACAAAAATTACCTTAAGTTTGTGAGTGTCCATTTTGAGGACATTCATTTGATCCAAAGCTTCTTGTTTCAACATGCATACATCTTCTTTAAAAGAGCCTAGTAAGCTAAAGATCGTTGCAACTTTAGCTCCTGCATTGTCCTTCTCAGTTTCCAGATCAGCAATATTTCGCTCAAGCTTTTTAATGTGAGCAACCTGAGTTGTTGCCTCAGCATCTTGTTTCTTCCTCTCTTCTTCAAGCTCCCTTGTCTGTGAACCAAGCAACTGGCATGCATGATTGATCTTTTGAATTCCATCTTTCAACAGTGCATTCTCTAGCTGGGTAGATTGTAGGGCTTCAAACATTTCCTCTACATCTAGTTCCAACACAGTAGCCCGCTCGGTTTGATTTTGCAATTGACTTCTTAGCTCATCCCCTTCTTCTTGAAGCCGTAATACATCATTCTGCAGCTTCTTTTCTTGCACCTCATTAGAAGATAACTTCTTGCTAAGAATCTCTATCTGTCTTTGCATTCCATGCAATTCCTCTTTTGCTTTTGTCTTGTTTTTGTTTGCATCTGATAATTCTTGTTTGAGATGAATATTGTCATCTGTCAATAAGCACATTTGCTGTGAAAGTTCATTCACAGTCATTTCAATTGTGGCGTGCTCCTGTTTGACATTTTCCATATCTTTTAATAACATTATCTTTTCTTCATCAACAGCTTGCAACTGATGCCTTAGTTCACCAAGTATCCTGTCCTTTTCTTTCAACAGGTGATCAACAGTTTGTCGCTGAAGGTTTATTTGCTCACACTTTTCATTAAGCAGCATAAACTCTTTCTGCAATGTATCTGCATGTCTCTTCTCCTCAAGGAATATTTGCATCACCTCCTGAAGTTTCTGCACCTCAGCTTCTAGCATTTGCAATTTTCCAGCACCTGTTTGCATTTTGCTTTCAAGCTCCATTTTTTCTTTGTGGAACTTGTTTAATCTTTCAACCAATTGTTGTACATGCTCATCCCTTTCAAGAATGTTACTCTCAAGTATAGTTAGAAGATTCATTTGTGCGAGAGCTTCAAGAATAAGCATTGTATTTTCTTGTTCAACAACACAAAATCTGCCTTGTAATTGATCAATTTGTGTTTTGATTGCATTATAGTCTTGTAGAGTTCTCTGGTGTTCATCTTGCAATAGCAAGTGTCCATCATGAGAACTAACTAAAGACTGTTGCAGATTCTTCATTTCTTCTTCTAGATTTCTTTCTGATTCTCTGAGATGATCAATCTCCTCTGTCAATGTGGAAACTTGCAGCTGAAGTTTGTTCAATGAGATTTCATCCATGGCACGTTCCTTCTTCATGCTTACCAAATCTTCTGCCAATATTGCATTTTCATCCTCAACAGCTTGCTGTCGCTGCCTTAATTCATCAAGCACTTTATCCTTTTCTTTTATTAAGTATCTATCAGTTTCTACTTGGTGATTCATCTGTTCAAACTTTGCACTGAGAAGATTAAATTCATTCTGCAATGCATCTGCTTGTCTCTTGTCAGCCTCAAATCTTTGTACTGATTTCTGAAGGTGATGCAACTCAACTTCTAACATTTGTGATTGTCTCGAACCCATTTGCACCTCATTTTCAAGCTCTTTTTTTTCTTCATCTAACTTCTTTAAACATTCAATCAATTGCTGTATTTTCTCACCCCTTTCAACAAGATTACTTTCTAGGACAGTTACCAAACTTATCTGTGTCAGAAATTCGGTAAGAAATAGCTGGGTTTCTTGTTCAGCAACATAATATCTGCCTTGTAATTCTGCAACGTGTGCTTTGACAGAATCATAATTCTGCAGAGTTCTGTGATGTTCATCTTGCAACATCAACTTTGCAGTTTCAGAACTCATTAAAGCATATTGCAAATTCCTTGTTTCTTCTTCTAGATTTCTGCCTCTCTCTTCAGTGACTTGCAATTGTATTCTTAGACTATCTGCTGCATGTTGTGAAATTAAAAGATCCTTTTGCATCTTTTCTAAGTTCTGAGAACTGATTGTGGCCTCTTCCTTGAGGGAATGTTTTTCTGATTGCACAACAGATACATCTGTTTTCAACTGTTCTAAATATGTACTCATTGCTGATGCCACAGTGGAAAGTCTCTTGTTAGCTTCTTCAACACACAAAAGATCTGTTTGCGTGATTTTGACTTTTTCTATAATATTATCAAACAGCTGAATGCTTTCTATATGTGCATCTTCCTCTTGCCACCGCTCAATATCAGGTACAAGAAGTAAGTTCTGAAGCTTGTGAATCCGTAGTTTGAGTTCTTTGTTAAATTTCACTTCCAAAGAAAGGCTATCCACCAAGGAAACATTTTCCATTTTCTGTATGTGCATTTCCCTTTCTACTTTTGTCATCCTTCCTTCTACAGCCATAAATTCTCCAATATGTTTTTGGCATTCATCTGATATTGCTGTATTCCTCTCTTCCATTTGATCTAGTAATTGCTTTAACTTCCCTATCTCAATTTGAGATTTTTTCTCTTTTTCAGATTCTTCTTGTAATTTAGTCCTCAGATCCTTTCCATCTGCTTGCAATAGGCAAACCTGTTTTTCCAAATCACTTATTTGACTATGACATGCTGTGATGTCACACTCAGCTTTTTCTTTCTCACTTTGGAAAACATGCAGCTGCTCACAAAGGTGTTCAACATTTCCCAATGTGTTTTTCAACTTCTCCTCCAGCTCCAAGTTTTCTCTTTCAAGTTGAGAATGCCTTTTCTGGAAGTCATGTAAATTTGTTTCTAATATGTTCCTCTGGTTTTTCTGCTGCTCAATCTCAGCTGTTAGCATAAGCTTCTCTTCCTGCAAATCCTGGCACAAGAGGTGCAGATTCTTCATGTCATCTTTAAGCCTCTCTACCTCTAGTGTATGGACTGACACCAGATCTTCTATGGCTTTATTTCTCTCTACAAGCCCTTCCTCCTGTTGTTTTACAATAGTTGCCATTGTTGAGTTCTCATCATTATATTTTTTGCAAAGCTCCATCAATTTTTGGTTGTCTTCTTGTAGACTGACAAAGGAAGACTGTAAATTATTCAGATCCAATCCTAATGGTTCAATTTGCTTCTCAATTGTCTGAAATCTTCTGTCTAAATCATTTCTTTCCTCTCGCAAGCAGTACAGTTCTTGCTGCAGAGCATTCCTCTGGTCCATACGAAATGCAACAGCATTTAACAAATCAATTTTCTCGTCTTTCATCTTGGAAATTTCCCCTTCTAGATCCTTGATGGACATGGATCCAGATGAGATTTGTTCAGCCATATTGCTATTTTGTTTTTGTAGCTGGGAAATCTCTCCCTGTAGAAATTTTATTTTTCTGTTGGCATCTTTAAGCCTCTCGGTTCCAACTTGTATCTCTGCTGTCAATAACTTTTGCTGTTCCTGTGACTGACTTAAAGCCTGTTGGCAGCTTTTCAGGGCTGTGTCAATCCTCCTGCTGCTAGTCGTCTCATCTTGTAGTCTCATTCTAAGCTTTTGTTCCTCACTGCGCATAGAAGTCAATTCTTCTATTAGCAAGCTTGTCTTCTGGATTATGTGCCCCTTCTCTAACTGAATAGCATTCTTCTCGCTTTCTAAGTTGCGTGTCTTCTCTTCCACTACCTTCAAGTGCAGAGCTCCAGCTGATAACTCATCTTTAACCCTATTGTTTTCTTCCTGTAAAAGCACCAGTCTAACCTGCAAATCCTTTTCCCTATTTTCAGATGTCTGGAAAAGAATCAGATCATTTTGGTGCTTGAGAATCAAATTCTCTTTTTCTTCATGTAATTTTGAAAGAGCCCGTTGAAGATTTTGAGTTTCTTCTTCTGCCTTTTCTAACCGCTGAACACCCTTCATGACCAGTGCACTAAGCCTCGTGTTCTCTTGTTGTAACTGATAATGCTCATCTTGAAGGTTATGCATTTTATCATTTTTAGCTTTATTTTGCTCACAGAAATCCACAGAGTAAATTCCTTTTTCTGTGCTCCCCTGGCTTGAGTTCTGTAATCCTGCTTTTAAATTTTGCATTTCTGTTTGAAGATTTTGATGTTCCTTGCTTTCAATTTCTAGTTTGAGTCGTAGTGCCTGCCCTTCTTCATCAAGCTCTTTGTTTTGCTTCTTCAAAGAAAATAATTGTTCATCAAGAGAATTGATTTGTTTGACTTGGGACAATGAATCTTCTTTCATTTTCTGTTTTTCTATTTGGGCTTGATTCAGCTCCTCTTGCAACTGCAATATCCTTTTCTCTAGGGCCTTGTATTCTGCGATTATATCACTCACCTGCTTCAATCCCTGGAATTTTGCTACTTCACTTGCATCCTCTTTTGCATTAGGAGAAGATATGGCCCTATTATGCATCTGAAAAGGAGAATCCACTTTCTGACCATGATCACTTTTTAGCATTTCATCAGTATCAAATACACTCTTTGTTTTTTGTGGACTTTCAAAAGATTGATCACTTGCCCATTCCAAGAAAGATGCTTGAGGAAAGTCTCCATGAAATACATGCTGTATTTGGTTTGGAAATGCCTCTGCAATGGTATAATGGACTTGCCGCAGCTCCCCAGAAATGTGATCATACCTTTCTGCTAAAGCACGATATGCTCTATAAAACTCTTCAACCAAATGCACAAGCTCTGGTCGTTTTTTGTAATACATTTCTGCCCGCTTGGCAAATGAATCTGCATCCTCTTCTATGAGCTTCAACATGGCTTTGACATTGGCATCCATTTCTGAGGGCAGTACAACAACATTATTTACAAAATATCAAATTGGATATTATTTGGTTTCTTTCTGAATTGTATAGATATTTGCAATTTCCACACATCAGTGATATATAATATGGTACACAATGATGTCAAGCTGAACCATTATTAGGTCTAATAATGTTGTTGCCTGTGTACAAAAATGCAGGAAAACAATATATAATATTGTAGTAGAAAAAACCACCAAATAGAAATAAACATAAAAGAGAATACACATTTTGTCTTTCTTAGCCATATGAATCAAATGCTCGTTTTTCAGAGAAAGTATGTCAGTATTGACCTACTCTCTGCAACCTTGATCAAATTCAATTTCTTTTTTCAATTTGCCCTATATGGGAAATTATATATGAAGATATTTACTTAAGAAAATTCAGGTTGTTTTCTCCTTTAGTTTGCTTTAGCATATTTTATGTTTGTTTGGACCTCTCCTTTTTCTTTTATTTTACAAGGCCTCCTATGCTTAATATGATGGCCTTTTCTAGAAGGGCAGTCACCAGTGAAAATTTCTAAATAATTGTTTAAGGGATAGGGTGACAGCTATAATTTATAATGGGCTGAGAGAGACCTGAATGATATGGTCAAGACACCAAGGCTTATGCTTATGATGATTTTGAATTTCAAATAGTTTATATCCAGTAAAAATAGCTTACCTTCTTGAGGCGCACTATAAACAACAGCCAGTTAGCCCCTAGGGATTAAAAGCAGATACGGACAGAGATGATAAGGAATTTTTGTATATAAGATACTCTTCAATGGTAGATGTCAAAACTAAATCCCTAGCATGGCCTTAAAGTTGATTTTTAGTTCCCAGCCTACCCAAAATGCATCTTGGCCGCAACGAAACTTCCCTTGGGAACAAAGGCTTTCTTTCGTTTTACCTTGTATATATTGTTCAAATTTATCCCTTAGGTTTCAGTCTCATGACAAGATTGGAGAAAACCAAGCCTTGCTTAGAACAGAACTTGATCCAAGATATTTTTTTATCACAATCTACAGCCTTGGCCTTAGCCAGACCTGAAAGATTTTTAACTCACTTCAATGCATGCCCTCACCCAAATGTGTTTTAGTAAATTTCATTGCTGTGTCAGGTTTTTTATATTAATAATTGTATGTGATTCATCTATTAAACTGTGTAAATTTTAGGAGATGGCAATATTAGCTTATGTAGAAGGAATCGAGTAAGAATAGGAGAAACATAATGGAGCATTTTATAGAGTTTCAAAGGAAGAGCCCCTTTTGGGAATTTTAGAACAAAGAAGTGTTTTCTTGTTTACCATAAAATCAAGGAAAAGATCCAACTGTTACACTTCCAAGTGACCATACATTCAATACTCCTGACTTAAATTGTTTTCTGCTGGTGAAATTGGGGCTCAAATGTAGCCATGCTGCAACTCAATTAAGTGTCTATGGAAACAAGGTTGTCAATGATGATGTTTTTAACTTCAAAGCAAGCTAGGGCTTAAATTATTGGGGGTAAACCACAATATAAATGCAAATTCTGTGAGATAAAAACTCAAAGAAAGATATACAAGAGTAAGAGATCATTCAGTATCTTAAAAAGGGTGTGGTGTCCAAGCTTGAAAGTTATCTTTGAAGGGCCAGGAAGAGCAAATATTGATGACATGCACTAAAAGCTTCCATACTTCAGAAATCAAGAAAGATACTGAACCCAAGTCAATTGCTTGGGCCAGAGAGTAAACAACCAAGGCCCAACATTTGTCTTGACTATAAAATCTGCTAGCAGTAAAGAGACCACCATGCCATGTTGAGTGTATGATATCACCCAGTGTGACCCTATAGAAAATGTCAAAGTAAATTTATTTAAACAACAATATTCCACTTAATATATCACACTCACCTAATTATGATAGTATGTTTGAACTCTGCAGAGAAATCTCACAAGGTTTCAAATTACTTGACTGCAATTAATTAAGACCAGTTTGATTGATAGGACAACAATTACAAAGCAGAATGCAAAGTTTATTTACACAATCATGATTGATGATTAATCATTGGACAAAGTCACAAATATAAACAATAATTCCTTGTAAAGCATAATTTTCACTTCTTGGTGGTCCTCGAATTTTTTGAAGGCTGAAGACTGATTGAGAATACATTAACATTTCATCTTCCAATTTCATTTGTTTTTGATATATTCTGGAGTTTAAGGCCTCAAATATGGCGCAAGTCAGATTTAGAAACTTTTGTTCTACATGATTGATGGCAGAAAGGCTTTACCAACATTTGTTTTGGACACAAGGCACAATGCAAATGATGGAGAGCCACCGGAAGACATATGAATGGTTCATGCAGCGGATGAATAAACTTGTTAGCTCCATTGAGCAGTATATAAGCAAACAGAAACTTCACATGCAATATTTTTTATGCTTCAACAGTCGTGACTTAAAATATAGTGCAATAGGCTGGTAAATAAGAGCTAAACTTCATATGCATGACTTGTCATGCTCTAAAAGGCAATGTTAATGTAAACATAATCTTATGCTTAACTTGGGTAAGCTTAATTCTTGTAAGACTGGCTCAAGTTGCTTATCTCAACCTAGGTATCCTAAACTAAGGTTTGGATATGCATGTATCTGATTTGGTCGGTGCACACATGGGTCAACTAGGTAAATCTGCATATGGTCAATTTGGTAGGTCTACAGATGAAGTCAACCTATATGTCTTCACACTATCCTATCTCACCTTCCCTCAATTGTTATATATAGACTATAGGTAACCTTCTAACATACTTCTTTTAATGTGTGGTAGGAAATTGTTTTTTTAATAGAATAGTCATTGTTCTATTGCAATTTCTTTTGCTTCCTATGTCGTCTATCAGTTAGCTTTATAGTGTAGAAGGTTGTTTTTCTTAGGCACAATTGGATATTGGGAAGTTTTAAATGATTATGTGTGTCAAATGTCAACTTGGTATCAAAGTCATTCAATAGGTCCTCCTCCTGAACCTTTGTCTTGTCATGTTACTTAGTTGAAGTTATAGATTTTGCAAGGTCATTTTCACATTCAGGTGTCTCAAAGACTTGTGAGACATTTTCACCTACATCTTTGCATCCAACAGGGTCTAAAATCCCAAAAATGTCTTTTGTCTCACTCTGTTAAGAGCTCTTGTGACTGATAACAGACCATTTGAAGCCTTCAAACATAGGAGGAAATTAAAGGGTGAGGGAACCTCAAATGTTTGAAAGCCTTCATGAAACATGTAGCAAAGCCAATTAGATATATAGACATAGATTCTCCCTCACAAGAAGAGGTCCATAAAACAATTGATGGTACAATACAGACCTTTAAAAAACACAATTAAAGAACTAGAGATCCAAGGAGAGAGGTTCAATGCATGATTATGTTGCAATCTAAAAAGAACCAAACTCTTTGTTTCATTCAGCCATCTATTTTACAAGTTTAGACCCATAGTGGAAAAAGAATACTCTTGGAGGATAATGCCTATATGTCATTAAGATTAAGGAAGAATTCATCTAGCATGCGTCAAAAATATGACCCAAAGATAAATGTACCATTACAGCACAATTCCCTTTGCTTTTCTAATAACTATGTGATAACACTGGCAAGAAAAGATGTTTGTTGATGATCTTAATGATTGGTAATTGATGTACGGTTATTGGGCTCTAGAAATTTGATTGTTCACCATTCAGCTATTATTCCAAATGGCCAACTCCTCTACATTTAATAAGGATGAAAGCAGTATCTGTTTAAATGTATTAGGAATGATAGGTTGGCTGCCAAGGAAAGACATTTGGTGCACTGACATAGAAGCACATTACTTATACAATGGAAGTTAATAACTTATGAAATTAAGGCAGTTCATTAGAAAGTGAAAGTCAGGAGGAGGAATCACATTTAGCAGAATGATATATTGGTACTTTGTTATTGGTGTTCCTCACAATTTCTATAAAGATGTGTCAAGTTAAAATGCTTGACATGTATGAAAATTTGAATTTCAGGCAGGCAAATAAGGATAATGAAATGTGCTACTTGAGAAGGATCCTTACCATATGGTTTAGAATAGGTGCAAGCTTTCAGCATTCTAATTTTTATTCTTAGTAGAGAGGAGAGTAACAACATTGCTATGAGCAATCTTAAAAAGACAAATCTTACATGCATATAAACTACTTTTCAGATTTCATTTGTTTAAAATTTCCAGAAAAACCACTTTTCAGATTTTATTTGTTTAAAATTTCCTGATAAAACGCTTATCAGATTTCATTTGTTTAAAATTTCCTGATAGACTACTTTTCAGATTTCATTTGTTTAACATTTTATTCCTTCTTAAAAATAATGCATGCATCTTATATGATCCAAAAAGTCGGATCTATGTAACTAGACCTCTAGGGTCATAGTGTTTTATGTTCACTGGAGTGTTGGTACAGAGCTAGGAGATGGAGTTTGACGCTTCTTGATGGATCATGTTGCAAAAAGGGCCCATTATGCAATGGGATCTCTCTAGAAGTCTTTTGGAAAAAGTTGCAGACCTCAAAACAACCCAGAAAAACTGTTTTGGTGAATTCATTGCTTTCAACAGGTACAGAACATGTTAAATGCCCCAGAGAAAGTGCAAAACACTGCAGAAAACATTCATTTGCCCCCTAGCAGAACCGGCAAACTCATCAAGGAGTAGCCAGAACTTGACATTCTAAGACTTTTTAGAGTTTCATCTTCTCGTTTGCCATTTGGTTTTCCATTTTCCATGTATGAGAGACTCAAGGGAGGTGATATGTTGTTTCTCCATGACTTTTGTGGGGTTAGCTCTCATTGTAAAGTGGGTTTTGTCCAATCTTTGAAAATTGCAAGTGTGTTGTAGCTAGTCTTTTCATGGTGAGAGTAGTTGCAGCCTTGCAGGTGTGTTAAGAACTGGAAAGTTGTTGTGGGACCTCATGGATGTCATGGTGATATTGTAAACATCTGTAATCACTAATCAGCCTTTCAGTTGTGGAACAAGGAACTCTTTACTCTCTAGAGGTGGAATTGTTCACCCAAGTAGGATTTTCTCCAGGAGACATTGTGTTTACCAGTCTAGTGTACATGTCTCTATATGTTATTTCTGCATGTTGAGAAGAAATCTGTGTTTTTCTTGATATACACTTGTCTTTATTCATTTGGCATTCATTTTAAGTCATTAAGAGTTCATATTGAGAGAATTTTTTAGTTCATTTCATTGTACATCTGTTTGCTACTGACAAAGTGAGGAATATCCTCCCTATTTATGAATCATTATATTTTATTTTAATCAAAGATAACATAAGATCACCTCAAGAGATAGACCAGACACTCTGTCAATGTCCTTCACAACATGAGAGAGGGACCAACATGTCAAGCTTTGCACCAAAAGCAGCTGAAAAAATGTGTACTTCATTTTCTCAAAAATTGTTGATATGTTATTATCCTAAGTGTTTTCTTGGAATGGATAACATGATATAGGTTATAACATGAATTGAATTTCCTAACACACGTCAGAAATAGACTAGAACATAGATCAGGCAATGTCCCTTACTTCATTAACTTTGTAAGGCTGATATATGATGCTCTTTTCCTTCCAACACTAACTATAGAAAAACTCAATTCTTCTTTGAAATTCCCCAAAGTTTTCCGTTGTGGTATTTAATTCATTGATAACTATGAATCACAGTGTTAGGGAGCTTATGTTGTGATGGATTAAAAAATTGTACAATAGTTAATAGATTGTTGGTTGTAATTAGGATTAGCTCAATACTGTTGGATAGAAGAAATTTCAAGAGATATAATATACAAATCTACCAATTATGATAGTATATTAACTCCTAAGAAATTGGCAACTTTAATTCCATTAACACACCTCTCAAGACAATTTTTGTGTACACACACAATTATGTTCCTCAAGGTCATGTCCCTTTTGGACACAAAATCAGACTTTGGGTGTTACTGGGATGCCTCGCAAATGTCCCCCACCATCCCCTGACCCTCAACTTCAAACATAAACATTTCAGAAATGCATAGGAAACAGAAATAACAATGGAGGATAGCAGGCAATCTATATGCCAAAAAAATCAAAATATAAGAAAAAAAGGGCCCAGGTTGAATTAAAAATTAATTCCTTTTCTTGTTTTATAGGCCCCCACACCACATTTAGACATAAATGAACAAAAGCTTGCTCTCTCTTCCATTCCAAACCATTTTTACATACCCAAAAAAAATATTGTGAAGAGCGAGGTGCAGCATTAGTGAGCAGTGAGCACTAAGGAGAAGTAGGGCAGTAGCAAAGGTTTGTGTATGTTTCTTTTCTTTTTTTCCAATTTTTTTCAAAGTTTCAAGATAAGAAAAAGTTATTTTTCTTCTTTTTTTGGTATTCAGTCTGCACTTGCAGTCTGTTTTTTTTCTCACCAAACAAAATGGGCAGCAATAGTGACAATAGTGAACATAAAATAGAAGAAACAAATATAAGAGTTTCAGGCTCAATTGAGGATTTTATCAAGGTGTAGGAATGGTGTGGTGAAGGACAACCACATAACCTGTTTGAGTGCCCTTTCACCCTGTTGAAACCTTATGCAAAGGGCCCTTTCAAACCCTATAAACCTCTTCTCCAATTTGTGATAGCTCTCGACAAAGACAGAAAGAAAAATTTGAGGGGGAGTAGAGTGTAGTTGTGTCATATTTGCAACAAGGATTTTTAAAGGAGCTACACCAAATTACATAGTCACCTTGGGCACTACAAGGCAAGGGATTAAGGTTTGTTGAGGTATAAAGATAGTTGAGAAGATATAGGTTAATAGATTGTTTATGGAGGGTGAAGCAAGGTCTAAAGATATGCAAATGCCTATTGAGCTTGCACAATCAGCTATGCCTTCAATGGTTGCTAATGGTACTAATGTTGTTTTTAAAAAGGAAAGAGAAAGATCAACGATAGCACAAAGGCAAGGATAGTTGCAAGTATGTCCAAACATGAGAAGTGGCAATGTCTTCCATTGCCAATTTTTTATTTGCCCATGCCATCCCATTTTATGTAGCACATTCTCCTTTTTCAAACAAATGTTCAAAGATGCATTTTTTATAACTCCCTCATTTACCCCATAGAGATCATAAACTATGCACTACCATCCTTGATAAAATATATTCTAAGATGAATTTGGTGATGGAAGACATGAGGCAGACTTGGATGAGAATAGGTTACACTATTGTCATGGATGGGTGGACCAATATTAGACATCAACTATTCATCAACATCATAGTCACATGTGCAATTGGCTCTTATTTTCTTAGAGTTGTTGATTGTTTGAGGAACTGCGGGATGCAAACTTTCAATTTCAAATTTTGCAAGAGGCCATAGAGAAGGTTGGGCCTCAAATGCTAGACAAGTGGTCACCAATTCGACACATTTGTGCAAATTAGCTGGCATGAAGGTAGAGGTTTGGTTACAAGCTAGGTTACCGAATCGGCACCCTTTGCTGAGCGATTCCCGTTTGGAATCGTTTCGGGTACTGGTACTAAAACGAATCGCGTGGGAATCGGACAGGAATCGCGAAATACACTGTGGGTTCGATTCCTAAAAACCAAAAGCGATTCCCGACGTTTTTCGCTGACGTGGCAAATCGGAAACGTTTTTTTGACCGTTTTTTCATCCGCCGTTTGACTTTGATCTCGATTTCCGCGAAATTTAGGGCGAACGACTTGTCAAATACACGGCTTTAGCGTCTGCATCTCATCCCGCGAATTTACAACACACCAAAACGCACTAGGCGGCGACTATAAAAAACGCGAGTTGGACGGCGTTTAGAAGACACAGAGAGGAGGGTAAAAAACGACGACGCGGCTTGGCAGACAAACCACGAGCAAGGAGCCAGACAAACGACGCGCTCAAGCAAAGAAGAACCAGAGGCGCGACCAGGGCAGAGGCGCGACTAGGGCAAAGGCGCGACCATGGTAGAGGCGACACCAGGTATTTTTTAATTTTTAATTTTTTTGCATTTTTTTTTATTGTTTTAAAAACGGAAAACATAGGTAGGTTTTAAAAATTAAAATATAAATTTAAAAATTTAAAATAGTTAATAATATAATTTATTTATAGTCTTATTTTTTAATTTTTAGAATCTTATATGAATAATTTATGAAATTATTAATAAATAATAATATAATAGTATTATATATAATTTTTAAAATATAATATTCATATATTATAAATTTATAATTATATAATTTAAAAAAATTAAAAATTTATAATTATTTAGATTTATAATTTTTCAACACAATTATAATTTATAAAGTTTAGATTTAATTATATTTTTTTGTTTATAATTATATTTTTTAAATCTAAAAATATAATTTACAAGTAAC
>VDFB02000015.1:531643973-531728154 GCA_007258455.2 Sequoia sempervirens | reverse complement strand
ATATATATATATATATATATATATATATATATATATATATATATATATATATATTTAAATATTTTATTATATTTTTGTACGGACGTACCCGATTCCATACCCAACCCCCCAAAAAAATTTGCCGTACCCACGTATCCGTACCCGTGCCCGTACCCGATTCGGCAACTTAGGTTACAAGCATATCTTTTGGACCCATGTTGTGTTCATGTGTTGAGCAATGCATTGGAAGATTGGGGAAGATAGATTGGGTGAAGAAAATGGTGTACGAGTTAAAGATATTCAAATTTCATTTGCAACCACCACACCTCACTTGCTCTCTTCACAACTTTTTTGAGGAAGGAGTTCCTCAATCCTACAAAGACTAGATATGCTATTCATTTCATTATGTTAAAGAGAATGCTTGGGGTGCAAGAGGCTCTACTGTTGATGATAGTTAATCTAGAGTGGGGTTAAATGGCCTAATCCAAACACTTTGAAGCAAAATCTATGAAACAAAAGATCCTTGATGCAAATTGGTGATTTATGGTGTTGATAATCTTATTCATTTTTGTATTAGCATTCATTTTGTCATTTGAGTCTTCCATTTTTTCTTTTTTTTCTTTTTTTTCTTTAGAAATATTTTTGCTCCTTCATCTCATATATTGTAGATGTCATTAGATATGCCAATATGGGCTCTCTCTTAATCTTAGAGAGATTTGTGATAGGGATCATAATTTGGGATAATATGAGTAGCATGTTAGGCCCATTGTGACACAGCAATACAGCACTATGAACACCTCACTTCATATAGCAGCCTTTGCTCTAAGTCCTAAATGGTATGCACCAAAGGTAGGAGACTACCTCTTAATGATGAAGAAGAGGTAAAAGAAAGGTTAACGAAGACCCTTCGAAAAATGTATTCAAGTGAAGAGTCAACCCTATTTCACACACAGTGGCTTCCCCTTGCTAATCTTCTCAATCCAAAATTCAACAAACCAGAGGCGAAGGTAAATAGGGAAACATTAGCTCAAACCAACCCTATTGGATGGTGAACCTAGCATGTCAGGGATACAACTAAGTTGAGGATTCTTGCCAATTGCCCCCTTTCACAAGTTGCCAATTCCTCTACCATAGAGAGGAATTGGTCCACATATAGCTTCCTCCACTCTATCAAGAGGAACAATTTTCCCTCTCGACAAGCAGAGTAGTTGGTGGTTGTGCATGGTGCCTTGCAACTTCAAGATTGATAGACTCTAGCTTTACAATGGGATGTTGATCTTGAAGGCACCACACAAATTAATAAGAAGCCACAAGAGGATTGGTTGGGGTTCCATCAAATGAGGCAACTCCTCATAGTGGCAATGACTAAGACTTAGACTCCAATTTTGATGAAGTCTTAATAGATATTAATTAGGAGCAGTGACATATTTTCTATGTTTTTGTCATTTTGTGGTTGAAACTTGCAGCCTTTGGGCATTTTGTTGTAATTTTATATAATATATGTGCACATTGACAATGAAAGCAATTAAAGTTTGTTAATCTATTTGTTGAATCTCATGTGAGATCTCAATTCAACTCTAATGTTTGTATTAAGGTTCTATAATGTATATGATGAATGCCTTATCAATGTTATCATATGAATATTTGAAATTTCCTAATTTTTCCTATTTTTTTACTAGCTATCTCATGCCATCCCCTAAAAAATGGCCTCCCAAAAAATTCATCTTAAAAATGCATCCCCTCATCCTCATCCCATAAACTTGGTGTAACATAGCATTTTCTTAATCAAAAAATGGTATGTGTACACCTACTCGTCTATGAATCTCTGAAACAATTTTCAGTATTATGAAATTCTTCAAGTTTCCAAGATGTATGGAGACTTTGTCTACTGTTTTAGAAATGGGCCTAAAATGTTTTCAAAGTGATACAAATATTTCCTAACTCTTAATCTTCAATAAATGTTCCAGGCTGGAAATCAAATTCCTTGTGGAATTATTACAAACTTTACAATATTTCTTTTAGATCTAAACCAACTCAACCTAACCTACGCACACACCCAACCAACCAACCCTTGAAAAGACTAGAAGATCAGAATCCTTAAAACCTTAATGAAAACTCAAAACAAAAATTCAAACACATCATTTTCTCTCATCCAAGGCACACTAACTGAAGCTTAAAATTGGGAATTAGATATGTTACAATGCAGATTTGTTGTCATTAATACCGACACTTAAGATTTGTATAAGTAATTACAGGAAAGCTTCTAGGCTATTTGAGGTGCATTGCTCCTAATCAGATCACAAAGGAATGTTGTAAGATAATCAGACTTGCTTTCTAATTTATATGATCAATGAAGAGCTTTAAGATATATTTCCACAAACTCGGTAATATAAATTTGGGCTAGCAAAAAGTTTATAGATTGATTAGGGGCCAAAAAGGTACAAGAAAGATATAGAGCAACTTGTACACCCAATGGCCCATAGTTGTGAAGAGAGGTTATGGTGATATATTCAACATGTCCAAAATATACATGCATATTTAGTACCTGCCAAATTTGTCCCAACGGAGTAGGAAAAGCACAAAAGATTCCACACGACCAGTTCCACCCCAATATAAAACAAAACTTCAACCTTACCATAGGATGTGGTGTATATCTGAGTGCAGTTGTGAAATATAGTCTTTAAGCAATTATGAAGGAAATAATAAGATTTCCTATTTTTGTAAGGTTTGGATCAGATATGTGGTTAGAATTGGGAGAGTGAGTTCTATTTTGTTGAACTGTGATCAAATTGTTTATGTTAACTTAATGGCTCATATCTTCCTTGATATTTAAAAAATTTACAAACCATAATTACACAAATACCGGTAATTTATCTGTCCTAATAACAAAGCAAATGACACTCAATTCCGAATTGCATGCAAAAAGTTAGCCTAGACATAATCTCGAAAGAAGTAAGTCGGTGTCATAGAATCAAGCAACTTACATATTTGAAAGTATTGTAAAATAACATAAGAGAGTCACCACATCTATACTAGATATTTTTGGAGAGATTTAGTAACTGGGTCAAAACAGATGCAGAAATATGTAGGTGACCATATTCTTTTGCACTTGCTCTGGTATAGATAATCCCCTAGATGAAGGGCAACCCACCATCAGCAAGGGAATCACATTCTTTCTCAGGCAAATTTGTATCCTTGTTTCTAGAAAATTCAAAACAACTATCTCTTTAGGCGCCCAGACTTCTTTTTGCTTGTCTACAACAATTATTATCGTCAAATACTCACTCCCAAACCAAAATATATCAGTCTCCTGTGAATTAGATATATCTTAGATCCCTAAGTTCAAGCTATAACTAATTTATATTGATTGCATATACCCTCACCAGTTGACCTTCCTCCAACTTAACTACCCTACAAAATATACTATTAAAAAATCCTTCATCAACCTACTGTACAAACTGATGTTTTGAACATCAATGACATTTTCAACATCCAAGATAGCACTGCCACGTGCACTTATATTGATTGTGCATAATAAACTTCATCATCAAATATAATAGTATGAATCATATAACATTTCATGTCTTGTGTTACTCTACTATACAAACATCTTTGTCTTCTACCTCCTGTACTATTTTTAAATTCTGTAACAAGTTCATTGTTTTCAATGACCCTGAGTTACATTATCTTCATAAATTGCAAAATATCAATCAAGTACAAAATTTCCACATCTTCCTCAATTCTGACAATTTAAAGTTTTTATGTATCTGCATGATATTCAATATCTTCAATGCAATTTAATATCCACTTTAAAAGAAAAGGACATACATGTAGACTCATAGACGTGATTAAAGACAAAGATGATATCAGATTCATAAACGGGGGCAAATAAACACACTTGTAGACAGTGAATAAATAAATAGACAGACACCAATAGATAGGGATAAAGAGGAAAATAAATAAAAAGGCAACAATCGGCAACTTATGAACTTGACATGGACATAATGAAAGAATAGAAAATGCAGGAGTCACCTTATTTGAATTATTTTTGCTCATAATATAAAATCATTTTTTTCTCAAAGTTCAACTCAGACCATGGAATGCCCTGTTGCAATGTGTAAGTGAAACTGTGGGCCACCTTACCCCTGTGCAAGATTGAATCTTTGTAGCAAACTTAAAAATGTAACCCATTGTAAATACTGCACAACCTCATTTACCCATGTTTTACTATTTTCTGCCCAAAACCTAACACAGAGACTGTAGACAGCCATTTTAACCTATATAACGCACTTAAGAATGTACCCCATTTAAATACACCAAAATCTTATTTACCCAGACTCTAATAGTTTTTCACTCAGGGTTTGAAACTGAGATTGGGCCATCTAAATACAGTGTGGAATCAAGATTGTTGACCCCTGCGGAGTGCGGTTGAACCTGGATAGCATACTTATGAATATACCCCATTCACTAACCTGGTTTATCCATGTTTTAGTAGTACAGTCTCTGTAGCATATTCACTGAGTAAATTATGGGTCTCCTTTTTGTGGGGTTCAGACTTGAACCTGGCTTGCTATCATACAAATGAACCCCTTACAAATTAATAATTATTGAAGTCAATGGCAACATTTTGGTGCTTTCCTTAAAGATAGCCCATGTTTACAATATTGTTTTTTCTTCAATTGTGTATGGTGGTGATATATAGGGATCATAAGCCACACAGAACAAAACACAATTCTTGTCAAGTGATTTGAGAGAAGGGCCAAAATTGTTGCATATTGAGATAACTTTACCCTTATTTAAGATGCCTTGAGGTACTCAGATAAGCTGATACTCTGCCCAAGGAGGATTAGGGGGTAGTGGAGGCATGAAGCAAGCCACTATTTCTTCTGGGAATGCAGGTGACCGTACACTATAGAACACGGTACGAGCATGTAAATTAGCGCCTCCCCCTAAAGCTCCCATAATGAAAGTTCATGACCAATTATAAGGATCATTCCCTATGAGCACAGGTATAGGCCCATTCATAAATGAGTTGGCTGATGCATATTCTTCCATCTTGCGAAGAACAGCATTTTTATATGCCCATAAAAGTCATAATAATTACAAAGATTTAATATCTCTTACTTTTTCCTCATTGTGTTCTTTTTCAGCAGAGACAGATGAGAAAAATGCTATCCTAAAAGTCTACGCAAGGTCTAATTGTTCAAGATTCTGTGGTTTGAATTATTTATGGCGCATCTCTATGTCATAAAAGTAAAAATAATTTTATTCAATTGTAAGGCCTTTGGTTGGATTTTTTGCAAATTCTAGCATTAATTAGTTTAATACACTTTTTGCTCATGGAATAGAAACAAAGTTTTGGATCCAGTAGCTTATCTTATTGATGTAGACCAATACACAGAAGCTTGCTGCCCACATTTGTTGGCCATTAGATGAAATGTATCACTGAGGTAATACTCAGAAGCTGTGAAATTCTGCAAAAAAATTTGTGTCTTGGGAAATCCAAAATGATCAAGCAAAATCACAACAATTTTTCCACATATGGAATTTGCCAGTCTCCAATTTTTCTTTTTTTGATTGGCAAATTCCCCTTGCAAGGAAAACTTTGGTTTGGATGCCACAATTGAGGGGTATCTCTTCCATCAATTTCACACAGGACTTGTACCCGGTCTCATCCATTGGGGTACACCACCCCTAGACATGGATGTGGTAATTAACCTGATCAACTTAATCAACTTAGATGTCACTATGGGGATTTGAAAATTGATCTTCAAAATGAGATCCCAATGATATAATCATTTGAGATCAAACCCTTTGACTTAATCTCCAATTTTTAAAGCTACCTTTGCAAATTTATTTTGCCAGAACTGTGTCCTGCCATATGCAAAAGATCTTATGACAACACTAGATGAAGTATATACATGTTCAAGATTTGGGGATAATTGATTTAAACCCATGAATATGGCTGAAATGATCCTGTTACTCTCTGGGAAGATTGTTCTATCTAAACCAGGTCAAAGACAAACAAAAACACAGTTAACTATTTCAAAACAATCAAAAATAACTTGCAAAAGCCAAACAGCATGAAGATGATAATTTTAGAGATTTAATTTGACAAAAATATACACGAATACCAATACCCACAGAGAAAGAAGATTTTGATTTACCACTATATAGTACCAGACAGTTCTTCTCTTGTTAGAGAAGGCCTGCCGAATTTGTTGCTTTAAAACATCCAAAGACATTAACCTCTACTTGCCTATTTAATATTCTACCCACATTACAGCACTACTCATTGACTATAACTGCTGACAGGTATTTAATAAGCTGGGTCAGCTTTTTTTCTGGGTAGGCAAATTTTAACCCTCACCCATCATCAGATAAATGCAGGGAATGCATCTGCAGCCTTAAAATGCTTTTTTGGCTTAGTAATGCATCCAAGAGTTTCTCTTCTGCCAAAATTTTCCTGGGAGTTGCAACCATCCTCATCAGCAAGGCCTGCTTTATAATAGCCACTTCGAGCGCACCCTTTTGTCGATGCTGCATCCAAGGGGTTTCTCTTCTGCCAAATTTTGTCTGGAATTACACCCAGTCTTGTCAACAAGGCCTGCTTTATAACAGATGCTTAAAGCACCTTTTTGGCTTAGCTGCCACATCCAAGGGGTTCCTCTTCCACCAAAATTTACTTGGGACTCACCCAACCTCGTCTGCAAGGCCTAATTTATTGCAGCCACTTCAACACAGGGAGAGTGCCCAACAGGTCTTGAAACCAGGTCATCATTACGGCAATGGCTCCCCCTTAACACTGAACCAAATCAGCTGGATCAATATAACACATAATTCCCTAATTATTTCTTTAGATTTTAGGATCATTCCAATTGTACTAATCCATTTTTTAGTCTGTCCTTTTTCTGTGTAGATCATAGTAGGCAAACATAAAATGGAAAGAGAAAGCTTGATTGGGTGAATCAAATCAAAGACCATGACCATCACAATGTTACTAGATGGTGGAAGCAGAACTTCTTACCCCCAAAATATGCCTACTTAAGCAATATAACATAAATAAATCATATTGTATCCCAAAATTTGCTTGATATTTTTCATAACGGGCATTATAAAACACAAAATCAAATATAGGCAGAAGGGCAATACCTGTCAGATTTTCTTGAAGCCATTTGGAATTTTTGGGGCTAAGGTGACTATCCCACCACCAAGAGTAACGACGATTAGATTTAGCTGAAAACATAGCTGGTTTAATTGGGGTACCGTTTGCAATTTTCGGTTTTCTCCAGGCCTTTTTTTAGGCCCCTTCAATTGAACCTTTTCTGGAGTTAATAATGAAGCACCAGGCCTTGATGGTACATGACTGTTAACACTTTTACTCGGTACAGCTCCCGCAAATTGTTGTTGCAAAACTCCATTCATTTAGAAAATAAGGAAGAGCACCTGTACTGCAAATGAAAAACAAAAAATCATACATGAGGGGTTTGCAACAGTCCAACTGAAATATCAAATAAGGGCTCCAACAACACTTCCAGCATCGCAAAGAAATCTATGTAAAAACTAGCTGATAAAAGTAGATAGATGCATATTGCTTAAAAGGCGCCTCTATCATTCATGTGAGATCTGCAAAAGGCCAACTGAAACAAGGGCCTTAACAACACTCCCATCATTGAAAAGAAATTTGTATTAAAACTGGCTTATAAATGTAGATAGATGTGTATTGCATGAGAAGCACATTTGCACATGTCTACGAGACAAAATTGTGTGGGGCTTGCAACAGGCCTAGCTCTAAAAAACTCTCATCGCTGCAAAGAAATCTATGTAAAAGCTGGCTGATAAAATTAGATAGATATATATTGTTACAGAGGCATCTCTGCACATGTTTATGATACAAAACTCTGCATTTGGAAAAGGAAGAAGAGATAGAACAGCTCTTTTCTTTCCTGTTTTATAATTCAATACACTGCTAGCCATTTTTATTTTTGCTCTAGGCCATTACACCGAAACATGTGCGTTGCAGAGAAGTCAGGCGTTAATTCTTCAACTACCTCAATCAATGAAATGCTCAGGTCGTGTCAACAATATTATTATGATTTTACACCTAAGCCTTTGCACAGTACCGTTCCCTCGGAATCCCTCCTCACGACAAGTACGGAGCGATCTTGAATGATTCGAGCACCCACGAAAAAACACAGAAAGCACACATAGAAGAACTAGCTAACATAACCCACACAACATCAAATTAGACAGAAACTAATAATACGCAACTTAAAATAGTTCGAATTTTTATAGTACCCATTCAGCAGGACACAAAAAACACACAGACACGACGGGGCAGTTCAGCTAAAATTCCTATCAACTAATTAACATAACCTATGCAAAAACAAATTAAGCGAAGAAATGGCCAAATCTATGTTACCCACCCTTCCATGACCTCTCTGCAACAAACAAGTTCATTTTGCAACTACTACTAGCATCTGAATAATCCATGAAACAGAAAAAGTAATCACACATAGATCACAGATTCTGAATCATATGATCATCTACACAAGCACCTAGTTGTCTTAGACCCGTCATAGTTCAACTTCCTTGTTCGCAACCCATCCAACAGTTATGTCACAAACCATAGCAATGGCAGTGAAGCTACTTTACTTGTATGATAATCTACACAAATACCCACTTGTCTGAGACCCCTCAAACTCTAAATTCCTTGATTACAAACCATCCAAATTAGAATCATGTCACAAACCAATAACAATACCAATGATTCAAACAAAATGCAGCTAGTTTAGTTAACCTTGAACATGTAAAACGTCCATTGTTTCCTTTTCCTCCACCATCAAAACTTTGGCTCTGCAAATCCATGTTCTACTGCTGAGCTAGGTATCTTTAGGTAGTGAGCGTGTGTGGATATTATTAGTGTTCGTTGAAGGAATTGGTGATGGTCTCTGTACCACCCACCTGCTATTCAACGTTGCAGAGTAAAAAGAAAGAAAAAAAGCTGCAACACCATGGGTGCATGCAGTTACTTACAAGTATTATAATAATGGTAATGATGATGTTCGATTAGGTGGATTTCACCACTCCAACAACACTATGATGGGTTGTGCATAGGCCTAGAGGATCTGGCTATTTTGTCTGTTTCATACAGCTTAAGATAACCCACCAATAGCAAGTTCCATTTACCTTTCATTTTCACGTGTTAACTTGGGAATCAAGGAAAGAATTGAGTTAAAAAATTAGTGCCGTTTGGTAAAACTGAGGCTTGACTTGGAAATTTCCCTAACAATTACCTGCACTGACACTGACTCATGTGGGTGGATGTACTGTGTAGGTCCATTTGGTTGGATTGATTATGGCGGGAATACTATGAGATAGCTAAATGATAGGAGAAGGGGAAAGACCGTGAGATAAAAGGACCAAGGGAGAGGGTCAATATTTTAAGGGCAAGTTGAAGCAAATGTCACTATCTTAGAAGCATCTTAACATCTCAATGTACTTATCGAAAGTGATTTTTAATATATTAAAATCTTGTTGTATTTAATTTTATTGTAAATAATTTAATTGATATTGTGTAAAGGTAATATAAATGATGTTCTCGTCTTACTTCGAATTCTTCACAAAATTATAAGTCTTACTTTGAATTCTTCAATTTGAAGAATGGTGTCATAAAAAACGAGAAAGGGAGAGAATATTTTAGTGATGAAAGTTTTAGAATGTTTAGAAAGTTATTATATATCAAAATTTATATTTTGGTGTTTTAAAATAAATTATAAATGATAATTTAGAAATTAAGGAATATGGAGAGATCAATGAGAATTATAAAAAATTATAAGTTTTACTTTTAGAAATGTAAAGTGTATTAAAATACAAGATCATAAAATTAGAATGAAGAATTAAAGTTAATTTTTAAAATGTTTAAATGAAATTTATATTTTTATTCTTTTTAAATGATCTTCTAATTAACAATTTAGAAATTAGTAAAATATAGAAGGATTAATAAGAATTAAAAATGAGCTCTAAATTAAATATTTTTTAATGTTGAAATAAAGTAGAAGTTTAGAAATTTTATATCAAAACATTGGTTGTTTATAAGTACACAACTAAATATGAAATAAACAAATGTTACAAAACAAAGATACAATTCAATAATATGCATAGATCATCAATAACAACTAAAACAATTTAAAACATGAAAAAAGGGTAATTAAAGGTCAAATTCCTCCATCATTAATCACTTCAAGTCTCACTATTTTATTTCTAAAACATGTAGACAAGTTATTGTCAAATTCATTTAGATACTCAAAAGTATAGTTGCTTTCTTGTTATACTCATGAAATCAAAATGAAAGCATGGCCTTCCAATAGTCTACAACAAGACCCTTCTACATCGACATGCCAACAATAACACTCTAAAGATTTACACCTGAGTTTTTTGTGCAACATGTAGATACAAACAACCCACAAAACTAGCACTGATGCGATATCTCAAAGGTGACAAAAAAACATGACTCATGTTGTAGTTGAAACTAAAGAAAACACTCATAGATTTCAAATAGTGTAATAAATAGCTTTGACACTCTATTAGCAACAAGAAAAAAGAGATAACTACAGAACATGCAAAATCTCCACAATAAATTTCATATTGAAAAACGTAGATCCAACATGCCAAAAATCCACCATAAAGTAATTGCATTTTAGGATCCTAACAAGTATCACTGCATAAATCTTAAGTGACCAATCACCTACCAAATTTAAATGTCAAATTTATCCATAATGGTGAACGAACAACTGAAAGTGAATAAAGATCTAAAGAAACAAGTCAATTGTATTCAATCCTAATTATATATTTTTTAAAGGAAACAACTCGACATAGCTAATAAGATCAATAGATTGTGTAAGAATTCAACCACCTCAGAGAGAATTATGAGAACATGGCCAACAAGATCAATAGTGCGAGAACCCAACCATCTCAAAGCAAAACATAAGAACATGACCACTAATACCAATAGATTGAGTTCAGATGGAAATATGAGATCATAGCCAAGAAGATCAATTGTATATGCAAGAAAATAACTAGCTCTCATCTCTTATCAATACTTTTCGTAATAAGATACGAGTTTATCAAAATCTACCCAACTTACATAACCAAATACTTACAAATTTGAATTCATACCAAAAAACCAAACTTAAATCTTGAATAAAAATCTCACCTTTATACCTTACAAGCCAAAACAACTTATATAAAATACATGCACAAAAATCATGAAATTAAAACCCATTAATTTAAAGGAATTATGTATTGTGGTTCTCATTCATAGACCTGTCATTTTAACTTAAACAACATACAGATAGCTTTGACTTATTTCTAGGTGGTTCATCTATCACACTTAGCTTAAACAACATACAGATAGCTTTGACTTATTTAGGTGGTTCATCTGTCACACTATTAGGTGGACTAACAGAGAAACTAGTGTGATTTTAAATGAGCCACCTAAACAAATCAAAACTTAGAATGTGTATTTAAGCTTGCGCAACCCATTATCCATAAATATAATTCTTAATGGAGAAGAAATTGTGCATGTGAGATGAAGACTATGTGACCTTTACTAAGTCCATGTGGCCCTTAGACTAAAAAAAAGCATATTAAGGGCTACGTTGCAGCATCTTTAGCCAAGCCTCTCCCCACCATTATTGCTTACAGGCAGGGAAGACGTGAGAAAAGGACGTTGATTAAAAGTGTAAAAGGGCAGCCATTCATTTCCTATAGTTGCTTCGATTTGTACGTATTGGCACATCAACTCTAAAGCAGGAATCAAAATCATATATGTATTTTAGGGAGCAAACAGACGCCCTGCAAGCGTGCGGGACCACCCACCTGTATTCCACCTTATAATAGTATGAAAACCCATTTGTTTATAGTATGTTAGATTTTGTGGGATTGCTTTGAATCTATTCCTGTCGCACCGGCCATGACGCTCACGCACCGCCCATTACAACCGATCCTATCGATATATTCCTCATTTGTACACAATCGTTGCGTGTGGTGATCTACGTCTGTGTATATTGTATTGTTTGTACGAGCATGTGAAAGACCTGTATTTGTCTCGTGCTTTAACAGTTTGGTAAACGGTGGTGGGTCTTTATTGTGCTTGCGATCTTCTTGCCTCTGAATTCTGGACTCTTGAACCTCCAGACCATGTCAAAGATGTGAAATCATGTCAAAAACGTGGTCCATTTTGTTCACTTGGTTGGTCTGCCTTGAGTTTTTCTATCTTTTGAATTATATCAGAAAGGATTTTGTATTTTTTTCATCATAACACAGTAGAAATAGAGGAGTGTTTTGTCTTCGAAGACTCAAGATATACATACATCCAAGTCAAATCTAAAAAAATGTCAAAAAGTTTGTTCCATGATAGAAAAATGTCAAAAGTTTGTTCCATGATAGGAAAATGTCAAAAGTTTGTTCTATGGTAGAAGTATAAAAAAAAGTAATTGACATAACCCATAAAGCCTTGGCATGAATGGTCTCTCTCAAAATTCTTCAAAACTGTGTAACAACACATGAAAGAGGATTATTTTTTGTTTAGCTTGGATCTTTAATCTCCTTTATCAACCAAGGTCTTATCAAGTTCCTTCCTAAAGACCAAAGCAAAGACATGGTGGTAGTTGACAACTTATCACTCTTCTAAATGATTCTTGCAAAATCTTGGTTAAAGTCATAGCCAAGTATTAAATCAATCATCCAAGATATTGTTTGCCCTAAATATATAGGCTCTATGAAATTAGCATGTTCATCGTAGACAATTGTGTCATCATAAACAACCATGTCCTTACTTGGGAAGCAATAGAACAAGCTAAACAAAAGGTGGAGGAATAAAGTCATGTCTCACTTGTCAAACACTTGTTGATTTAACAATTTATGCAAAATAGTGTGCCCCAATACGAGGACATAAAGAAATTTAGATTAAGTTGTAAATAACATTCTTGACATGTATGTGTGTGCCCCTTAAACATTTTATGTGGTACTCGTTTCTCTCTAAGCTACATGGAAGGATTTCATTAAACATAAATTGTTAATTCACATCACCTTTTTCATGATCAAATAAAGTCATTATGACATGAACTTTTGCAAGAGTGTAGCCCTCAAAGCAATCTTTCCGAACATATAGATTTTAGTATATTTATTCTATTATATTATATCTATTTTTTACTTTCTAATCAAAATAGTTTGTTATAAAAATTGAAGACCTCTATTCAACACACAGAAAAATAACAAACAATGAAAAGAATATGAAAAATAAGAGTTTCCTTCATTTTGATGCCAATCTTTCAACAAAAAATAGCTAATTAATTTGCATATATTCAAAAAGAGTTGTGTTATGAAAAAAATGTTTAAATCAATAGTTGTTCTCATTTAAAAAATTATTAATAATAAAATATGTACCATTTAAATGTGTTATGCTATGTGCAATGAAGCTAAGGGTTTGTGTTTGTTGAATAAGAAGGCCAGGAAGTGGTTGGGGGACAATTCTGGAATGAAAATGTAGATGCTCATATTAACATTATTTCTACTATAAATCAAGTAACTAAGTTTATTTGATTAATTCACTTTATGCTAACTAATGGCATCTCTTTTAATTAAATAAATCAATATATTTAATTAAAATCCTAATGTTCTAACATCCTCTCATTTGATTTAAATAAGCCCAAACATTTAAATTAAATTTCATAAATCAGCTAATTTCATCCAAGTTAATTAATCCTAAATTAATTACTCATAATACTAATTTCTCATTTCTCTAGCTTTTGACTCAACCTTTGTCAAAGCAAACCCATGATCAACTACCTTAGTTGCACATGAAAATTAATTTCTTTTAATTATCTAATTATTCATTTTCCCTCACAAAGGAATATTTTTTCATTTTAACTCCCCTTATTTGACTTTCTTGCCCAAAACATTTCCCTCCAAAACATCTCAACCATATTCATTTAATGCCCCTTACATGTGCATTAATCTCTCTTACACCTCTCAAATCCTAAACTACATGCATTAACCATGCACATTCTCCAAATTGTGTTCCACCTTCCTCTACTAGCCATGTGACAAGTGTCGCAACATCATTGGTCCATTTTTTAATCCCACATTATCCCTATTCTTCACTCTTCAACCCTTCTTCCTTATAAATAGAGGTGTTCTCTATTGATTAAGGGTACACAATTTCATGCAAGGTTATTATTCACAATATCATCCAAGTTAGCATAGAATTTTTCCATCATAGCTAGGCTCTTGCCATTTTTTTCATCACATATCCATCATCAAGCTTATCAAGGGATTGGTAAAGGGCTTCTTTTCGCATCAAAGAAGCACCAATCCCCCTATGGGATGTTGGTTTGAGTATTTAGAATAGTATTTCATTAGTAGTTTATTTAATATTTTACTTTGTTTTCATGTTCTTATGTTTAAATGAATTTCATAGGGAATGCTTAATTTCTACTTGTTTATCAGACTAATGATCACTTGTTTGTTCATGTTTGAGTAGGCATAGAAAAAGCATACACATTATTGACTCTATTTTTTGAATTTTCCATTTTTGGACTTGTTTTTAGATTTTTGACATGTTTTGAATGTTTTTGGACTTTTCTTATTTTTTGATGTTTTTGGATTTTTTGATTTGTTTTGAATGTTTTTGGATTTTTTTGATTTTATGAATGTTTTTGGATTTTTTTTTATTTTAAGGAAGATTTCAAGAATATACATGAATTTGATCCAATGTAGGTATAAGAACATGCCCCTAGTGTGGTGTGATACACTACTCTAATATAGGCAGGACAAATTGACCTTAGGGATGTGCCAAGTAGTACTAGGAGGGAACATGATACACAGGATCAAGCTATGATGAAAACGCGGATGGGTGATGGAAGGATTGATGAAATGGAAAGGTGGTGCAGACCTAGTTAAAGAATCCATGGTGGATGAAAAGTGTTTTATTTACACAAGGCGCCTGTTTGCTAGGTTTTCACCAAGGTACTTTCCCAAAGCGCCATCGAAGTGGCTTACACTAGAGGACAATTTTTTTCTTTACTATTTTCAATCATTTTTTCTTTTTTTAAGATTTTATTTATTTTTTTGGATTTTTGGTTTTACACCTTGGAGGTTTAGGCATAATTTTTTTTGAGATGGGAGCTATTGATAGGCTCCTGCAAAGGTTCACCTTCGGGTGTAGATAGTTGATATGCTCCTGATTTGGAGCTTGTCGTGATGATGAAGGGTCCCAACCAGTTGGGTTCAAACTTTCCCTTGTTGTTTGGATTTGGTACATTTTTTATTCTCCTTCAATACAAGCTCTCTGACTTGAAAAGTCTAACTCCTGATCTTCTTATTGTAGCTCCACTTGAGACGGTTCTGGTAGACTTGCAAATAGTTTAAGGCATCCATGTTTCGCACATCCAGTCATTCTAGCCCATTCAACTACAACACCTAATATTTTTCATTAGTAATGAGATTTTGCAATGATATTCTTAAGGATGGGAGCTCGATCTCAATGGGAAGGATGGCTTCTGATCTATAGACTAGGGAGAAAAGGGTTGCACCTATTGGTGTGTGGATGCTTGTTTGGTAAGCCCATAGGTCGAGATTTAGCTATAGTTTCCATTCACAACTAGCTTCATTAGTTGTCTTCTTTAGGATTTTCAAGATGGTTTTATTAGAAGCCTCAACCTGGTTGTTACCTTAGAGGTAGTATGGAGTAGAAAAGAGATGTTGGATATTACACTTTTGGCATAGGTCTCAAACATCCTGGTTTTTGAAAGGTGTCTCATTGTCTGAGATAATGACTTGTGGGATGTTGTAGTGGAAAATAAGGTAGTTTAGGATGAACTTGAAAATAAGCTTTCATGTAATATAGGTCATGGGAATGGCCTCTACCCACTTTGTGAAGTACTCCATGGCAGTGATGATGAACTTATGTCCGCTAGATGAGGTGGGAGTGGTTTTTCCAATGAGATTGAGCCCCCATTGTGAGAAGGGCCAAGGTGTTACAATTGGTTGGAGTTCCTAAGCTGGTGCATGGATGAGGTCCCCATGCTGTTAACATTGTAGGCATTTCTTGACATATTCATGAGCTTCCTTCTCCATTGTTGACCAGTAGTACCTCGTTCTCAACAATTTCTTAGCCAAGGTAATACCACTCAAATGTGAACCACAAATGCCATTGTGTACCTCAGTTAAAATGGTCAAAGCTTCCCCCTCAGTTCCTATATCGATTACTTATCCTTTTGAGGACCCCCTCACTGACCTACCTATGTTATTTGAGGATTCCTCCCTTCTCATGATTAATACCCCATCTTTCAAACCAAGTTACCAGACTTTAATGAGATATAACTTGTCTACCCCCAACTCATCAATTACAACCAATGAGGACCACCGATTTTAGACACACAAATGCAACTCATTCCAAGATTTTGAGAATCAACTAGTAGTAGCACCCATCATATAAAACTCATTTCCAAGATTTAGACACGCTTCTATCAGAATCACTCAATAAAACTCATTGCCAAGAAGCACCTAGTTGATTTTGAGAATCAACTAGCAGAAGCATCCATCGGATGGCTAAGTTTTATCCAATGTTAGCCCATCAAATAAAACTCATTATCAAGATTGACCCACTCAAATACTTACTTTCTAAAGCAACACTCACAAGGCAGATGGCTAAGTGGGTTATGTTCCTATCAAAGTATGATATCGAATATGTGGAACGAAAGGCTATTAAGGGACAAGTGACTGCAAATAAACTAGTAGAAGCACCTATCAAAAGATCAAACAAGTCCAAAAATATTCATAAAATAAAAAAAAATCCAAAAACATTCAAAACATGTCAAAAATCCAAAAAGTAAGCCCAAAAATGGAAAAGTCAAAAAATAGAGTTGTCTTGTTGAACTACAAGTCTCTAAGCTTGAATGCAGGTAAGGCCATAATTGATGTGCCCATGAGACATAATAGGTCAATCCTTTAGGAGCTTTCATAATAAACTAACAATCCATTTGTTCATTTCTCATCAATAAACAAGTTTGTGTCATCTGAACTACGTTGTATCTGAGCTTAAATGTAGGCAAGGCTAATCTTTGATCAGACCCTGAGACAAAAAAACATTTAAATAACCTAAAAATCCAAAAAAACAACCTCATAACATTTCAAAAACATCAAAATATTTGAAAAAATCCATCCATCTCATTTCGCTTCACCCACAATAATCACTCATCCACAATAAAACAATCATCACCTTCATCCCTTGGCAATACAAACAAAATCAACCACAACAATCAGCAAAATAAAACTTCAAATGCAAAATCAAAATTGAAACAACAAACTTTTAAATGCAAAATCAAACTCTTGATCATTCTCAAACATGTCAATCAAACCTTATATCAACAGTCTTTCAAACAACCTATCAATTTGTCACCATCCACTAAAATGTCCTAGGATGTATCCTTCCTACAATGGGCATTACCTATTGGAAAAACACTTTGGATACTTATCTAAACAAAAAAACTTGCCACCATCCACTAACATGTCCTAGGATGTATCCTTCTTACAATAGGCATTATCTATTGGAAAAACACTTTGGATTCTTATCCTCAAAACAAATCCCTTTGGCTAGAGGTATGAAGAACATTGATTTGTTTTTTTACTTGATCTTTTCTTTTGATTTTGCTTATTGCACTCATTCCAATGACCTCTCGATGATGTCTAATCAAAATGATTTAGAGAGAAAGGAATGGGGCATTGATCATTATTTTTTGTCTATTGTGCTTGTTGGATATTCTTGTAATATAACCTTGGTCATGCTAACTTTGTTCGATTTGTAGGGAGGATGTTTTGGATGTCTTGTTGACTATCACATTGGGAGGTTTCACCTTTCTATGTTTTGGTCCAAAATGTTTGAAATATCTAAAGTACACTCTAACAAAGTTTGGTATGCCAAGTGTGAACAAGAATACTCTTATGATCTATTTTTTCAAGTCAAAGTCCATTGCACTAGATACCACACCATCCTGGTTGTTTGTAACTTGATGCATCGTATCTATGTGTGTTATCAAACATAAGGAAACTTATGCTCTTCACATTCCCAATCCCTAGATAAGCAATACGACATCATCATTCATCATCATATCTAATAAAGTCTTGATGACTCATTGACTTGTTGGACTTCTACATCTTCTCAGAATCAAGGGTTGATCCCTCTCATTCTTCTATCCTCTTTCACGCTAACATGCTATCATGACATACATCCATCTTGCATTCATAAAATGTTAATATACCCATCCTGCATACTCATGCATACCATCATAATAGGAAGCATCATTCATCTCATTTGCATCATCATCATAACCATTCATACATCCATAGAGCATATTTGTTGCGAGATTGAACCTATAAATTTGAATTTTAGCCCGATCTCTCAAGGGAGCAATGTATCAACGTACTTCTTTCCATTGGGGCATCTAAAAAAATTAGATTTCTTTTGAATTTCTATCTTGGTGATGTCATTCTTTGAACCAACGCAACAAGTACGTTGCTTCAAAGAGGGGCAAAATGTGGACGCTCAAATTAACATTATTTTTTTTATTAATCAAGTAACTAAGTTTATTTGATTAATTCGCTTTTTGCAAACTAATGTCATCTATTTTAATTAAATAAATCAATATATTTAATTAAAATCCTAATGTTCTAGCATTCTCTCATTTGATTTAAATAAACCTAAACATTTAAATTAAATGTCATAAATCAACTAATTTCATCCAAGTTAATTAATCCTAAATTAATTAACTCCTAATACTAATTCCTCATTTCTCTAGCTTTTGACTCAACCTTGGTCAAAGCAAACCCATGATCAACTACATTAGTTGCATATGAAAATCAATTTTTTTAATTATCTAATTATCCATTGTCCCTCACAAAGGAATATTCTAAGGGAATATTTTTTCATTAACTCCCCTTATTTTAATTTCTTGCCCAAACCATTTCCCTCCAAAACATCTCAACCATATTCATTTAATGCCCCTTACATGTGCATTAATCTCTCTTACACCTCTCAAATCCTCAACTACATGCATTAACCATGCACATTCTCCAAAATGTGCTCCACCTTCCTCCACTAGCCATGTGACAAGTGTCACAACATCATTGGTCCATTTTTTAATCCCACATTCTCCCTATTCTTCACTCTTCAACCCTTCTTCCTTATAAATAGAGGCCTTCTCTATTGATTGAGGATACACAATTTCATGCAAGGTTATTATTCACAATATCATCCTAGTTAGCATAGAATTTTTCCTTCATAGATAGATTCTTTCCATTTTGTTCATCACACATCCATCATCAAACTTATCAAGGGATTGGGAAAGGGATTTTTTCCACATCAAAGAAGCACCAATCCCTCTATGGGATGTTGGTTTGAATATTTAGAACAATATTTCATTAGTAGTTTATTTGATATTTTACTTTGTTTTCATGTTCTTATGTTTAAATGAATTTCATAGGGAATGTTTAATTTCTACTTGTTTATTGACTAATGATCACTTGTTTGTTCATTTTTTATCAGGTCTAGAAAGATCATTCACAAAAAGATATGGTGGCTGATGGTGGTACACAGCAAAAGACAACTAGTGATACGGGACCTTCTGCTAGAACCTGTAACAAGAACAAATTAAATGCAAAGGTTGGTATTCATGTTGATGAAGTGGTGCAAGTCATGAATGTCCATCAAAAAATTATTGATAGCACGATCTTGAAGCACAAACATTCTTAAAAGTCTCTAGTTTGGTTATATTTTTTGTGCCTTTTTCTAGTTATTTGTGTGTTGGTTTTTGGCTGCTTGTTTTTTATTATATGTTGAACCAACAGTTTATCTTGTAATGAGTTTTAGGGCCCCTTCAAAACCTATTTTTCCTATAATCAAAAACATTTTTTTAAATGTATGTCTTGGATATTAATGTTAGTAATCTATGTTAAAAAAATATGAAGAGATTTTATTTCCAACTCAAGTTGTGTGATATAGGAAAATATTACTCATTAAAAAACCTATAAAGTGTAAGAAACATTTTATTAACAAATAATTAAAACATAAATTAAATTATTATTTTTTAAATTAAAAATAAATTTTGTATATGAATATTACAAATAATTAGTTTATATTATTTTCAAGTTATTTACAATTTGCATGTTATAATCAAGAGAATATATATATAAATATTGATATGTGCATCCCACTTAGCACAAGAAGTGGAACATGCATTTATGTTTTCACGCTTAACTACATAGGATTTTCTTTAGCTAAACTAAATTTTGATAAATCCTAGATGACAAAATCAAATGGTCTTTCATTTATAAAATGTTAAATTAGTTAGGGTTTGGTCCCAAAATTGCCTCTCACATTCAACTATTTTTCTCTAATGTCAGTGCATGCCTTGTTGTAATTGGATCACTCTCCACAACCTTTCCCCTTCAAAGATCTATAAGGGAAGGTTGCCCCTTTCCTCTATGGTTTGTCAACTTATGCACTTGGGCACCCCCTCTAGCATACCCACTCTCAATGTCTTATCCATGGTATTTCTTTCCCTTTAACTCATACATTTTAAATTCTCTTTTGTTAACAACATTTTCATCTAAAAATTTATTGAATAATTATAACATCTTAGAAGTTCTTGACCTATTTTGAAATGTTTCTAAGTTTGAACTATCTATGCAAAAAACAAAGTACTTCATGACATCAATTGCACCTCATCCTTTGTGAATTCTTGTAGAATGGCATCTTTTAAAACATGGAAAAATCTTAAAATATTTCAACTTCCCATTTGGTTTAGGAATCACTCTTTCAAACATGTGGAAATGGTTTTAAACAAGTTGAAGACCAAAATGGTCTCTTGGAATAATTGATCATCTTTATGGTTGGTCACATGCAAGTGGCCAACCAATTTCCCCTATTGACCATGTCTTCATTTCTTCTAGTTGGCTCCCCTCACAAGCTTGCTACAAACAATAGATACATCTCATCAAAACACTTCATTTGATTGAGATAGGGAAATAATAAGGGAATGTATATTTCTTCTTGGTCCAATTGCATCCAACTTTAAAGTGTCAAAGTAGATTGGGACTCATTAATCTTTACATTAATGGAATTTTCCTCATCATTAATTGGATCCTTAGATCTCTCAATGGTTATATATCATAGAATATTTTGGTTAGGCACCACATCAAGACAATCAAAACCTTAGGTTCATGGTCTTTTGTCAAATAGAAATGTAGAAAAAAAAAATTCATAGATCCCAAAATCATCAAACTAATGAACCTTCCATAAGAAAATCTAAATGCACAAGCTAATGAAAGAGGTGTAGATAAATAAGCCAACAAAATGATTGTATTCAATAATGCTTAATGATTATCATTACAAAGTATGAATAATTGTGTGCTTATATAGAGCAAGGCAATGGATGAAAGGTGGAAACTAACTATTTAGGTAGGTATCAATGGGAGATGGATCTAACTAAATCTAGACATGCATAATAGTCGATGATGACTAGATGAACTAGAAAAATACAATGTGTGAAATTCAACTAAGACTAGATACGTGTCAATCGAGTGTATACAACATGTAAACATGACTAATTGACACAAATATCTAAGTAATTTTATACTAAGTGCATATAATGTGTGGATGGATGCAAAAAGGAATAAACAAATAAGCATCAAATCAAAGAAATTATAATACTCAAATCCTACACATGCAAACCTTTGATCAAGCTTAATGTGAAGTTTTGCTTGTTTTTAGAATGTGGGTGCTAAATTCACTAGCATAACAACTACATTCCTTGGATGATAAATTAATAGAATTTGGATGTATGAAAGAGTGCCTATGAAAATGGTGAATAATGGGTTTGATTTATAAAATTTCAGGAGAATCGGATGGATGGTTTAGATTCAATCTTGGATCTCAAGTCTAAATGAAGATTAAGGGAGGAGAGGTGGAAAGCATGGAAGAGTTGCAAAATATTTTAATTTTTAATCAAAATAATTATTTTTACTCAACTAAAATTGCTTAGGGAGATAACAAAGTTGATTGATGAGTTAATTATTTGCATGAAAAAATTAACTGAGTGCATGAAGGAGCTAGAGTGAGTTGACTATTTATATGAAATTGCTAACTAAGTGCATGGGTGAGTGAAGTGGATTATATTGGTGAGTGGGATTGAGAGTATCTCTAAGTGAATCTAATAGACTGGATAGCTAACTAAGTGAAGTGGATTTTGATGATTTAACAATTAAATAAATGAATTATAAGTGCATTTTAGGTGAAAGTTAATATTAATTAATTTATTAGATTAAGGGTGTGTCCAGAATCATGATGGACCAAATAGTGGCAATAGGGTAAAATGTGTTTTTACTTAGTCAAAATCAAAAAATGAATATTCAACTTTTCCTTTGGGTTGGGTGGAAAGTCAATTTTGGTTTGGTAAAAACTAAACAAAAATGGATATCAATTTCGTTGAAGTGTAAAACTTAAAAAAAGGTTGCCCATTCTATAAGGAGACCTATGACAAAGGAAAAGGGCTTGTACAATGTATATTTGAATTGAATAACTAATATCTATTTTTGAGAACATCATTTACATGCTTGCATCAATCATAGTATAGAGGTAAGGTTTCATTTTTTCATTCGTTTTAATTTTTTTCTTATTCAAAGTTTGTATTATGATATAGGTTTTTATTTATAAATTATAAATTTTCATGTTTTAAATTGCAAATAGGAAAATTTTATGAGGAAGGTTGAAACCCAAGCACTCCCCTACCAAACCCTCGAATTAAAGAATGAATTGAGGAAAATGTTAATAAATTAGATAAATCTATAGAAATTTATCATCAACACCCTCTCTTAGCTTCAATGAAAACTACCTTAGAGGGAATCATTTCCCATGCTCAAACCCTCACAAGGAAGCATGAGTCATTTAAACAATGGAGATAATCCAAGAGGGAAGAACATTATGTACCCTCATATGAGCAAGTGAAAGGATTAGATGTAACCAAATCCATGTTAGCAGAACATTTTGTCAATCCCAAAACTAGATTACATGTTGATGTATGTAAGCCCTATTTTTTATCAAATGGTGCACACATGAGGGTATGAAAAATAATATTTTGGATCATTGGTGGATAGTTTTCAATAAACCACCCAACAACAATCTTGATGTCCCTCTATATTTCTTTCACAAACTATATGCAAACTTTATTTTAGGCCACCATGCCAGCTATTTTGACTTTAGATATTTCCAAGGAGTAGGTAGAGGAATGCCTCAAAAGAGTCATAGGGAAACACAACAAATACAAGGTCCATTTATTCTCCCTCATCCTTTCCTTCACCTTCAATAGCACACCTAGTTATTGTTGTAGATGCAACAAATCAAAGCCTCCATGACATGCACTCTTTGACTAGTCATTTTATTACATATATAATTCTCATATTGTATAGCCACATGATATCAATGTTTCTAGTGTATTGATTGATATTGATGGGCCCACCTTGTCCACACATGTTTGCGTGCCTCATAATTACATACTATGTGCAATCAATTGTGTTTAGGTCCTCTTGGAGATGATAGGGAGCCACCCCTAAACACATGAATATGATGTTTGTCATATGACACCTTCACAAGATGAGCTAGTAGGGTCTAGAACACAAGCCAAGGAATCAAATGCAAGAACACAATCATGGCCATCAAGGATTAAAGAACAAAAGCAAGGTCAATATTTCTTATAGGTATAATTTAAAGTTATTTCACAGTGTATTTATTTTAAAATTAATATAACAAAGATTAGTACTTATGTATATAAGTGGCATAAATATTGATGATCGAGGAGGAGCTTAGAGAAGTTCATCATGGTACTTTTTTGGCCATTCAATTTGGCCTAGACTTGATGGTATATTTTTTTCTACATGTCTAACCTTTTTTTATTGTATGTGTGTGTATGAATAATGTGAATAAGCAAATAAAATCTATACAACACATCAATGAAACATTATATCAAGGAATTCAAATAACAATCAAATTAAAACAATGATTCCTCAATGGCGTCTCATTTTCCTCTATCTCCAAGGACTCTTTAAGTCATTTTGCTCTCAGATTGTTTGTGCACATGACTTTCCAAATGACAACCTAAAGAATGAGAGATGTTGGAAATGCAAGAGATGTTTCCTACATTACATGATTGATAAACTAGTTGTAGATGATATGCAAAGATAATGATGTTGCTATGATGTTGTTGTATGAAAATGATATGATGAAACTATTGTAATTAAGATGCTACTAATTAAAATGCCATGATTAAACTACTTGATGTTAAAATTCTAATACTAAAATGATCACTAAAATTAACAATGCTAATTAAAATGTTGCAAAGTGTAATTGCTACAAATGGTCAGCTCTCTCCCTTTTTGTTGTAAATGAGGGCCTATTTATAGATTTTCCAAGGCATGAGCCTAGGTGGTAGAAATCAACGGTCTGGATTCGATCTGGAGAATGGACAGTTGGAGATGAAGACGTTAGAGAGAAAAGGGGAAGTATGTTCCTTTCATAAGAACAAACTGCCAAGTGTGAAGAGGAATAAAATGGAGATGAAGGCCAAGGGTCCCAAATTGGTTAGAATTTGTTGATGATAAATGCCAATTAAATATTAGAAATATTTAATTTCTTGAGACACATGATGAGGTGGAAGGTGGGAAGAAGTTAGTAGAAATGTGCTTAAATTTGAATTTAAGATTCAAATTTAATGAGAGGAGATTAATTAAATAAAACAAACTAATTAAATTTGTTCATTTAATTATGATATGAAGAAAATGATTTAGGATAGGAAGAATTAGAGAAAATGAACTATGTAAATAATTTTTTTAATTTATTTATAAGTAGAAGAATTAAAGATTATTAATTAAATAACTTGTATTTAATTAATCCTCCATACCAAATTTGAGTGTATACATTTTTCCCCTCTTTGAAGTGATGTGTTTATGACACATTGCTTCAAAGAAATTTTTTTTGATAGTGTTGATAAAAAATTTCGATATGCCCCAAACGCTAAATTTCAAGTGATGATGTGTGTATGCCCCCTCAGGAGATAAATCAGGAAATTTTTGAATTTTTAGGATTTTTTTGAATTTTTGAAATTTTTATGATTTTTTGAGGATTTTTAAATTTTTAGGATTTTGTGACAATTTATCTCCCGATAAAGAATACTAACCCTGCCAATTGATTAATTGATGCCCTTTTGAATTCATTTGCAATTGAGTGATTGAGTTGATTGATTAATTTAGAAAAATGGTGATCCCATACCACACCCATCGATTTGAGTGAGTTCAACGACACCACCGCCTTGTCGCATATGGACCTCTGGTACGTACCTCAAAAAACCACCTTTTGAAATTTGAATTTGTTTTTCATGCGTTTTCATGTTTTCAAAATCTGTGATAGTGCGTTTTAGCGCATTTAGGACTTGAAACAGTGCATAGGTTGAGTGTTTTAGCACAAGTAGATTTTTAGCGCATTTATGTTGCCAAGTAGCGCATTGATGGAATATTTTAGTGCATTGATAGATTTAGCACATTTATGGCACAAAGTGGTGCATAAGTTGTTTGTTTTATCGTATTTAGGATTTTAGCACATCGATGCTCTATTTCAACACATTGATGGAATTTTGCAGTGCATCCATTATTCCAGTGGATAGATGCGTTGTTTTGGCGCATTGACACTAAAATTGATGAAATATTAATTTTTCTCCTTTCTTTTGATGCATGATGATCACGTCAACCATTGCTTTGGTGATGTTAGATAGGATAGATGATGATTGACCTCATGATGGATGAGATTCAATGATAGGATAGATGATGATTTGACCTCATGATGGATGAGATTCAATGATAGACGCTCTACCGTATTTGATCAAAATCTCATTTGAGTTGATTAGCTTGATTGAAAGGTTGATTGATAAAATGTTGATTTGCAATATGTCATGATTATAGGACTTAAGAGTTCTTCAGTCTCGAGAGTGCTACCCAAAGACTTGGGATATGATTTCGCATATGGTGCAAGTGGATTTGGATGTTATTGAGTGATGTGGTTTATTGTCTTTGATTGATATGCCCCAGTATAGGATAAACAAGGGACTATTGAATGCATTAGCTGAGAGATGTCATAGCGACCACAACACGTTCCATCTGGCTACTAGTGAGATGACAGTTACCCCAAAGGATGTGTATCAGATATTAAGGATTCTTGTGGTTGGAGAGTTAGTTGTGTATGATCACATAGAACAAGGAGGTATCGAGGTGTTGAGGAGGATTTTTCATGATGACAAGATTAGTGGTTATGAGATCCCGTGGTAGGATATGGTGGATTCTTATGAGCCATTACCATCTGTTCTAGCTGGGTTTGTTGGAGGTTTCTTATGTCATGACCATAGGTTGAAGGGATTGTTCATTGGTTGGGGTAGGATACTGGAGAGGATGATCACTTAGGGGATCCAATATGCATGGGGTTCCTATATGCATGGGGTTCCTGTATGTTAGCTCATTTATATCACAATCTTCATCAGGTGGTGTACCTTGGAGTTGCTAGTTTATTAGCTGGAGTGACAGTGCTTCATATTTGGACTTGGGAACATATAGTTGTTACTCATCTTGTAGCAGAGAGAGATTGTCTAGTTGGAAGGCCATATGTCTTCAGGTACTCAAGTGGTATTGTCTAGCACAAGCTAGGAAAATTGGATTGGCAGCGAGTGCTTGATGATTTGGAGACCGTCACATGGTGACTGTACTTAGATTGTGAGCAATGGCCTGAGGATGATCTTGAGATACCATATGTTTGCACTTCAAGATATGTGATTGGACAGACCTAGTTTATTATTGAGAGATTCATGCTCGTGATGGTGCTACGCTAGTATGGCCGAGTGCAGGGGATGCCCCAGGGAATTGCATTATATGCTTAGAGACAACAGGATATTCCAAGGTGGGGACCCACCATATCATATGATACAACTTGTGAGGAGTATTTTGGATTGCAGGAATAGGTATGAGATTACTGTCCAAAGATCACAATTCGTGTGATGCCAGATGAGTATGTTGAGCATTTCTTTATACATGTTGTATCGAGGATATCTAGTCTCGATGAACCATTACCATCATTTGATGATGATGATAGAGCACCATAACATGCATCGAGATGGAGGAGGGATGGGGGAGATGGTGATGATGAGGAGGGAGATGTGGAGATGGAGGGGATGTAGGTGGCAGATAGATATTGGACTTTAGAGTACCTTGGAGGAGGAGATCCATGGTACCCTTGGGACGACAACAAACAGGACCATCCCAAGTTCAAATCCATGTGTCTTCCCATCAACAACAGGCACAAATAGATGCCTTACAATTATAGGTGGAGGGCTTATAGGGACAACTAGCACAGGAACAGGAGTAGATTTCCTCTTTGAGAGTAGAGAGAGATGATGCGAGACAAATATGTGAGCATGCAGAGGATCTAGCCGAGAGATTGCAAAGGGTTTTCAAGGGGACTACTGTAAGGGATATGATCACAGAGGTTCGACGTTTAGCCCCAGAGATAGAGTATTATAAATCATTGTATTATCAAGCGGTTCCTATACAACAACATGCCCCTAATTATGCATAATTTGTTAGTGCTAGGTTAGGTCAGAGTTAGTCACAGACTACGAGAAGGGGTGTGACTAGGCCACTTCTCAAAGATCCATCAGGAAGAGATCTAGGTGCAAGTCCATCTGGTGGTGCAGCAGGCACAATGCAGCGTCTGGGGGGAGGAACACGTAGCTTTTGTACTCATATTTGATGTATTGAGACCTGACGTATTCACTTGTTCAATCAAGGACCTTATGTTTTCCTACCATTTTATTGATGTATCTCTCCATATTTTGTGATATCATTGTACACTTTACATTGATTATTTTGAGATTATATGAGATGCAGCAGAGACTATTGATCTATATGTTGTCTACATGCTTTTATGATGAATGCTTATGATGAATGCATTTGATTTCTGCTCTATATGCTATGTGATGTTTATATGATTATGCCATGGTTGTGTATGGATGCAATAATGAAATGATGATGCATGGATTATGATTCTATATAGCCTTATGGATGATGCTTTATGATATATGAGATGGATTTTATCATGCATATAAGATGTAATGCACTTTATTTTTGTATTTTTCTAATACAAATATACGATCTAATGCATGGATGGATGACCGATGATAAAACTTTCTAATGTACGTATGATATGATAATGATTATGCAACTACATGTGAATGATCTTTTTTGTTTATGTCAAATGTACTCTATCCTTTAATGAGAGATAAAATTATTTTGAAATTTGTTAGCCTTGGAAAACCTAAAATGCACATACAAAACTAATATGAATGCAATCTATCTTAACCATGCAAATCTAAATATGCAATGTTGTCATCTTGTCAATTGATTTGTTGTGCTTGTTATCATTATTGAGCTTTTGATAAGTTGAAAGTTAGTACAAACACCAATGGTATAATTAATAAAAAATAAAAAATAAAAAATATTAATAAAAATTTCATAATTAAATATTTACTTATAGAATTTTTTAAAAAAAATATGCATCACATTTGAGCGTGTGTCTTTTACTTGTATTTAAAGATTCAAGAAAAGAATTGCTCATACTTAGGTTGGCTGGAATAACACCTAATTTTTTTTTTTTTCAAAAATTATAGTAGTGCTTCCTTGAAATTTCATATTTTCACCAAATATATTTACTTAAAAAAAAGGTATCCTAGAAACTACATTCAATTTTCTACAAATTTTATTTGTTTATATTTTCCAAATTATGTTAATAACCCATTCAAGCTTTTTATGTGAAGTTTCTTAAGTCTAGTTTTTGTATTTCCATTGCCACTTGAGGTATAGTTTGACCCATCATTATCCTCCACTCACCCATAATATGTGGATAAAATAGATAAATAATTGAATAAATAAGTATTGAATTAATGAATAATGTTATCTCAATTTAATTAAATAGCTATGACTTATTTAATTAAATGATTAGGCATTAGGGGTACTAGGTGATAAATGGGTAATTAAATGATAATGTGTATTGATAGACTATGATAGAATGATAATGGTGAAGGAAACATTATTTTAGTGTCTAGAATGTGATATAGTAATAAACTAAAAGCGAGTATAATAAAATGCACCATCATCCTCCATTAGTGAAAAATTAGGGAGAGATAATGAATGGATTAGTCCCAAAAAATAGGCTTGATCAATTACTCATTTACAAAATATTCCCTAGTAAACAAAGAAAGGGAGAAAACTTGCAAGAAAAATTCTCCCCTCTAAAATAGAGAATATGTAAAATACTAAAAAGCCTCCACAAAATTTAAAAAGATGTCCCTAAAAAGGAAGATGAAAATGAACACGAACAACTCTACAAAAGAATAACAAATAACTTGTAAATAATTGTTAAAGAACAATTATTATATTACTAGAAATGAAGAATCTTTAATGAAATTAATCTCAAAGATCAAGTGGAAAGAGCCATAAATCTATATGAGTGATTAAAAAACTACTTGAGCATTGCACAAATACAATCAAAGAAATATATGAAACTATATGAATGATGAAAACATCACTAATCAAACATTATATAGGTATAGTTGAAGATTCAGATACCACATAAATATGCATTTGAAGAAAAAAATACTATCAAATATTGTATAAATGATGAATTAATGTCAATATATTGCAATAAGGCAACAACTTAGCAATAAAAATATAGGTGCCAAGAGTCTCATAAACATTATCAATTGAAGAAGGTGGCTTCCAAAAATATGTATATGGAAGCGTATATATGGTATGTGCTCCATCTCACTAGAATGCATGTGTAAGTAGTCATTGCGTCTTCCTAGTATGTAAGAACTATTGCAAGGTGTGCACCCTTGGTCTCCTTGTGTTGTGCAGTGTAGCACTCGATTTTGTGATATAGCTTAATTGCCTCTTGTGGATTCATTAACTCAGGTGGTTGTATTAGGCAAATGTTAATAGGTCAATCTTTTGGTGCAACAATTGGTATCAAATCCTGTTGAATCCATCGCTTGCGCTAGGGGGGATTGTTGAAAGGTGTGCACCCTTGGTCTCCTTGTGTTGTGCAGCACAACACTCAAGTCCGTGACATGGCTTAACCGCCTCCTGAGGATTCATTAACTCTAGCGGTTGTATTGGGCATTAACAGGTTGATCTTTTGGTGCAACGACAATTTTCTATGCAACAAGAACAAACACTAAGTACAAAGCTCACTAAAAAATAGAATCAAGGAGTCATTAGCATAAGTAAAAATTGTAGAACATATCCCCTTAATGTGAACAAGGAAGAGTAACACACACACACACACACACACACACATATATATATATATATATTTTAAATTTTGTCACAATATAGTAGTGTAAGAAGGTGAAGAAACATCAAAAGACCCAATATGACTTACATACAACTAGAAAACATTGGTGTATAACGACATGACACACACGCACATAAAGGTAGACAACAATGTGAAGATGAAAACAAGTCATCCATAATAAATCACCCAAGTATCATTTTATAAAATAATACAAGTACAACAATGACACAAGAAAATGTAGAAGCCCCCCATAAGTACATAGTGGGGCACTTTATCTTAATGTGTTTACAAATGTGAAGGTGCTTGCAATGGATTTTTACAATGTCTAAAAAGGACCAAATGCTAAAAGTATATTTTTGCTATAGAATGAGAAGAAATTAAAGGAACCAACACAAAGTGTGAAAAAATACACACTTTTAAAAGAACTAGACCCAAAAAGAAGTCTATATATACACAAGTTATAGCCCTTTGAAGATACCAAAATAAGAATCAATTAATAAATTCTCTTTTAAATATTTAAAAAAAAAACCAAAGATCCAATCTAAAAACCATATGTACCATCATACAATATGCAAAATTTACCCAATTTTAAAAAAATCTTAGAAAAATACCTCCATTTGATAAAATTAGAGGCTTCCAAACTTTCCCATCAAAGTGAAAATTGCAACATAGAGGGTCTCTACTCCTCCTAGTAGGTGGGTATCAAATTAGAAGTGCCACTAGCAAAGGTGGTAGTCAAATGATTGCGTTAGTGGCATAGCTGGAGAAGTTGAGTACTAGAGTTGGCAATGTGGGTAACACCACTTGGGTGAAGTCCAAGTAGCTAAATTGGTGGTGCCACTAAGAGTTAGTAGTGCACAAGTGGTGTAATTTTGGTGGTTTGATAGAGGGGTTGATTGAGTGGTGATGCTAGAGCTACTAGGTACAAAAAAATATTTGTTTTTTGTTTCATGTAGAAGGGGTAGGTTTGGAGATTCAAACTACCCCACCATATATGGTTGGATTGGTTATGGAACCCTTGATACATAGATACCCTTGTTGTACTCCCCTTGGGCTCCTTATAAAATAATGGAAGACCTTAAAGCACCAAAACTAAGCAGTGCTTTAAAATATCATTGTAATCTTTTTATTTTTTCAAATAAAAAATAAACTATAATTTTTTAATTTTTTACATCATACAAAATGCTCAAACCATCTAGCCTCGACCCATGTGCTTGGGTGAAAAAAATGTATTTTCTTGAAACTACTCTAATGTTGATAAATTTTATGTTGATTTATAGGTTCCTAATTATTTCAAATGCAATGGTGCACTTTATTTTGTACCTAAATAAAATTTGGGTTTTTTGTAAAATATATATGAGATGTATATAACTAAAAAATAAAAAAAATAACTTTAGATTGTCCAAAATGAATGAAATAAAGTTTTATTTTTTAGTTGCTCTAGAAATGATGGCGGGCTCTTATCTAACTTAGGAATATATGCTTAAGTGTTACACTTTAACACTCCAATATATGTAGTGTGAGATCTACAATCAAACCTCCTCCAAATAATATTTATGAAAATAATGAAACCAACAATAAGAAGCTCACAATGGAAAGGGGTTTAAATAGATATAGCTTTAATGCCATGTAGGAATAATGGAATATTCCAAAAATATAATAATCAAACTAACAAACCTTCCATAAATAAATCTTTAAATAGAATAACTAATGGAAGAGGGACAAAAAATAATCCAATAGAATGATTGAATTAAATAATAGTTTATGGTTTTTGTTACAAAAAAAAATAAATTGTGCTTATATAGAGTAAGACAATGCATGAAAGGTGAAAATTAACTTTAAAGGTAGACATTCATGATAGATGGATCTAACTTAAACTAAATATGCATGATAGGCCATTATGACTAGGTGAACTAATATTATAGAAGGAATGTAACTCAAATAAGACTAGATAAGTGTCAATCAAGTGCATAAGACATAAGCACATGACTGATTGACACTACTACCTAAGTGAGCTTGTCATATTTAGGTACATATAATACAATTTAGTAATAAACAAAATCTAAGTAAAATAAAATGTACAAATAGGAAAGACAAAGTTTTTCTTGACCTTTACTTAAGGCCTTGTACTTTGGGTCAAGTTAAAAGTAGTTGGAAAGAGTGAGAAAAAACCCCTCTTATTTTGACATGGATTAAGATTTTCAACATCCTTTGTTTGGTGGAACATGCTTATCTAATTGAATAACCTTCCTCTTGATTTTAATAAACAATTCAAGGGAAAATTATTTTCCAGAATAGTTATTCAAACTTTTAGATACCTATGGAACCTCCCAACTATCAAATAGAAATGTTTTAGATAACTCTAGGAAATTTTCAAACTTAGATCCTCCATCTAAAAATACAATGTTAACTTTATATGCACTAAAATAAAGAGCATGTTTCAATTCATGTTGATTGAGTGAAATCCCAACTCATTGCTATAAAAATGTGGTAGGAGTTGGTCTAGTGGAGGTGCATTGATTAGATTTTGTTCTTCTCATGGAAGCGATAAACATATGATGGTTAGAAGATGATCTCTTAGATTAAGCTGAGGATCTCTAAGGATACAAACAAAGGTGATGTGGATTTTTTTACAAAATAAATGTTGAGTATTTGGCGATGGAGTGTTTTCTTGTAGATTGTTTGTTCTTTATAATGCTTCTAAACAAGAATTTGCTCTTTGGATAACTTCAAGAAGAGAAACATATTCAAGAATGATGACCAAGGGAATAGGAAAATCCTCTCACAAATCTTAGGATTTCTTTAAGAAAAATCATCCTTAACTAGGACACAAGGGTGATGAGATTTGATGTGGTCCTCAAAATTAAGATAAATGAGTTGCTTGGTTTAACTCCTTGTTTAGGTTTAAATTTCATTATTATTTGCATAGATCACTTTTTTGATTATTTTTTTTGTTGAATATTGTATAGGAGAAAATTTGAACCCCTTGTGTAAATTCCTATTTTGCATCCCTTCACCTTAGAAAATCAAACCCAAATGTCAAATTACATATCACCCATCTGCCTCGCATCCACTTGGTGCCTATTTTTTGTGTCGGTGGGGGAATATTTGTCAAGGACGTGAGTGCAGTATCTGGACATCTATGTGGCACGTTGTTGTCCCTAATAGATTCTTGCCTCTAGAGTCTGCAGGAAAGTTATGTTCTCCATTGGGCATGAAGCATAACATTTGTGTCGAACAATCGACCTGAAAATGGCTCTTTCCCTCTCTTTTCTTCTTCAAATGCATATCTTTCACAATCACTTCATCTCTTTAGCATCTCTTGAGCACTTTGACACAATTGCTTGAGAATTACAACATCTTGTTACTTTGTCAACTTCATTTTTGTATGTGTTGTGCTACCATAGAAGCTGCGAGTTTGGAGTCTTGCGAGACCTCCCTTTGTCACTGCTACGGTCATGTCAACTTTTCCAAGCTTGTTGTATTGCATTGTCCCTTCATTAGCCTTGAGTTCCTTTGGGTGGAGGTGGCATTGCTTCACTATCTCTCTTGGGGTTTGATAAAGTAGCATTGTATCTTTTGTAGTGTTCAATATTCTTCTTTCCTTTATCACATTTTCTACTTCGTGGCTTTCTTGGTTGTCCGTGGAGGTGGAAACACCAAAGCGGGGGTTTGACTAAGGCAAACCCCTATACAACCCAACATTTTTCCCTCTCTTGGCTGTGTGTAGGTGTACGCATGTGTGGAGCTCACTGGCGAACTAGAATCTCAATGAGTTGGCTTTCGTCACCCTTACTTTCATCTATCTCGTTTACCATTTATATAATTATTTTTTGTATTTTATCATTATGTTATTTTCATTAAAATTAGTTAGCTAGATAGTTAGTAGGTTTTCTCGTTTCCCGCACTGTATGTCACACTTTTTGGTCGTACAAATGCTAACACACTAGAGAGACGCCAACGCATTGCATTGTTGTCCTTGACCCGCATTATCATCCTTAGGCAAAGAGTTTTATGAGGTGTAGTCCAGATTCCAAAAACTAGCTCGTTTAGCCCCATTCTGGTTTTTGGATTAGTAGAGTGACAAAAGCACTTGAGAGCACTCTTCATTCTCTATCCTTGACCTAAACACCCATTAGCTTGAGGTAAGATAGGGTAACCCTCTACTCTCAGCTCTCCATGACTTGGAGCCTTGGTGTGGTTGGTCCCCCTACCTTACAAATATGTTTTAAATGAATGTTTATCGAAAGTTAAATATTTTTTCTTCTTTTGTATTTAATGTGATTTTTTTTCTAATTTATTTAAATATATGCAATCCTTTTTTTTATATTTTTAAATATTTTAATTGAATTAAATCAATTAACCAAACCAAATAAATTAATCCACTTTAAATTGATATAATTAATTACTAATAATCTAACAAAAAAACTAAGAAAATTTTGAATTAAAAAAGAGTGTCGTGAAAAATCTCAAAAATAAACAAGATGGCTTTTAATTATTAATTAAAATAATAAAAAATTAAATATAAATCACCTAAATATATAAGGTAGGTGATCCCAAATAAATATTTATAAACTTCTAAAGACAATATTTCACATCAATTAATTATTTTTTAAATTTATTTCTTAAATCTGAAACTTGTTCTCCTTTTATTTAAGCCAATTCTTTCTCATTTTTTCTCATTTTTAATTTTGAAGTAAAAGTTCTAGTGAATTTTTTAGTTTCATTTTACTTTATGTTTTCAAAATAAAATAAAATACTTTTTAATTGTTTTATGTTGTTTTTTTCTTCATAATAATTATTATATTTTATATTTTGAAGAAAATGTTATAATTTTATTTTAATTATATATTTTTTTTTTGATACGCAAGGTAATTTTTATATTGATTTTGAAGAAAAATACAAGCTTCTGCTAAGCAGGAAAAAGGTCCATCCTGGACACACAATCGAATAAAATACATTCCCAGTCAGGACACAAAATCACCATTTCAACAGTTCCATTGCAAGCATCAGATAACAGGCCACTCTAAATATTTATACAAAAAAATTTGGGTCGGAGGCCTAGCCTCAACCAGCTTAAGACGAAATTCACTATCTATTAATGCAAAAGTCCAGCAAATTTGACAAGCTAATAACTATAAAACTTGAAAAAGCTTCAAACACAGAGGCCAAGCCTCACATAAAACCGTTTAATTCAACAAAACTTACGAAACCTTCCAGCCACTCCATCCCCGCCTCTAGCACCATCTTCAACTTTCTCTTCAAGAAATCCACGGCCACATCCGCAACCTTTCTGTGTCTCGACAATGCAGGCCCTTTGATGTCTAAGATGAAAGGAAATACTTTAACAACATCCTCTGTTTCCCATAGGAGAGCCAAGTCTGCAGGGCGCGGAATACCTTTGCCTATGAAGGTCGCCTTCAATGTTTTCTCTAGACCTCCGAGCAAGTCGTTTCGAAACAAATGCACCATCAACTCCTTAGCCACCGCCTTCGGGGTCTCCAAGTCTAGAAGCACTACAAGAAACCGAGAGGAGATATGGGCATTATCTCTGGCAAACTCCTTTCTTTCTAAGTCTTCTTTGCCTAGAACCATTTTGATAGCAACAATTGACACCGGATCATCCACAGTCAGAATTCTCTTTAATCTCTGGTCCGTAACTTCCCGAAAGGCAATCTGCCTCTCCGTGGCCACCAGAGAGACTGGTGTGTCGACACCAAAGCTTTTCAATCCTTCCACCGAAATATGAATGATGAATTTTGACTTTGTCGTCCTCGCCATTTGCAAAGTTGTGCCAGTCGTTCCCTGTAAAGAAACAAAAGACAAAGCCAAAATTCAAAGACATATCTTTAAAAATAATTTCATCAGATCCATTAATAAACCCGTGAGATGTTCAATCGGGCCTCCTCACACAAATCTGAATAATGGTGGATCGATCATATCGTCCTTGCCATGAAGATTTTTTACGGTCGCTGTCCTTCCGCCTTCATTCCATTATCACTTCGAATGAAATGAGTTGCCACCCGGCCCTTCAGCTGTCATTTCTATGATAGCCGTACCTGACGTGTCACGCAGACGGCGCTTTGTAAACTGTGCCATACATTCCCCCTATCATTCACCAAAGGCTCCGCTGTTTTCAAGAGCTAGAGGCCTTAAATGATCCCAACTCCTCCCTTCGGCAATTTAGAGAAACATGAAATGACATGGCAATGCCACATCCGCGAGCTCCATATCCGACCCAAAACCACCTCATGTCCACCTTGGATTCCGAGTGACCAAATGAGGGGCGGGGAGGGAGCCCACCCAACCGCCCACTATTTTAATTATATTTTTATTTTAATGAATTTATTATTTTTATTTTCATGTTGATTTCTATTTTAAAATCAATATTTCTTATTTAGAAACTAATATATATTAAAAAGAGTAAAATGAATATGGTTAAATTAACTCTAATGAATTAATTTGTACTATTTAGAAAGTTCATTATAACAAATAAAAACAATTACACTCTATCTTGAGACTATATAAATGTGTAAGATGTTGTGATAATTTATGTATTTTACATTAGTTTTACATGAAGTGCCTCACATTTTAAAGATTCTCTAAAAAGACCTTTTGATGTTGACATTTTAAGGGTTCATTACAAGAAACTTTTTTTTTAAATTATGTTTTATAGAAAAATAAATAATCCAATAACTACAAATAATTAATTAAGTAATCAATTAAATTAATTAGAATTTTCTAATTGATTCAGTATAATTAAATTAATTATGATCAAGGAGAAACAAGAATATAAAGACAATAATTTCTAATTTTTTAAACAAAGAAAAAAAAATCTTTCAATATATATAAAATAATAAATTTACTTCTTTTTCTTTTTTTTCTTTCTAATTATGTATTTTTCTAGTGTGATGAGTTTATTTCCTAATTTCAATCATAGATACATGGAAGCAGGCCTGGAATTTGACAGTCACCCCTACCTGTCATATGAAAATTTTATGACGGTTTGGTCATTTAAATGTCTATCAAAAAAATGGTTTAATTTATGAATTTTTATATAAAATCTTTTTATAAATGCAATATATTGAAAAATTAGTAATAAATATAAAAATCTACTATTATAATTAACAATTAACAAAAGTTTCGAAGTTCATATTAAAAACAAATTTTGTTAAATATATTTTAAAAGTTAAAAATAATTATATTCTATTTTGAAAAGATTCTAAATTAATATATATTTTATAACAATATTATAAGTCACATATATTAATATAAAAAAAATGAAAACTATTATAAAAATGTCAAAAGTTTCTAAATTCGTTTTAGAAAATATTCAAAAAAGTTATATTCTATTCTAATTTAATTTATCTTTTTACAATAAAAATTATAAAATGATACATATTATAAGTTAAAATACTATATTATATTTCGCTTATAATAATTTTTTACGGTTTAATAAAAATATAGCAAGTCATACTATACATTCTAATAAATTTTATAGCTGTAATATACGGTCTAAAATTGAAAAAATGGTCAAATAGACCATCAAATTCCATGCCTGCATGGAAGTGTTGGGTTTTGTGAAGCCCAAATTGGCAAGTTTCTCAAACAAACTGGATAAAGATTCCTTTTGCCTCTATTGGCAAGTTTCTCTCACAAACTAATTTACAAACTGGATAAAGATTCATTTTGCCTCTATTGGCAAGTTTCTCTCACAAACTGATTTTTCTATTTATTGGAGTGGAGACCATTTTATAAATATTGCTGCTGTGTTGAATTGTAATTGAACTTCAGAATTAATAAAGAGATTTCCTTGTTGTTGAAAGTGGATGTAGGCAATTGTTGAACCACTATAAAATTGTTGTTTCTTGTTTTGTTCTGTTTTCTGTTTTCTATTTCGTTTCTTTGCTCATTTTAATATTAACCTCATGTCCCCATGCGGCTGCTTAGCTTATTTTTATTAGCAGTCACTACTCATTTTTTTTGGAGAAATTTGTGGAGCTAGTGTCCCCATGTATATTTGATTTTGCAGCTTATTTTTATTAGCAGTCACTACTCATTTTTTTTAGGAGAAATTTGTGGAGCTGGTGTCCCCATGTATATTTGATTTTGCTGCTTATTTTTAAGCAGTCATTTTAAATTGTATTTTTCAAAATGTATATTTTTTAAATTGGTTTTTCCTGTATTAAAATAAGAACATAATTCAACTGTATATTCTTATTTTTAATTATCATTCCTTGCCATTAATTTTTATGAACTGTATATTTTTATATTTAATTACCGTTTGTTGCTGTTAATTTCAAATGTATATTTTCAATAAAATTGAAAAGTTAATTTTCTATATGAAAATGTGTACCTTGTTGTTGCTCTGTAGTTGCATGTATCACAATTTGCTGCTTGATAATTTAAATGAATGAATAGTATTATATTATTAATAATAATTTTTGTAGGGAAAATTTAGAGGGAGGAATTGGAGGTAAATAAAAAGGAGGGAAGGAAATTTGTGAAGCCACCTGACATTTTTCACAATAAGCAGTTGTTGCTTATTTTCAGCCCCCCCTATTTTTTAACAGCTTATTTTTATTTCCTAAGCAGTAGTTGCTCCTTTAAAATAGGAAAAGATTCCAAATTATCCTTTCCAAAAAATCAAATTTATGCATGGGAACACTCCCTGCTTAAATTTAAGCAGAAAATAGAGTTAAAGCAGCCGCATGGGGACATGAGGTAACATGAAGGGCTTCCTATTGCTTTTTTGAACCACTCTAAATAAAATAATGGATTACAAACAAAACCTTTGGGAAATCTTCTTAGAAAACTATGTATTGTCTAATTAAACTTTTAATTTCCTAATTTTTGTGAATTATTGAAAGTTTTTTTAAATGATTTCAAAGAAATCTAGGAAGAAAGATCTTAATAAAATAAATTAGAGTGAACAAAATACTTTGAAGTAAAAATTTAAATAAGAAGCTTTTCCAATTGCAAACAACGTGGTTTAAAGCGCATGCCCAAATAACATAAGCTTTTAAAAAATAAGTAAAATTAAATCTAAATAAATTTTAACAAATCAAACTCTAATCTACCCAAAGTGCCTCTTTTATAGACACATAATATTTTTGAACTTTGTAAACAAAATAATTCAATTATCAACAAATCTACCTTAATATATGAATACAAGAAAATTCACACGTAGGATTATTTTTAGGAAAAATATGTCTCAGCATTGCAACTACAAAAGGCTACTATTTGTATTAAGTTTATATTTGAGCACAGATGGATCCAATTTTTTCTCAAAAATATGAAGTAGCCAAATAAACATGTTGGTAAAGTTTCAACCCAAGATCAAGCTTGGTTTTTAAAATATTAATTTTATTTTTATTTTTTTAAAGTTTCAAAGTCAATTTTGAGACACTTAGAAGCCTTTTTGGGGCTTGAAATTGGTCATTTAAGGAAATTCATGAGCTTTCCAATGATTTAAATGGTTTTTCTATCAAACTCTCAGATCAAAAGTTATGCCTCCCTCTAGAAGTTGCATCTCCTTAATTAGGAAATGTGAAAATGTGTTGGACATAGAAAAGAGTTGTAAGAGGGAGTTACACATGGTGATGTGTGTTTTGACACACCATAGGGAATTTTTTGATTAGAGATAAGTTGGGCACCACTTTTTGGGTGGTTTTAGTTCAAGGTTCTATAAATACTGTTTGAAAGTTTCATGTATTGTATCTCTTATATATTAGGTGCTTGAGATGGGAGTTGTGTGTAAGATTCTTATAAATGTTGATTTTCTTGCAGATCTCTAGTTGGTGATACTCTTGTAAAGCCTTTCTATTTAAGTATATTATAATCTTGTTGATTCTTGAATAATATATTGGGTGACTTTTAGAATGTGGGGTTTTTCTTTTGAAAATGTTTTTCCCACATAAATCCTTATTTTTTGGTATGAATGATATTTCTATTTATTTTTGTTTATTTTTTGTAACTATTGTAAAGATCTGCATTTTTTTATATTCCTCATCTCAAGATTAGTGTAGGAAGTTTTTTTTCTATCTTGGCTTCCTTACAACTATAAGTATCTTAGATAAGGATTAAATTTTGAATGTGGAAATGCATCTTTAAGTAAATCTTATTTTTTTGTCTTCCTTTCAATATTTAATTATTGGTAACATTATTTAAAGAAAAGATATGGGAAAAATGACGTAAGAAATCAAAAGGGAAGAATTAATGCCTATTTATAATGGATAAATAGTGGCACACCAAGATTTAGGAAAAAAATTCAACAAGACTATTCCTAAATTCTTTGCTACTTGACTAGAAAAATCTAAACCTTTTTGTTAACTAAAAGAGATTTAGTAATAGACATGATAGAAAATGGGTGTGATTGGAGGTTAAAGATATAATTTTTTTATCAAAGAATGGGTTGAAAATCAAGAGAAAATCATGGAATTGAGAGAATTCATGTGTACAAATAGAAATAATGAGTTAACTATTTTTCAACAAAATATTCATCACAGGGGACTCACCATTTTAGAGAGAAACATAAATTTTTATGCACATAAATAAAACATATACTTTATAGATGAAAAATGACAACTATAAACAACACATATAGAGTCCTAAACAATTAACATCATTACTTTACCTTAGATATATTAATTGAAGATGAAAATTATTATATTTCATGCAACAGAAACTCATGTGTTGGATTTTTTAGTCATCATTAGAATTTCCATGTGAAATAAAGTGGAGGCACACAATATGCTTCCTATATTAATCTATGATAGGATATATGTGTAAAAATAATTAAGACTATATAGTTACAAAGAAAACAACACAAAGGTAATATACTATTACACAATTGTTCATGTGGGAAAAAACCTTTTCTTTTCAAAATAAAGTCTCACAATCTAAAAAAAACTCAATGTATTATTCAATAATAAAAATAAAACTACAATACAATTATAGAGTATAATCTTTTACATGTATATCACCAATAAGAGATTATTGATCAATTTTAACATCATAATAATACCTTCAAAACTCATTTTGAAATTTCCATCTCTAACATCCAATAAATAGACAAGTATCAAACCACAAACCGAGTGTGTTTTTTCATAACCATGTGCCAAAAATATAGCCCAAAAGTGAGCATATTCGGCATAAATGCCAACAACCAAGTTAGTTATGGTTTGCTAGCATAAAAATAGAATATATTCTTATATTTGTCATAACCCTCATATAATCTCACATATAGATCCTCAATTTGGGTACCCCAATATACTCAAACCCATTCAAAGATAACTTATGACATTCATCATAGGTTTTCATAATATTGATCAATATTTCAAAGTAACTCCCCTATAACTATGCTCTTATGCATCATAGTATCCACCATAAGTAATCCCCATCTTACAATGTCATATGATTCTCTTACATGTCACAATGACATTATGAGCCCATGCAAAATTTAATACACTTCTCAAAGTATTATAAATGTGGAAAAGAGTTTCACCTCAAAGTGGGGTTCCCTCTTTTTGATGTGAGGAAACAATAATATATAAATATAAATAATTAATATAATGAAAATTGGGATGCAAGGTTGAGATATATTTCCCAACATTCTCCTACTTTTTTGATGATGGACTACTCCACCCAACACCCATACATAACACAACAAAAAATATTAACATAGAAAATGTAAGACATAAAACAACCCACTTTCAATTACTTTTAGAAAATGAAATTATAGATTCAAAAAATACAATGCTACAACCAAATGTGCTTGATTCACTGCAAGTAAAATTAATTCTATAATACAAATCTATTAATTAGAGCCACAATCTACAGTAATGGAGCTGCCCCCCATACCCTTTGTTCCACCCTTTATTTTACACCAATAATCGCCTAAGAATGTTATGAAAAGTGTAAATCCCCCTTTTGTTTTGGTGCCAAAAGTCTAACCATTCATTTTCCCATACTAAATCCATAAATCCACAAATATTTAATTATTGTATATCCTTTGAAGAATCACCATGGTAACAAATAAAGTACTCATAAATACCACATGAATACATGAAGGCCCTCTGCACTACCCAATGATCTTATTCGAGATTAGCAATAAAATAACTTAAGAATCCTATTGGTTGGACAATGTCTGGTCTAGTATACACCATGTCATCCATCAAACTCCAAACCATATTGATATAATTAAATTGGGTCATATTGTCCAAATTTTTGGGTGTTATAGGACATTAATAAATGAAATCTTAGTTCTCATAGAAGCAAGAATGGTCTATTATCTACCATAGTGAAATTCTGTAGTACATAGTTCACATACTTACTCTATCTCAACCAAATTTTTTTGTTCTTTCTATCTCTTTTGATCTACATACCCAAGATATACTTGGCAACCCCCAAGTCCATCTTAGATTGTGCTAAAATTTGAGACTTCAAAACATAAATGACATTTTTGTTGTAATAAAAAATAATGCATCTCTACATACAGTGTGATAATAAGAAATCAATCACCATCCAACTTTTAAATAAACACAATAATCCAATTTAAATCTAAGAAATCTCAATCTCAACACAGAAGAATCAAACATTTGATATCACATCTTAGGAGACTATTTGAGACCACACAAATATTTTTTAATTTACAAACCAAATACTCCTTACATTAAATAACATAGTGCTATATTATTTCATATATATCTCTTCATCCAAGTCATAGTGTAGTAATGCTTTCTTCAAATCCATATTTTATATCTCTAAATAATAATATATTGCTACAAATAATAAGAACCTAATAGATGTTGTGCGAACCCCAATCTTGGTACCTGCAAAACAACAAGAATAAATAAGTTAGACAAGGAAATGCAAGTCAAAACAAGGATTCCCCATGAAATCCATTTACAAATCAAACTAGGAATGAAAATATTGAAGAACACAATGCAAATGATAAAAATAAGATAAAAATCCTAATTAGATATGCAAACTCTTGATCCCATGGGGGAATTGGTGCCAATTTGATGTGAAAATTGGCCCTTTCCCAATTCCTATGATGCAAGATTTGAATGTTGAAGATGATGTTGATCCACTTTGACAAAAGATGAGAACTTCAAGCCAAATCTGCAAAAAGTCTAGCTAAGAATTCGAATGATGGATGGAAATGGCTAAGTATTTTAGCATGGTAACTTTGCTTGGATTGTGGATGATAAAATGAGGAGAGGAGCTCTTCATTTATAGGATTTCAAGATGGATGAATGTCCAAATTTGAGCAATGTGGGACTAACATTCATCCAATGATATGGTGCCACTTGTCAAGCTATGAATGGATGATGGATGTGCAAGATTTAGGGTTTGTGCCAATAAATGCCAATATTTGAAATTCAAATTTGTTGAAATGACATGTAAGAGGGAAGGGAAAATGCAATAAATGCCACTTGGCTCAAGACAAAGGACATGTAAGAGGTTTTAAATGCCTTGTTGGATGTACATGTTGACTTGGAATTTTTGAATTCAAATTGAGAGAATATTCCAAAAGATGCCTTGTGAGAAAAATAGGGATTTAATAAATGAATTAAATCTATTTTCATGTGCAACTTGCATTATCTAGAGGATGTGACATGAGATTGGATTAAATTAATCAAGGGTTAATTAATTTAATGGGAGATTTGATGATGTGACTTATTTGACTTAGATTTATGGATTTATTTAAATCAGATAAGAGAGGAATATGATAAGAGGCTAATTAAATAAAGATTTTGATTTATTTAATTAAAAGGGATGGTGTTAGATTAAATCAAATAAGATTTTAATTTATTTAATTTAATGGATAGACTTTAGAGATTTAATCAAATAAATTGATTATTTAATTAAATAGGGATAATTAGATCAAATGGATTGATTTAATTAACAAAAAAGATTGACTTAATTAGATAAAATGATTTATTTAACCAAGAGAAGATATTGATGAATTTAATCAGAGAGGGGAATTTGATTAAACGGTTAGAATGAGGGATGATTTAGGAAGAAACATGTTAGTAAGTCAGGATCAGGTGCACGATGTCAATCAGTATATTTTTTATGTCTACATTTTTCCCCTCTTTGAAGCAATGCACTCGTTGCGTTGGTTCAAAGAATAACCGATCTCGATCAAAGCCAAAAAAATTCGATATTCAAAAGCTTGCCCCACTGCTACATGGTGAGAGAAAACATGCCATTAAATTGCCCCCTCGAGAGATTGGATGAAAATTTCAAATTTTTTTTGGGTGATCTCGCGAAAAAGGTGACAAGGTGCCCAACAGGTCTAAAAGGGGTCCGAGAGGCTAAAAATGTGTCTAAACACAATAAAACGATAAAAAACAAGCCTCAAAAGGACAAAAAAGGGTTTGGGGGTCCAAAACCCTAGCAGGACAACCCTAGAGGGTAAAAAAACCCTAATTTTTAGGCTTAAAAGGGGCCCGAGGGGTCACTTTCAAATCATTTTCACATACCTCCGCTAGCAAACCTTGAGATTTTAGCTCTGACCCTCCGGCGATATGGTGCAACGATAGCTTCCCTTGCACATTTCGGATCAAGTTCGGACCTACCAGTGGCCACCTAGCATCGGTGCCCCGGTATGTGACCCTAACTGAAGCTTCGTTTTTTCATTTTAATGCATTTATTAGCCTTTTAAAGATGAGCTCACTTCCACCGGCGCTATTATAGCGCCGCTCAGTGTTTAAAGTGCATCGCTTTTAGCCCTCTTGCACCACAATGACGTTGTTTAGCACCGCAGTGATGCAATTTGGAGTTTAAAAACTCCATCGCTGGGCTCGGGCTCGACTCGGACCCGGTGGGCCAGTTTGGACAAAGTGCACCGCGGCGGTGCCCTTTTCGTGAAAATTGCGATGCTAGAGAGCAAATTGCACCATGGCGGCTCTATTTAGCCAAATTTTGGGTCCAGCATCGGAGTTTGAGGAAACTCAAACTACGACGCCTTCACAAACTACACCACTAGAAACGAGTTTGAGGCGTTACGCTAGGATTTTTTTTCAAAATTTTTAACACGCTGACTTTCCTTGATGCAAGACGGGCCCAGGGAGCTCTATTCCCAGGAGCACTGGTCATGGGACTTGGCGAGTGTTTTACAAGATCTAAGTGACAAGGACCAGGATCGGCTGGGAGCTGCAGGATTATGGCACATTGCATACGCAACGCCTGTGTGCACACACCTCGGGATGTTAGCGCTAGCCGAGAGATGGCATAGCGAGACATCGTCGTTTTATCTTCCCACTAGTGAGGCGACCGTCACATTGGAGGACGTCTGGCGCATATTACGATTGCCCATTCATGGCCACTGGGTGATCTACAATATGGAGGATGGTCGCGAGCACTGCACCAGAGTCCTCGCTACGCGAGACATTATTTATTGTGAGGGGAAGATCGAGCTGGAGCGGTACAGGGTTATTGCACCTCCCCTCCGCTGGGCAGTTGCAGCGATCATTTTTGGTTTGATAGCCCCAGACCGACAAGGGCGGTATTTCAGTCCAAGCTAGGGTTACTACTAGGAGAGGATGGTACGGGACAGGTCGGTTCAGTTTTCCATGGGGCGTACTTCTGGCTTCACTCTCTAGGGACTTACACGAGTATGTGTATGCGGATGGCAGAGCGCTGGGAGCCGGTGTGATCTTGCTGCATGTTTGGGCATGGGAGCACATTTCTGTGCTACGTCCACGGGTTGTTTCGGTTCTGATGGGGGCAAGGATGCCCTAGTGGCACGATATAGAGGGGGTGTGTCATTCACACATACTGCCGAGCATGGGATCCCCCACTAGAGGCGGGTCCTGGACGAGATGCTCGTGTTTACTTGGTGTCCATACCTTGGTCAACCCAGATGGGCTGATGATGTAGATCAACTCTTATACTGCCGCAAGGATCGATACATGCAGGGGCGGGAGCACACCATGATAGAGCGATACCTGCCAAGGCGCGTGTAGCGTCAGTTTGGAGAGCCACAAGATCAGTTAGATGATGGTTACATAGCTGTCTTTCCACGTAGTATGACACAGGTGGCATGGGGACTTGGTATTCCAACCACGGAGGCTATTGACAGCTTTCAGCAGCTAGTAGCCCGATCGTGGGCTTATGATCAGGGATTGGCAGATCCAGGCACTACACAGGCATTTAGAGATTGGTTTAGACCACCCCTACGATTGACCATTCTAGGTGAGGATCCAGAGGTACATAGAGTCAGAGGCAGGGGGAGAGGACGAGGACGATGACCCAGGGTCGCGATTCGATAGGATCCACCAGGGGTGCCCCCAGTTGCATCGGGTTAGGGAGATGTCCCCATGTAGAACCAATAGCAGGATCCACCAGTCCACCACCACGTGTCGAGGGTGAGGACCAGGTTCGCGTACAGCCACGGGCACAGCCAACAGGGCAGGCAGACACACGAGATGCCTTGATTCTACAGTTACAGGCACAAGTTCAGGCAGTGATGGCTGAGAGGGACTAAGCACGGGCTGCGAGGGAGCAGCTCAGAGCTGAGAGGGATCAGGCAGTGCAGCAACGACAGGTCGCAGAGCTACAGGCAGCCACAGAGCTAGGCCGTCGACAACAGATTGAGAGCATGACATCTTCTGCCTCCCAGGGTACAGTGTCGATACGATCCTACATGGATGTCGTTCGAGAGGTAGAGTACTATCGCTGGGCCTACCACGACACTATACCTAGAGCATATTGGGTTCCCAAGTACTCAGAGCGGGTGAGCCAGAGACCACTAGAGGGTCATGGTGATAGGGGTGAGGGAAACATTCACAGAGATCGAGCGTGATCCATATGATACACACTTTTGTGCCTTATGGGCTCATTTTTGATAGCCCGATGGGCATTTTGTATCAATTGACCGATATGTACAGTGATCCAGTTATTATTTGTACTATGATAGTTGATGATATGATATACATATATGAGCCGATTTTGATGCAATACAATGTGTTCCTATATGATTTATTTCTATATGCTTTGCAATGATGTTTTATGGATGCATTTATTTCTAATGATGTTTATGTAATGAGGTTTTATGGATGCATTTATTTCTAATGATGTTTATGCAATGATGTCATATATATGATGATTTATTTTATGCCAATGTGATATGTGAAACGATTTGATTTATGGTATATGCAATGATGTGAAAAAATGCTTATATATGAGATGATTTATGGATGAATGTGATATGATGCGATGGTCGTGATATAATGCAAATGAAATGATGGTATGAGATGCTTAGAATAACAAATGTTATTATCCTAAATGATGATGTATGTGATGTAATGATATGTTAATGCGATGATATGTATGCCTAATGAATTAAATGCTTATGTTCTTATTGTTTATGATTGTGATGATTGTGAGATGTTTCCATTCATACTATATGATGATTTATGTAATGGTAATATGAAATGGCTATGAAATGCAAATGAATGCTTATGCAATGATCAATGTAATGCCATGAGATGCCATGTAATGGGTGGAATGCGATGTCATCCTATTTAGAATGTGTTGTGTATGTTTCCTATATGATATGCTTATTCAATGTGCTAATGATTTTTATATGATATGCTTATGCAATATGCTAATGATTTGTGGATGCAGGATCAATGAAGGTGATGGCGATGGTGATCAACTATCATAGTACCTTGTTAGTGTGATTAGTAAGAAAAGAAGAAGTCATTTCAATAAGACACATGATGACACAAATGATGATGATGATGATGATGATGATGATGATGATGATGATGATTACTTGCCGAGGAATTGGGATTTTCAAAGGACCAAATTTTCTTATGTTTGATAGCACACGTGGTATGATGCATCAAGGTATAGCAAACCAGGATGGCGTGGTACCTAGTGTGATGGACTTTGACTCAACAAGCAGATGGGAGTATTCTTGTTCACACCTGACATACGAAAACCTTGCTAGGATGCACTTCAGAAGTTTCAGACACCTCGGACCAAAACACGGAAAGGTAAACCTATCCCTGCAATAGTCAACAAGTTGCCCTAGACTTCTTCCGCATATACCTAACAAAGCAAGTATTCGCCAAGGTTACATTGCAAGAGCATCCAATAAGTACAGCAGACAAAAGATAATGATCGTTGCCCCATTCCTATTTATCTAAATCATTTGTTCTAGGATATCATCGATACATCCTTGGAATGAGTGCAAAATAAGATAAGTCAAAAGATAAAGACCAAGGAAGCAAACAAACTGATGCTCTTCAATACTGCTAATGAAAAAAGGATGTGTTTTCTAAGGATGATGAATGAAACTTATTGTCAAAAGATAATGCCCATTGTAGGAAGGATTCATCCTAGGACATGTTAGTGGATGGCAGCACGTCATTTCGTTTATCCAAAGTGTTCTAAGGGATGATTGATATGGGACGTGATTCAGATGATGTGTTATTGATATGAAGAGATGACCAACTTGTTTATGCACATGACTTAGACTTAAGACCTGACATTTGGAGTTCTACTTGTAATTTGCTAGACTTGTTTCCGATTGTTTTACCAAAGGTTGATGATGACGACTAGCTTATTATGGATGGTGTTTATTGCGGGTGCACGTGAGATGGGGCGGATGGATTTTTTTGAATATTTGGATGTTTTTGATGTTTTGCAATGTTCTGAGGCTGTTTTGGTATTTTTCAAGGTTTTTCAAATGTTTTGATTTTGGATTTTTCAAATGTTTTTGGGATTTTCTGAGATTTTGACCAAGAGACTAACCTAAAGACCTATCCTAGGGGTCTCGAGGGCTGATCGACAGATTAGCCTTGCCTACATTATACACACAGAGACCACGTAGTTTGACTGACAACTTGACCAATTTACATATGAAGATATTCATGATGAAATGCCAGTTTATTATGATGGACTCCTAAAGGACTGACCTAAATGTCTTGGGGGATGATCAAAGATCAGCCTTGCCTACGTTCAAGCTCAGAGACGACGTAGTTCAACAAGATGACCTTGTTTTTGACTTTTTGAATGACCTTTTGACCTATTTTTGGATTTTGATATGTTTTGAATATTTTTGGATTTTCTGATTTTGAGGACTTTAAGATCATACACGAATCCGATCCGATGAGAACGTGCCCCCAGCGTGATGCAATAGACTACTCTGATAAAGACAGGACAAACTAACCTTGAGGATGGGCCGATTAGTACTAGGAGGGATCATGATACGAACACAGGACCAAGCTATGGTGCGGATGCGAGTGGATGTGTGATGGATGGAGACCTGAATGCGATGGATGATGGAAGTGAAATGGATGGATGATGCAGATCAAGCCATAAGATCACAGTGGATAGAAAGTGCTTATTTACACAAGGTGTCTATTTGCCATGTTTTCACCAAGGTACTTTCCCAAAGCGCCACCGAAGTGGTTTTCACTAGAGGACGTTTTTTCTCTTTACTATTTTTGTTTGGATTTTTGCTTTTTTGATTTTTTTGTTGTTACCAAGACGCCTGTTTGCCAGGTTTTCACCGAAGTAACCATTTTTCAGGACTTTTTCTATTTTTTTGGATTTTTTGGTTTTATACCTTAAAGAAATTAGGCATAAAACTTTTTGAGATGGAAGCTATTCATGGGCTCTTGCAGAGGTTCCCCTTCAGGTGTTGATAACTGATATGCCCCTAATTTGTAACTTGCTGTGATGATGAATGGTACCAACCAATTGGGTTCAAACTTTCCTTTGTTGTTTGGGTTTTGGAAATTCTTCTAATTTTCTTTTAAGACCAGTTCTCCAACTTGGAAAGTCCTACTTCTGATTTTCCGTTTGAGTCTATTTTGATAGACTTACAAATGATTTAAAGCATCTATGTGTCTCTCATCCAGTAGCTCTAGCTCATTCAATCTTGACACCCGGTAGTCCTCATCCGTGATGAGGTTTTGCAATGATATTCTAAGAGATGGGAGCTCGATCTCAATGGGGAGTACGACTTCTAATCTGTAGACCAAGGAGAATGGGGTGGCACCAATGGGTGTGCGAATGCTGGTGTGATAGGCCCAAAGGGCGGGATTGAGTTGCAAATGCCAGTCATGACTTGCGTCATTGACTATTTTCTTGAGGATTTTGAGGATGGTTTTGTTCGTGGCTTTTGCTTGGCCATTTCCTTGGGGATAGTATGGGGTGGAGAAGCGATGCTGGATTTTGAATTTCTCGCACAGGTCACGAACCTCCTGGTTCTTGAATGGTGTCCCATTATCTGAGATAATGGCTTATGGAACACTGTAATGACAGATGAGATAGTTCAAGATGAATTTTGAGATCTGCTTCCCAGTGATATACGTCATGGGTATGGATTCCACCCACTTTGTGAAGTACTCAGTTGTAGTGATGATGAATTTATGGCCATTGGATCAGGTAGGTGTGATTTTCCCAATGAGATCGAGTCCCCATTGTGAAAAGGGACATGGTGTGATGATGGGGTGAAGCTCTTGAGTTGGAGCATGGATGAGGTCCCCATGCTGTTGACATTGTAAACACCTCTTAGCATGATCATGTGCTTCTCTTTCCATTGTGGGCCTATAATACCCCATCCTCAGCAGTTTCTTGGCGATGGTCATTCCACTCGAGTGTTTTCCACAGATACCGTTATGAACCTCAATTAGAGTGGTTAATGCATCCTCAACATTTAAACAGCGTAGTAAAGTACCTTCTATGCTTCTACGGTATAAGGTATCACCTAGGATGACAAATCTGGATGCCTTTTTGATAAAGGTTTGTTTTAGGTTTGATGGGAGGTCAGCGGGTATGACTCCTATGCTAAGGTATGTGTAGATGTCATGGTACCAAGGATCACTAGGACCAATGATTTCACACATGAATTCTGATTCTGGTACCTCGAATGTGGGAATGAGAAGCTGCTCAATCAAGAATTCGTATCTTGGGACATTGTTGGAGATATTAAGCAAGGATCCCATTGTAGCCATGGCGTCTACTGCTTTATTGTTGGTTCTTGGAATCTATTCAAATGTTATGTCAATGAAGGATTCCTTTAGAGTCTCCACCAATTTCTTGTATGGAGTGAGCTTATCATCCTTGGTCTGATATTCATTATTGAATTGGTTTATGATCAACTGAGAGTCTCCATAGACTTTGAGAGTTATGATATTCCATTGCACTGCTATCCTGAGACCTATAGTCAAAGCCTCATATTATGCGATGTTGTTAGTGCAAGGAAATGCTAGTTTGTATGACTTCGGTATGTAGTCCCCTTGTGGGGTGATGAAGAAGATACCATCTCTTGATCCATGTTGTGTGTATGAACCATCGAAGTATAGTTTCCAGTGGTCCACTATGTTGAGGTTAAAAATGGATTTGTTTAGAAATTCAAATACAAGAGGATTCTCAGAATATATAGGTGCTTCTGCTAGTTGATCTGCAATAACTTGTCCCTTAATGGATTTCCTCTCCACATACTCGATGTCATACTCTGACAGTATCATTACCCATTTTTCCATTCTGCATGTGAGCATTGCCTTTGATAGTAGATACTTGAGGGGATCAATTTTTGCGATGAGCTTTATCTTGTGTGCCAACATGTAATGTCTAAATTTTTGGGATGCAAACACTATTGCGAGGCATACTTTCTTGATGAATGATTAGTTTAGCTCATGATCGACCATTGTTCTGCTAATATAGTAGATAGCTCGCTATGTTCCGTTTTCATCATGCTGAGCTAGGAGAGCTTCGAGGGTTGCTGTTGTTGTTGACACATATAAGATCAGTGGCTTTCTTGGGATAGGTGGCATTAATACTGGCGGTGTCAGTAGATATTCCTTTTTTTTTGAATGCCTCTTCACACTTGGTATCCCATTTGTACACTACTCCCTTGTGGAGTAGGTGAGAGTATGGGTTCTGCTTATCCGCCAGTTGTGCTATGAATCATCGGATGGATTGAAGCCTGCCTTGGAGACCTCTTAGTTGTTTCAATATCTTTGGTGCTTCCATCTCGAGGATTGCTTTTACTTTTTCAAGATCCACCTTGATACCCCTCATGGAGACTATGTATCCTAGTAATTTGCTTCATTGTACACCGAAGACGCAATTCTTGGGATTTAGTCTAACTTTGTATTCCTCTAATCTGTCAAAGATAGCACCTAGGGTTGCTATATGATCTTTTATCTTTCTTGACTTGGCTAGGATGTCATCAACATAGTCTTCAACTGTCTTGTGAATCATGTCATGGAAGATCAATGTCATGGCTCATTTATATGTTGCTCCTGCATTCTTTAGGCCAAATGGCATCATGTTCCAGCAGTAGGTCCCCCATGGGAAAGTGAAAGCCGTCTTATGTTGATCTTCTTTTGCTATCATGATCTGGTTGTATCCTGAAAATCCATCCATTAGTGATAACATCTTGTGTCTTGTTGTCATGTCTACTATCATGTCGATGTTTGGAAGTGGGAAATCATCTTTCAGACATGCCTTGTTCAAATCTTAGAAGTCTATGCAGATTATTATGGCTCCATCGGGTTTTGAAATAGGTACCAAGTTTGATACCCATTTTGGATAGTCTATTGGTCGTATGAATCCTACGTATAACAACTTTTTGAGCTCCATTTTGACCAATAAGGCGATTTGAGGATGCATTTTTCGAAGCTTTTGTCTGACAGGTTTTTGCATCTGGATACACTGCTAAGTGATGAACCATAGTCTCTGGATCAATCCCTAGCATGTCAGCATAACTCCATGCGAAGTTTATTTGTCTTTCCTTTAGGAATGCTGCTAGGAGTTCTTATTCTTCTGATAATAGTGATTCCACATAGAATGTGATATGCGGGGTCTCCTCTGTTCCTAGGTTGACTGGATTGCACTTTTCAGCCAAGACTGCTAACTTCTCTTGGTGAAGAGCTCTTAGGGGAAGATTAAATCCTTCATCCTCGGGTGCCTCAAAGAGGTTTTCACCATTGGATACATCCTTTCTTTTTACTATTTTCTTATCGGAGAGTGCCACAATGTGGTTTTCACTCAAGGACTTGGATATGATTCTCAGTTTCTCACTTTTGCGACTAAAGGATTCAATCATTTCCCCATAATAAGCATGTGTGTCCAACTCCATTATAAATCCTTCTTTGTGATCTCCCTCTGGAATGTTATCTCTTAATCCCATGAATTCTGAGAGTGCCTCATCATTTTTGAATGTATCAAGAACTGGTGGTACTCGTTGGTCATAGTCGATTAGTTGGGGGTAGACTAGGCGGATCTCATGGTTTTGATGATTGGATTTGAAAGATAAGGTAATAATCATGCAAAGGGAAGTATCCTCAAATAACCTAGGTAGATTGGATATGGGGTCCTCATCATCGCTACTAACATAGGTCTCAGTTATAAAGTTATGTGTGTTGCTACCTGCGACTATTGTTGAGTGTACTTGTACTAGGACTGGCTGAGGAGAAATATTAACCGTTCTAACTGGAGGACTTCGGCCATGTATGGTTATTCTCAGAGGGATACATCCAAGGCCAAGATTTGTTATGGGTCATGTCTCTGGCATGATAGGTATTATGAGCCCATTATCATTTTACCCCAGTCTTTGATTTCTTTCATAGCCCATTGCGAGCATCATTTGTAGGCCCTTGCTTCTTTCGTCCATTGGTAATTCAGGTATCGGTATTTCATCTCGATATAACAAGTGTGATGGATCTTCCTCAATAACCTCCTGGCCAAGGTCTCCCCAACTTGTGAATTCAGGATAGTCCTCAGGAGATGTTTGTGATGTGGAAGCTTGATTTTCTTGTGGATGTCCCCGTGATCTAGGAGATTGTGGTAACTCTCCTATCACAAAAGCATTATTAGGGAGTTTGTAGCTTCCACAACCGTCCTCCTAGATGATGAGCTTGATATCAGAGATGGTGGGGATGGCAGGAATGGCAGGTGTCTTTGTCGCAGAAGTGGATGCGAGAGTGGCAGGGTCGATGTATTGTGTGGATGGGCCCTCATAATTCTTTGGCACTTGGGGGATTTTGTAGTACTTGGCTTCAAGATTTTTGTAGTATGAGAAAGGTTCAAGATCCCCATGGATGGTAACTTCTTGCCCATTATGTGTAAATTTCACACATTGGTGGAAGGTTGATGCTACGACTTTCATCACATGGATCCATGGGTGTCCCAGGAGGATGTTGTATGGCAATTCGAGGTCCAAGACCTGACAGGTAGTTTCCATGAGAGTCGGCCCTACTTGAATAGGGAGTTTAATTGTGCCCTGAGACACTCTTTCTTGGTCATCATATGCTCTTATTGTGATGCCCTTTCCTTTGTCGATAGAATCTTCTGATATTTTTCAATTGCTTGAAGAGGTTGAGAGAACAAATGTTTAAACTTGCACCTCCATCCACCCAGACCCTTTTGATTTTTCTCTTGTTCACAATGGCTTCCAAGTGAAGTGCACGATTGTGAGATGGTTGGGCGGGAAAATCTTGATCAGAGAAAGTAAGGAGATTAGGTGTTATGATGTTTCCAACCATAGCTTGGAATTGTTCCGCATCGAGGTCTGTGGGGACGGTGGATGAGGCTAATGCTTCCTCAAGGATCTTCGAATGGGATGATGATATTTTTAACAACTCCATGATGGAGATGAGTGATGGTGTTCTCTTGAGTTGTTCTACAACATTGTAGCTATGCAGAATGACTCTTGATGAAGGGATTCTATTGGGTTGGGATGATCCTGCGATGGTGACTTTGCCACCTCTTATGGTGACTCCACAGTCTTCGGCATGAGCGCCCTTGATGGTGATGACCATGTAGTCTTCATTTAGGGAGGCAACGACTGTTTCGTATACATGATTTACACTTCCCTTTCCTTTATCCTTGTTATTCCCTTTGTTGCCATGATTCAACATCGGATTCGTGTAGATTTTAAGATCCTGATTCCTTGTAGGTGGTTCCACATTTATGATTCTTTTGTCGATGAGATCTTGGATGATGTTCTTGAGTCTCATACAATTGTTTGTGGTTTGGCCTTTGATTTTGTGGAACTCACACAGTTGATTCTCGTTATACCAAGGTGGTTTGACATCGGGTTCTTGGTAGTTCTCAAATGAAGGTGCTTTGATGAGCTTCTCATCAATCAACCTTTTCATGATGTCCTCAAGTGGTTCCCCCAACATGGTGTATTTTCATTTAGGATACGTTTTGCGTTAAGGTGGACCTCTTTGGTCATTGAGATTATTGATGGTTGAATTGTTGTTGGGTTGATGTGTTGTGTGATGAGTGTTTTGATTTGGTGTTTGGATTTGTTGTGCGGGTGTGTTTTGGCGCAGACCACTAATGACCACTTTAGCGTCTACGATACCATCATTAGTGACATTTTTGTTTCTCACCCATGTGCGAGGTTTATCATTGTAATTGGATGATGGGCGATTGTTTTGATGTTCGTGGTATGATGTTGATTCCATGGGTTGAGTCACAAGGGCTCTTTCGATGCTAAGTGCCTTGGAGATCAATTGTTCATATGTGGTGATACCCTGAACCTTGAGATGAAATGCCAAGTGGCTTTCAAGGTTGGTGATGATTGTGAAAACTTGTTGTTCTTCTAGCATGGTCCACTTGCTCCGATTGGCCTTGGATCGCCATCGTTGAAGGAATGAAGCGAAAGATTCATTCTTTCCTTGTTTTAGAGTCGAGAGTTCTTCGAGACTAACATCCATTGCAATGTTACCTGCCTAGTTCCTAATGAATCCGTCTGTAATTTCTTGGAATGTTCTAATGCCAGAAGGTAGGCGAGAGAACCATTTGATAGCAGGACCTGCCAAGCTTCTAGGAAATAGTCGCATCAAATAAGTATTGTCATATGCAACCTCCATGCAATGAACCTGGAATTCCTTGATGTGATCTTCAGGATTTCCCATCCCTCGATATTTGTCAAATTTGGGGATTTCAAATCCTTTAGGGAATGGTTTCATTTCTAGGCTCCTATCAAATGGATAGGGACACAAGTTGCTTGGTGCTTTGGTCGTTCGCCCCGATTGAAGGTCGAACACCTGTTGCGAGAGCAACCTGAGTTATGTCATTACATCATTCTGGGGATCATGGGGTGGGATGAAAGTGTTTTGAGGTGTTTGAATCGTTGGTTGGATGGATGGGTTGGTTGGTGCGTTGTTTGATGGTATCTGCATGTTTTGTCGAGCGAAGTAGGCTTCTACTTGCTTTTGTATGAACGATGCCTGTTGTTGATCTTGCTGTTGTTGCGCTAGGATTTGTGCTTGTTGTTGTTCCCACAACGCTTGTTGTTGGGCTGCCAATTCTGTTGCTTCTTGTTGCTCTTGGTATTGCTTTAATGCCTGCTGGTATGCTTGCAATTGCGCTGCTTGTGCAAGAAGTTGTGCTTGTGCTTGTGCTTGTTGTGCTTGATATTGATTTTGTGCTTGAGCTTGTGCTTGGGCGACTTGTGCTTGTTCTGCTTGTTGTTGCAATAGGAGTTGTGCTTGTGCCACCTTTTGTGCTTGCAATGCTTGTGCTGCTTGAGCGGCTTGTTGTTGTTGTTGTTGCAATAAAGCTTGAGCTTGTGCGGCTTGTTGCGCTTGTAATGCGGCTTGTGCAGCTTGTGCAACTTGAGCGGCTTGTTGCATGGATTTTTGTTTCTGGACTTGTTGGTATCCTCTTTGGAAAGTAGCTTGCAATGCTGCATCATATTGATTTGATGTGGTGGAAGTTGGTGGTGGTGGGTGTGGTGGTGGATTTGGAATGGTGTTCGTGGTGAGCGATAGTGTCGTGTTGGTTGTTTTATTGGTGGATGGTGTTGTTAGTGTGGTGGTTTGAGTGATGAGGGGCGTTGTTGATGTGATTGGTCCTTGAGAGACCATGCTTTGCAATGTTATGGGGGTGTTTGATGATGTTTCCATTGCTTGTGTGTTTGTCGTTTTTTGTTGCGATATCAATGACAAATTTTGAGCATTTGGTGTAATGTTTTGATTGATGGTTGGGATATAGGTTTGATTGATACTTGGTAGGGGAGGAAGCCCTAGACCAAGGATTGGTGTGGATGATGATTCCAATGGTGGAAGAGGTGGAAATGTAAGGGGTGTAAGTTGTTGCGAGAATGTTGTGGTGTCGAATAATCCCCCTAGTCCGAACGTATCTCCCTCTTCTTGTGAATTTGTGAGAAGAGGTGTTGGTGGTGCTGCGTGAAAAAATGTTGATAATGGGTCATAATGTAAAGTGAGAGGAACATTTTTTTGTAAGGGGTTTTTGGGTATGCTTCATTCCAAGGTGGTGTTTGCATCCATGTTTTGGTTATTAACAAGGGGATGTGATTGAAGAGCATTGAGGAATGTGTTTCCCTTGTTGACATTTGGTTGGGTTGGAGCAAACGATGTTGTGATTTGTGGAATGTTTTGTGTGACGTTTTGAGATGGGGGTGTAGATGAAATGGGTATGGTGGATGAGATTGGGGGAAATGATGTGTCCACGATAGTACTCACATCAAAATCCAAAGGCAACTTGGCCCCTTGTTTTGCTAATTCAAGCATGTATAACGAAGGGTTAAGTCTCATCATAATGTTGATGATTCTATGGTTGTCCAGATTTTGAAGCATTTCTGTCATTTCCTCGCAAGACATTCTGAAAGTGAGGTCCTCTTCTTGGTTTTCTTCTTGTGGGTTTTACGATGATGAGAGGGTCAATGGATTGCTTGATTCAGCTGGATTCATTTTTGTGTTGGTTTGGCTAAGATCGCTTGAAGTAGGTGTTTCTTTGTTGGCTTCCATACTCTTCTTGTATTGAGATCTTGTTTAAACCATAAAACAAGGATCAATTTTCAAGAATATGGGAGATGAATCTCTTGATTCTTTTGGAATGATCTCTATTTTATGTCCCAAAGTGAAAGTTTTAGGATGTTTTGAGGATCAAAGGTGATGATATGATGATGATATTAGGGATGGATGATATGGATGCTTTTGATTTTTGATCAATCTTGAATGAGACACTAGGATTTTTAGGACTTTGGATTTTGATTCTTGATTTTGGATTTTAAGACTTCTGAGATTTTGTCCTTGATTTCGATTTTGATTTTGGTTTGGATTTTGAACAAAAAGACCCTAAGATGTTGGATGATGATCTAAGGGATAGCTTTGTCCAAAGGATGATAATTTGAATATGTGTGAGGAGAAGGATGCATCTACCCACACCTATTCAAACAAGATTGTTTCACTAAGCATATGGAGAAGGATTCATCTACATACACTAAGCTAGATAAGATGATTTTGATAACTTTGACTAAGCATATGCAAAAGGATGCATTCACACATACCTAGCCAAGGTGTTTTGATAAAAAAAATTTCAAGGATTTTGTCTCAATGATTTGGATGATTTTGATTTTTCCATAAAGCCTAGTATCAAGGATGATTTTTCAAGATTTTCCAAAAGATAATGATGAGATGGATTTTTTTTTTATGTTTTTGATGGATGGATGAAATTTTTTGATATGTTTTGATCCCTAGATGAACCTAAAAAGAACACTTTTTTTGCCTAGATCTAGGTATTGAAGAGCATGCAAATGCTTCCTAAGGACTTTTGTGAGCAAGAAATGATTTCATTTGAACATTCATTTTCGGATTTTCAATCAATGATTTGTGATTTGGGATTTTGGAGTCTTCAACACACATGAAAGTTCATTTTTCTTAGCTTTGTTTAATGTCTTTATTTTACAAACAACACTTTCTTCAATTAGGTTTTCAAACTAAGATGTCCTGTGTCTTAATTTCCTTAAACCCCACAAGATATGTTATGTGGAAATTTAATGAACTTAAGGCAAAGGGTTTCCATATTGTTTACTTAAGGAGACAAATTGAGATCTAATCCAATGCTTAGAAACCTCTAAGGATGTGAATCCTAAGGGAAAGAAATAACATATGGATTGAGTCAATGGTATTTTTCTTCAAAAGGGTTTGAAATTTGGATGATGCTAAGTGTTTGTTTTCATGATGTTTTCGATCAAGCAATGCATTTTTCAACCCAAGAATAATTACAATTCTATGGATGTGTAAGACAATATTTATTGGATTCCCACTTGGACAAGTCCAGCTACGCTTATCTCTAGCGAATGGTTAGATGCTTGACCCCACTGGCTCCCCTCCACGACACTCACTTATACGTGGCAGCCAAGATCAACACCCATGAAACTCCCATGGCATGCTTTCCATTTCTACTAGAAGATCGTAAAAGTGTGGGGCGGCTTCAGAACGACTGTTCTTGAACCAACAAATAGATAAAAGGATTTTGGAAAATTCTAGCACATGGGTTTTAGTAAGGACTTTCTGTTCATTGGAGTTGACCCAACGTGGCAAGAGTCCCCTTTCGGATCCATCTTGTCAGAGTCAACCATGTGATATTGGCGTTTCGTCCAATATCCACATTTATATCCCGGCTGGAAATACTCTTGGCTTTAGAGTGTTACCAGTTGAGTCATTCCCTTGGGTGAGTAATTTTTCCCCAAGGTAGGCCCTCTAGGATAAACAAAAGCAAATGAAGAAAAATATTTGTAACTCGATCAATCCTTGTTGGCAACAAGGAAAGAGAATATACGCAACAAAGTCCCCACTCACACTCGCACAATAGTTTGTTCAATTTTAAGCCCAAATCGAAGTGTGGAGGTGATTGATTTATCTCAACCCAAAGTCATGGAAAAGGCCTTTTGATTCTCAAGATCGCTATAAAGCATGAGAGAAGTGCATACGTCCTTTTCCAATGCCTTTAGTCCAAGTAAGCCCTCACAAACAAACAAAGCTACACTTGTTCTTTTTAGATCCTCAAAGCAATATGTGAGTTCATTTTAGAGCACCAAATCACAAGTGAAAAATATTTGTTCAATTTTTTAATCCCATAAATGAAATCTAGTAAGTTGTTGGTCCTATTGTTCGTTTTAACCTTTGCAAGAAATGGAAATTGAAAGGTTCTTTTTAAGCCCAAATGAAAGCTAGTGTTCTAAAGATGAAAAGATGACAAGTTCTTAAGGAAGTGTTAAACAAACACTTAAGTGTTTAAAGACAGTTTGATTAGACCAAATACCATCTCCATGCTTATCCTTCCTTTGCTTTCAATTTCCAACCTCCAAAGAATAAAAAAAATAGTCAGATTCTAGAAAAAACACAAAAATTAAAAAAGCAGAAAACAGAGGAAGAAGCAATCATAAATTAAAGCACGTGCTAAAAAATAAATTTTTCCCTTTTATTGGACCTCCCAGCATCGCAACCTGTGAAGGCGTCGCTATTTTTCCTTCCAGCGTCGCTCCTACAGCGTCGCTTACCATTAAGTGGCGCTCTGTGTTGGGACAGAGAGCACGATTGCATCACACTTTTTGCCCAACGTCGCAGTTTTTGAAAGCGTTGGAGTTTAAGATTTTTTGAAACTTCTACAGATCGGCGAGTCCAGCGGCGGAGTTTAAGATTTGAAATTTTTGGCGAGATGAGCCTAGCGGTGCTAAAACAGTGACGTTGATGAGCCCGCGGTGCTAAAACAACAACGTTGACGAGCCCATGGTGCTAAAACAACGACACTGAAGAGCCCGCGTTGGAATTTCCTGTGTGTCAAGAAAACACGAAAATTTTAAGGAAATGTTAGAAATTTTGATGTCAAGCCCTCCTTCTAGCGCCAAATGTGTGAACCCCAATCTTGGTACCTACAAAACAAAAAGAATAAACAAGTTAGACAAGGAAATGCAAGTCAAAACAAGGATTCCCCATGAAATCCATTTACAAATCAAACTAGGAATGAAAATATTGAAGAACACAATGCAAATGATAAAAACAAGATAAAAATCCTAATTAGATATGCAAAATATTGATCCCATGGGTGAATTGGTGCCAATTTGATGTGAAAATTGGCCCTTTCCCAATTCCTATGATGCAAGATTCAAATGTTGAAGATGATGTTGATCCACTTTGACAAAAGATGAGAACTTCAAGCCAAATCTGCAAAAATTCTAGCTAAGAATTCGAATGATGGATGGAAATGGCTAAGTATTTTAGCATGGTAACTTTGCTTGGATTGTGGATGATAAAATGAGGAGAGGAGCTCTTCATTTATAGGATTTCAAGATGGATGAATGTCCAAATTTGAGCAATGTGGGACTAACATTCATCAATGATATGGTGCCACTTGTCAAGCTATGAATGGATGATGGATGTGCAAGATTTGGGGTTTGTGCCAATAAATGCCAATATTTGAAATTCAAATTTGTTGAAATGACATGTAAGAGGGAAGGGAAAATGCAATAAATGCCACTTGGCTCAAGGCAAAGGACATGTAAGAGGTTTTAAATGCCTTGTTGGATGTACATGTTGACTTGGAATTTTTGAATTCAAATTGAGAGAATATTCCAAAAGATGTCTTGTGAGGAAAATAGGATTTAATAAATGAATTAAATCTATTTTCATGTGCAACTTGCATTATCTAGAGGATGTGACATGAGATTAGATTAAATTAATCAAGGGTTAATTAATTTAATGGGAGATTTGATGATGTGACTTATTTGACTTAGATTTATGGATTTATTTAAATCAGATAAGAGAGGAATATGATAAGAGGCTAATTAAATAAAGATTTTGATTTATTTAATTAAAAGGATGGTGTTAGATTAAATCAAATAAGATTTTAATTTATTTAATTTAATGGATAGACTTTAGAGATTTAATCAAATAAATTGATTATTTAATTAAATAGGGATAATTAGATCGAATGGATTGATTTAATTAACAAAAGAGATTGACTTAATTAGATAAAATGATTTATTTAACCAAGAGAAGATATTGATGAATTTAATCAGATAGGGGAATTTGATTAAACGGTTAGACCGAGGGATGATTTAGGAAGAAACAATGTTAGTAAGTCAGGATCAGGTGCACGATGTCAATCAGTATATTTTCGATGTCTACAGATGTCAAATTAGAAATAGGGAAAAATATCACCAAAGTATATCTCCTAAACCTAGGAATATCCTTTTGCAACCTGCCTTATACTTTTCAACACTTTAATCTAAGAAAATTCTATTCTTGAACATTCATTTATAATCAATAGACTTATGTCTATTAGGCAATAATACTAAGTCCCATGTGGTATTATTTTTCAATAAATCGATATCCTCATCCATAAACATTCTCCAAGACTCAAAACTACCCATATCTATCACGTACTCCACAATTATAGGTTCATTAGTATTAGTAATAAAATAAAAATACATCTTTAATTGGGAGGGGCATAATTATTTGGTTGTTGTCTTTTTCAAGTGGACCTCCTCAAGAGTCGAGGTGGTGTTTCTTCCTACTCTTTAAAATTATAGAAACAACCTAATATATTCTCCTCTTTAGGTACTTCACAAGGTCTTGGTTCAATCTTCTTGGTCTTAGGGGTATCTAAACCACATCTTGATTCCTATCCTATTTTAACTGCAATAGTAGAAGAAGGCTTAACTTCTCTAAAGATAACACTTATACTATATAGAAATATCTTGGCCACAAGGTCCTAGATTTTATACCCTTTCACATCAACACCATAAATGATTAAGATACATTTCACTACCTTGTTCTCCAAATTTGATCACTTATCTCTAGACACATGTGCATATGCCTAAAAAAAATTGAAGATGTTGTAACAAGGGTTTTTTGCTTGTCCACACCTTCATAATGGTCTTATGAAATAGAGATAATATATGAGAATTGTTAATCAAGTAACAAGACATCAATTATTTTTCCCAAAACTAATATTCCAATTCATCTCCACAAAGAAAACTCCTAAAATTCTCTATTAACATCATGTTTGTTCTTCCCACAACTTCATTATAATAAGGGGTATATGGATTTTCCTTGGTATCCCAATTTTGTGTTCTTGAAAAAATCTATAGCATAAAACTCACCACCATTATTATTCCTTAAATCCTCATATTTCTACTGTTTTGACTTCCAAAAAGAGCCTTAAGTTCATTAAACTAACTAAATACTTCAAATTTACTATTGAAGAAATGCACCCATGTCCTTCTAAAATAATCATCTATAAAATATATATTATAAAAAGACTTAAAAACGAAAGGAATGATAACATGACCAAATAAATTAAATGAATCAAGTTCAACAACCTACAATATTTATGAGAACTAGGATAAAATTGAAGATGGTTCTATTTTCCATATACACAATGTTCACACAAATAAATTGAAGAGTAAAATCATTCATCATATCAACAATATTTTTATTTTTTAGGGTCCTTAGATACTTCTCACCTATATGGTCCATTCTTTAGTGCCATATAATTGTCTTCTTCATAGGTAACTTGGTCTCAGAAGCAAGAGCTTACTTAGGTACTTAGAAAGCATAACCATTTGAAATAGATATAACACTCCTCTTTACAATTAGTTTTGATGGTCAAGGTGTAGATTTTTTAGATATCTTTGCTACAAGAAAAAATAACTATTACACTTAACAGTACATGCATCCAGCTAAAACAAGGTGTTGACATGAACACTAATGATACATGGTTGTCACAACTTAAATTTAAACACAAACACTAAGGATACTGACAAAGCTTGAGGGATCCAACTTACAATCATGATGATTGATGATAAAGGATCTCTATAATTAATGGCTTGTGGTTTTATTGTTTACACAATAATTGATAAAATTCCTCTATCCCTTTTGTGTTGATTTGTTTTGAAGAATACTATCATTTTTTCAAAAGTTTCATTTCCACCCAGGCTATGGGTAGAAAGCTTATTCTCATTTTTTGATGAAATGAAGGGGTTTTGAAACTTAAAAAAATATTTAATGAAGACCATTTTAAAACTTAGAAGGGGTTCTCTAACCTCTTGAAAGTGACAATCAAGAGTTTAGGCTTTTAAGGAGATTCAATACCCTCTTAATAGTGTCAACAAAGGCTATTTCAATATTTTTGAAAGGTTTCCAAATTCATTAAAATCTTTGAATTAAATGATTTTGATATTTTAGGATTTGTGTGAACCATATAAAGTCCTAGTCAATAATTTTAAGAGGTTAATGGACCATATTAAAGTGCCAACTATATGTACAAGTTGCATATGCCAATCCCATTCTAGTAGTTATGGATACAATGAATAATGTTGATGCACATATATGTACTAAACACTTTCCTATATTTCAACATTCACATACATATCAATCAAAACCCCCCATATTAAATATGACATAAACTATATTTTAATCATATTTAGGAAAATATCACAAATGTTTCTAGACACTTGGTAGATGGTGAATGTTGAAGAGATAAATTCATATGACACTTGTGAAGCTCTTTAATAAATCCATTTATACCATCACATGTTGCAGGAAAGAAAGAATATCATATCAGGCTCATTTTAAGAATTGTTATTCTAGAAAATTAGGTAAGTTGAAAATTCTTTAATTATGATAAAAAAATTATCAAATTCCTACATAATGGAGTAGAATTTTCTACTAAGAACCAACCCATTCTGCAAAACCAATATGGAGATCAACTAGTACAACTGAACACCAAAAGGTTGCCAAAATTTTCTCATCGTGCCCTAGAAGGCATATTTAATTATGATGAATATATAAAAGACAAAAGGATGAACCTAGCTGCAAGGAAAGGTGATTATAGGCAGATTTTACAACATAGAGTAAGTCATGAAACTTGGGAAAGGTATGCTCTACATTTGAACAAAAAACTTATTTATTTTTGTCATAAGTATGATCATGTAGTTGCGTGGACATATTAATATCTAAAAGGTTTTGACCCAAGCCTCACCCACCATACCATTTAATTAAACCCAAATAAAAATTCTATCAAGAACAAATAAAGGCTTGTAAATCTCAAAATCGAGTCTTTAATGAGAAAGGAGTTCCAACCAAATTCATATAAGCTAATATCATTTTTCCCATTAATCACTCCTCTTGGGTGGCCAATCTCATTCTTGTGAGGAAGAAAAATGAGGAAATACAACTATGTATAGAATTTAGAGACCTCAATAGAGCCTCTCTTAAGGATCATTACTCCCTTGCCTATATGAAACAAATTCTACAAAGAGTAAGTGGTTCAGATATATTTTCCTGCTTAGATAGGTATTCAGGTTACAATAAGATCTTGGTGCAAGAACCAAACCATCATATGATGCCATTCACCACAAAATAGGAATTCACACCTACCATAAAATTCCTTTTTGGTTAACAAATGTTGGTTCTACATTCTTAAGGGCAATGGACATGGCCTTTAGAGGCATGCTAGTAGAGTTTTTTTCTCATCTACCTTGATGAAATTACTATTTTTTCCAAACATGTAGATGATAATTTTGACCATCTTGAATAGGTATTCAAGAAATGTAGGGAGTATGCTATATCCCTAAATCCAAATATACACATTTTTTCAAAAAATTAGGGTAAGATGCTAGGACACTTAATATTTAAAAAAGGCCTAGCCATTGACCCAAAAGGGAAGATTCTATCTTGTCCATTCCTTTACCTAGCCATAAGAAGGGACTACAAATATTCCTCAAATGGATCAAATTTGTAATGAAAATCATTCCCAACCTTGTCACCATGGTAAATTCCCTCACATCAATTCCAAAGAAAAATATGGCATTCAACTAGACCAAAAAGGGGGGGTAGCTTTGAGGCCATCAAACAAGCTATTGCTTAGACCCTTACCATTGCTAATCCAAATTATAACAAGGATTTAATCCTTTAAACCTTTAGAGGAGAGGCAAGAATATCAACTATCCTAACACATGTGGATAATGATAACCTTGAGCAACATATTGCCTTCTTTAGTGAAGGACTTAAAGATAATGAGCTCAAGTATAGCTATGTTGAAAAGTAATCGCTTGATATTGTTATAGCATTGAAAAAATAAGATATATGTTGTTTAACAACAAAAATAAGTTAATGGTTCCTCATTCCATCATCAAAGAGTTTCTATTAAGAAAAGATATCAACAAGAGCAAAGCTAGATGGATCACAAAATTCATGGAGTATGATGTAGAAATCAAGATCACCAAGTTTGTAAGAGGTAAAGGACTTTGTGTAAAAATCATGGAATCTAATATAAAATCCACTCTATTACTGCAAGACCAAACAATCAATGTTGACACTCATAATAGATGGATTAGTGATATGACTAAATTTTTGTAGGAAGGCATACATCCTCTAGGTCTAGATAAAACTAGAAGAATAAACTTTGGACTACACTCCATCTCCTATGTCCTAGTGGATGACATAATTTTCAAAAACAACCTCAATGGGATACTATTGAAATGCATTAAATAAAATTAGGTTAGTAGATTATTGGAAAAAATCCATGATTGTTCCTTAAGTGGCCATTTTTTTGCAAGGACTGCTACCATCAAAATAATGATAGTTGGATATCATTGGCCAAACCTATTTAATGATGCTAAAAAAATGATGAAGAATTGCAATAGGGGTGCTTTCTTTTCTAGAAATAAAATATTAGTTACCCTCCCTCCTCATCCTATTTAGACTAATCAACCATTTGTACAATGGGGTTTAGACTTCATTGGTCTAATAAATCCACCATCCAATGCTAGTCATAAATAGATTTAGTAGCCACAAACTACTTTACTAGGTGGACAAATTCAATTGCAATAAAGGATGCCAACGAGGCTTCAATTTTAGAATTCCTCTATGGAAATGTGACTAGGTTTGGTGCTCCTTCCACCATCATCTCTAATAGTTCCAAAGAATTTGTTGGTACCCAAATTAGTGATGGGTAGTTAGGTATGGTATATTTGAAAACTTCATAAAATTATTACCCTCAAGGTAATAACTTAGTTGAATCCTCCAATAAAAACCTCATTAGGATAGTTAAAAGGACCATTGAAGATAATAAGAGGTCTTAGCATAAAAAACTAAAAAACAACCCTTTGGGCTAATAAAATCACTCCCAAGAGAGCTCTTGACAATTCCCCTTTCACGTTGGTTTATGGAAGGGAAGCAAGGCTTCTATTATAATTGGAGTTGCCTTCTCTTGATTTATCACACCAACTGGAATTAATAGAAAATGATGCTATGACAGTAAGGTTAGTTGAACTAACAGAGTTAGAAGAAACTAGGAACAAGGCTATGCATGCCCTTTAGACTCACTAAAAATAGGTTGAGATGAATTTTGACAAGAAATATATCTATAGGGTGTTCCAAGAAGGATACTTGGTGCTAAAATGGGATGTAGACATAGCAAAATCTAGAAGGCATAACAAATTTTATGCCATTTGGAGTGGCCCATATGTCATCACCAACTATAAGGAGGCTAATGAATTTCATATTTCTAGGATAAATGGTGAAACTCTTCCTATCCCAATCATTGGGATTCACCTCAAGCCTTGTTTATGAGTTTATTTTACAACCATGTATATTTTAGCATAGTTTTTATTCTTTTCCAAGAAATGGTACTGCACACTCTACATCATCCTTAAAGGGATGCATGATCTAGTGTTGTGTTTTTTCCCCAAGTGTTGTTGCACATGTTCAATTTTGATAGTGAGGAAGGCTAGTTATTGTAGTTCCCCTTATGACTATTTTCCCAATGGATGCTTGAGGCTTCTAGATTCATCATGTTTAGAAGGGAAACATCCCACAAAATTTCCAAAATGTTGAAATTTCATGCCCACAACCTCTCGTGTCCCATTAGTAATAATCAATATGAGATATCTTACCTTTTCCATCTTACATGATGTTTTTTATAAGAGGTAAATAACAAGTTTTGAAGGGGCTTGAAACCCTTTACAAAGAAATAAACTGAACTAAAGATAGAAGAAAAATATCAACAAATAACCCAACAGAAGCAACCCATTAGCAAAAAAATAGCCAAAAAGGAGAAGCACCCAATAGAACTACATACTTTTCAGAATGTCTGCCACCTCTACATCACAATCGATAGCTTTCTGTGCATCATAAAAAGCATTAGAACTTTCCTTCCCAGAAGCTCCTCCCTGAGCTTTAGTTTTTTTCCTTGTATGTGCTCCAGGGGCACCTGTATTAACCTCATAAATCAAAAAATACCTTTTTCACCATTCTTACCAGCAACAAGAACTTCACCCATCTGCTTAACAGCAACAACACCCCCATTATCATGGAAAGTATCTTTCCTCTTCTTAGCACTAACCAGAGGGGAGACAATAGTAGCAGACTCAACATTCCCAACACTTTAATGACCCCCCCTTCTCTCATCAGATAGTCCCAAAATTTCCCCATTTGATCCTCAAGACTGAGGATTCTGCTTCATTTTGAGGGTTTCCTCTGCCATCATGTTTTCCACAGTGTTTAAGGATTCAAAAAGCTCATCAATTTGGTTATGAAAAAAGGACCCCTTAGTCTTGTTAACTATACCCATAACTCTAACATTCATTTTATTAAGCTCATGGAAAAACCACTTAAAAAGCTTAAAGAAAACAAGAGATCCCTCATGCGCAGTGCCAAGCACATCAAAAAAATCATTTCTATCAATATTAAAAACACCTTTACCCAGGGCATCCTCCTCCTCAGAAGAACTATTCTTTTCCTTTTCAACAGGGGTTTCCTTACCTTTTTCCACAGTGACTAGAGTTTTAAGCTTGTAGATGGATCTAGCAATTCCTTCAACCATCACTTTTCTCTTCATAACCCTCTCCGGGTCCTCACCCTAGGGCTCCAGAACACTATTAGAAACCCCAAACTTATCTTTCATCTACATAGCCAACTGAACGCTTGAGGAATCATCAACAAAGATGTTGCCCGCAATAGTGAGAGGTTGACCCTACTCCAAAATTTGACTTGCAAACCGCAACACCCTTTTCTTCCCACTAGCTTCCCTAATATCCATCTTGGTGGCTGGAGGTAGAAAAGAAGCCTCTCCATACAAATCATTCCTAATCTTTAGACCCCTACTTGGCACCACAACAACAAGTTCATCACTACAAGTTAAACCAACACCACTGTCACAATCTTCACCTTTTTTCTTCTTTCCCGAGGGATGGCTATTTGGACCCCCTTACAAAGAGGTAAGAGAATCTAGCACAAACTCCACATCATCCTCTGATTCATCCTCTTTACCTAGAATTAGCTTCCTTCTCTTGGCCCTTTTACTAACAGGTTCATCATCAGAAGCCGTATCATACCCTTCCACAAGTTTCTATCCTTTAGGGTGGCCATAGGTTTGGGAACCTCAAAAGATTTTGCATAATAAAAAATTAGGAGAATTAACCTGACATGTAAAACAAGATTTTTTGGATTCTTCTTGTGATCCTTAATCCCCGCATCCAAAGACATAAGAAGATAAAATGAAAAATAGACCCTCTTGTGACAAAAGTGATTTAACAGAATGAAATGGTAGTTACCACTGAGAAATGACCTTCCAGGGTAATGTAGCACATCAATTCCTCGGCAACATCTCCCCATAAAGCCTTAAGGGAGCTATATTGATAGGCACCACTCTTAGCAGTCTTTAAGTCCTTCTCTTCATCATCTTTGAAGAACATTTTAATTATTGTCTATGCCTCCTTTTTATCCCTAAAAACCTTCATACCGTCCATAGGAAAACCCATAATTCCAGCAATGAATTCTTCATTCACCTCAAACTTAGTCCAACAAATTTTAAGAACTTTGTTGTTCCAACCCTTAAGAAAGAGCTCTATCACTTGAGGGTTGTTTCCATGAAGTCTTTCCAGATAGGGGGTTAATCCACCCTTAACAAGCACCTTCTAAACCTCCTTCTTCTCCTTTGTAGCAACACAAGATTTGGGTTCGACTTGATTTCTATCACCCCCATATTGTCAGAATTCACACCGGAAGCTAACTTATAGACAAAAATCCCAACACCAAGAAAAATCTGGAACACAATGCCAAAACTACCCAGAATTCGTGTGAGGACAGAGCTAGGATAGGGGAATATAAAAATTCTTTTTTTATGGCACCATGCACCCATACAAAAATCTTGATTCAAATCTTGCATCCCATTCTTATTCATAACATTCTTCCATGTGGTGAGAAGCTTGCATGTCACCCACCATAATATGACTTTAAGCCATATGAATTCATCACTCATTATTTATCATGGTAATAGCCTCTATAGGAAGAGGGTTGTTCTAACCCCACTCCCTAAAATCTCTAACACCAATGTTTGCAAAGATATCCGCAAGCTCATTTCCTTCTCAAGGATATGTGAAATATAAACCTCATCAAACGACTTTAACATGTCTAAAGAATATTTTATTAGGAACTCAATAGTCCAAGAAGGAGTCTGATAAATGTTTTTCAATTTGTTTATAATATTTAGAGAATCTCCCTCAAGCTAGACTTTTTAAAAACCTTTGGTTTTATCCAATTTGAGACCATGATAGACTGCAGCTAAACCATCTTACATGATGTTACTCTTATAGGCCTTACATTAACCCTCTTTTTCCATGCCTTAGTCAAAATCCAAGTTGCAAAAATTCAAAACAAATAAGTATTGGACTTTTTAGGATTTTAGGATTTTTCTTACCCTCTTAATTGTATGCCATTTCTATTAGCTTTCGAGTTCATATTTATTTCCTTTGAAAATAGATTTTTTTTTATCTTTTAGGTCATTGGTGATCCCCTTATTCGTTTGCATACCTTCAAGTTATCTCGACCACTAAATTTTGAGTCCTTGAAGAAACATCTAATTTTTAGTATTGTTAGGCATCAAGCTTATGGTTAACAGTGTTATCTTAACATTCATATTCTTAGAGACATGTTGTAGGTGACATGCCCAATGCCTGGAGTCAGACACTCGATGAATAAAATGTTGTATAGACACCTAGGTTTAAGGTTTTTTGGGGTTGCAGGGATCATATTTTTTTGATGTCTTTTGGTATGTGGTATGCATTCTTCTCGATGCCTAATCCCTAATTCTTTCACTTCACCCTATTTTTCTTTTCGTCATCGAGGGTTAGGTTTTTCTTCATTTTCCTCTTCAATAGGAAAAAGGTGGTAACCCCAAAGCTCGAAGTTTGATGCTCAAAAAAGGTCTTCTTGTTAGGGTCCTGTATTAAGGGTTCTTTTCTCCCTAAATTTCCAAAAAGTATTTCTTGGTAGGCCCGATGTCCAATTCCTAAAAAAATCAATCTTTTAAGATATCAAATAATTTAATTCTTTACTCATTTATTCAATGGTAGGATTGAGTCTGAAACTCTAATGATATTAAGAGGAAACATATTTTCAACCTGGAAATGCCATTAATGCTCATTGACTCCCCTCAAACATCTAATCTCAGCTTCTAAGGCTACGAGAATGGAATTTAATGTATTTGCATGGATTTAGGATGAGAGAAGTTCCCACACCTTATTTATTATCTGTAGGTGCCTCTTTTTTCAGAGTTCCATACCTAGATCACATACTTTGTGGGAAACCATAATTTCAACACAAAAACTAAGAAGTCATCAATGATAAGATATGGGGGAAAATCAGAGATGCCCTATGGCACCTACTTGGTCACCTAGATTAGATTAAAATGGACACCTATTTGTATTTCATTGGTCTTGGCTAGCATCTAAGGTTCGCACCCAAGCTCCCATGTTTTGGCATAGATTTATTTGCTTCCTCTCTCTAGAATAAAGCCTATAAGATTCATTTTGTAAAGGGTTCTTCTTTGATTTCCTATGGATACTTATACACTTTTGCATCTTTGCTATTGTAACAAGGCTTCAAACCTCTGATGTAATGAAATTGTATCACCCTTTACCTCTCTTCAATTTAGTTCTATTGTGAAAATACATTTCTTTCACAACTGAATTCATATTCTCTACTTTTGTGTTCTTGCATGTTGTGTTAATATTCATTTACAAAAATAAATATGGAATTTTGTTTCCCTCTTAGTATCTATCAAATAATAACCTTCATATAAACTCATAAGAGCCACTAGAATAAAAGATTGCATAAAATGTTTGGTGATATCATTACTTCTATGTGCTATAATAAGCAAGAAGAATCATATTCTAATCTTGGTGCATCACCACTCTTTCATTTCTCTATTTTTGGCTTCCCTTTTATCCCTGCAAGTTGATAGAGTAGGGCTAGTCTTAGAATTACTCAGTTATGGTTTGTACCAACATTGTTGCACTTAGTTTAGAAAGGAATTTTAGTCTTCTCAAGAAGTTTAATCTTCATTTCAAGGGTCCCACACTTGAAGATCAATCCCATGTTTTTCTGGAATACTTTAAACAACAAGTTCAGTAGGGTACAATTTCTATTTTCTTCTATGTGCCCATTGAGCCTATAGATGAGCCATCTGCTAAACTAATATTGTATTGGGCTTCATATAATTATGGTTTCCCAAAGTCTTCCTATGCTATTTTGGTAGTTATATTGACATCAACTCCCAAAACAGTCATGTGTTATTTGACATGTCTATGATTAATATGTGAGTTTATCATAATTGGTTTGGTTTTCCACTACCTTAAATTTTTTTCATGTTTCTAATGTGTGGTCTTGTTGTTGTTTTTTTGTTCCAATATTTAGAAATCTACTTGATATTTTTTAACAATTTTTTTTTCTCCACAAAAAGTATCTAATTATTTTAATGTTGAAGCTTCACTTTTAGGAAAAAAAGGATTTATGATAATCCTCTTTCTCCTATTATTTAATAATGGTTTGTATGGTTTCTTCTACTATCTATTTTTGTTTCTTCTTTATAGGAAAAAATCATCCTTGTCTTCATCATCTAACTCTTCTATCTATGGTCTTTACTTTTTTTGTGCCTTTTCCTCCCCTTTGACAATTACATGATTATTTTTATTCCTATATTACTTTCACCTTCTTCTCCAAGTATTCTTTTTATGTAACTTCTTCTACTTGGGTTATTAATTTTTTGGGTTCCTTAGGATGCATATCTTCTTTTTGGCATCACATTTCCCATTGCATTGCGTTTTTAGGTACTTTTAACCCAATTTTCTCCTCTTGTTGAATTGGGTCCAAATAATTCATCACATTTTAATTGTGGCGATGTAATTTTAAAATACCACTATGTTCTTTGACATGTAAATAAATCATGTTCTAGGTTTCCATAAAACCCATAGGTTTTATTCTTATCATCTTTGCCTTCATTAGCATAATATCACATTTCTTTACATTTATAGTATGTGGCCTCTTCTCTTCACCTTTGATTCCTACATCTACCTATAACATTCCCACCTTAGTAGTTGATATAATAGCATATATCCTTATTAGTTGAGTAAGGGGGAATGGGTGGTATTGTATCATATTATGGTACATTTTGAAGTATATTAATATTTCTTTGATTTCACAAATTTGGTTATCTCACTCCCTAATTCTTTGATTTCCCCCTTACTCAACTACTAGTATGACATTACCTAGAGAAATAAGTGAACGATATGTTTGGCCTTTGATTTTATAGTGGTGTGTGATTGGGTTTCCCTTTAGATGCGAGTCTTGCTTGATCTCTCCTCTATTTACTTATTCTTAGTGTGTTTATCTTTTCATCTCCATGTTTAGGCTTTAACTTGGAATATTAATGTTACTACCTCAAAATATGTCCCAAATAATCTGCTAACTAGTGAAGTTTTGATTGTTGGTTGTAACCTAAATATAAACCATTCAATATGTTATTTCTATGTTAATGGTTCTTCTAGATTTTTGGTGACTTCTTTAAGCTAGTGGTCATAATCCTTAATAGATTCTCCCTCTTCTTAGAACATGTCTCTCATCCAACTTACAATTTTAGTGGGGATCTCTAGAGACTAAAAGTTAGAAAAAAATCCTCCTTGACTTCTAACCATTCCTTATCATGTTAAGGATATGTCTTCTTATACTAATTCAATGCGTCATTCTACAATTTTCCCATAAAGTCAAATATTTTGTTTGGTCTCTCATAATTTATTTATTTTTCTATAATTATTGTAGTATAAATATGTGCTCAATTAATCTTATAGTATACTTAACAAAAAATAGGATTACTAGTGAAGAGATGTTGAGAAAAGTTCCTTCGACTTTATTATGATGGTGAGTTAGTTTTTTTTACGATTACCCCTTTTTCTTGTAAGTATTTTGGTTTACTATTTTTCTAGTCCTTCCTTGATCTTTGGGTAGTTTTATATCAAAAAAATCCTTTCCTAATATTGTATTGAAGTCTTGCAATTTTTGTTGTTGTGATTCTATTATTTCACTTGAATGATTTGGTATATCTAATATTGAAAATATTCTTGATTTAAGTGGAACATGGGATGACTCATAGTATGAGAGTTACATATCTACATATGGATGTTTTATTTTAGGAGATGCTTTCTCATTAGTTAATGATATAATATTAGATAATTATATTTCCCATTCTTTCTTTATCATGCTCTCAATTTAAAGGTCCACATTTCTAGTTACTATTTGATCCAAGTATTCCACATTAAAATTTTGGGTTTGTAATTATAATAAGGTTTAAAAATCCCTCAAATATATCATCAAATATGATTCTAAGATTGTACAAATTTGGTTCAATGTGTGGTGTTTGTGTCAACATAGGAAGTGGCGGGTCCTCCATGACACTATGACCTTCCCATGATGCATGCGTAATCCCACACTCAATCCTTCATGCTAGTTTACTGATAATCTGTGTTGCATTATCGAGTTGGGCTATTAACTTCTCTAGTGTATCATTTTTATTAAGTGACTCAATTATTTTTCCCTTTATTTGTAGAACCTTAGTATTTTACTTGTATTTTGTTTATCTTTAGCCCCTTTGGCATTCCCATTTTTATTCCATTTATTTGAATAATGCAGGTTCAGGTATCTTCCTCTTTCTCCATGACCACATCCCTTCTAGCACACTCTAGTTTGGATTCCTTAACCTTCTCCATTATTTTGTGGTACCTTGTATTTTTTGTGTTTGTTTTTATCATTTTTCTTTCATGTTCATCTATATTGCTAATCTAATGTTATATTTAAAATATCTTAATTTCTTATTATCTCCTTTCACCATAGGTGTTAATGATTTATAATTCCATTTATCCATTTATGCATCTCATGTGGCTTATCCTCGTCATACTTCTATTGGTTTCATATATTCAAGGGTCCCTTCAAGATCACCCCCTTTCCCTTTAATCATCCCCTAGGTTCCTAATCCCCTCTCACAAGGCTAGGACCTAAATTAATGTACTATTTATAAAAAAATAAAATAATATTATTTATAATTCCTTTCTTAGGAACTCTCTTACTAGCACAATTGATATTTTTGTAATTTGATCTATTCTTTACTATGTGACAAAGGTACTAGCAAGGGAGCTAAATTTTCAACAAGGAAGAGGGATTCACATTCTAAATCTTTGAGTCCAATCTTCCTATATGGTACCCCAATAATTACAATATAAGAACAATTAGATGCTATGCAATATGATAGATTATAATGCGATAAGAGAGAAAATAAAGAAGCATTTAATCAATTCATAATCATGAACTCATAATAATAGTATATCAAACACTCCCTATGTATTTCATTCATCATTTCATAGATTAAAATGTCATATCTTCATGTTCTTATCTCATATACGCATTCCTATTTTTCATACATTCTATCCTTATATTCCTTATCTCTTTCTTCTACTATCTTTCTATTCTATATGTACTATACATACGCTATTACATTAATGGCATGTCCCTTATAATACTTATGCCTCTTAGCTTATGTGGAGGTTGGTGCAAATTTCTACATTCCTCTTGCAATCATATGTGATAGTTTGTAGGTATTTCTATCACTTCACTCCTTTTCCTACTAATAAGTCTTTCCTCTAATTTATATATTTTATTGTAGTTCTATTACAGATGATCAAGTATGTAATTTGTATGAAATATAATCTATGGTTTATACATAAGAATACAATCTAGTTTTGAGGATACTTTGTTGGATTTGTATCTTTCCTCTTTTATCTTCATGAATATGTTTCTTAATGGAGTGGATACTAGTCCACATCCGTGATGGATGAATAATTTTTCAATAAAACAACCTTTATTCTTATTAGTTGTAGGAGTAGATTAAAATTTATACATGGTATTCATAGAAACATGTCATGCATCTCTACACATTACCGTTGTGTAGGAAATATTGAATGAAATCATCCTTGGGGATTATAATATTTATTTTATCCACAAGAACATGTGCAAAGTATTTGGTCAAATTTATTAGAGGTCTTATATAACTAGTTGATCTTGACCTAGTGACAATTATAGGGGTCAAGTGTACATTTTGGGTACAACTACTAACTGTGAAAGATGTTATATTTTAAGTGATTTAAAAATTATTTAAGGACAACTATATGAATATATAAGAGAGCCTAAAGTGAAGGAGATATTACCCACTCTCATAAATTAGCCTTTAATCAACCTCAATCTTTTCACGAACCATCTCTTTACTTTCTTGATGAAAAATTCATAGCTCCAAAAAGTAATGAATGTTCTAGGATTGTAGACCTATGGTTTTGGGACCCAACAATGACTTCATGATATATTTGAGCAAAATAAATATGGTTCTTGAAGAATATGCATATTTTATAGAGCTCTTAATAAAATTAATATTAATAATAAATATCCTCTTCAAAGGATAGATTACTTTTTAGGTGAACTTAGTCATTTTGAATATTTTATTTGGATCTAAATATTGGTTACCATTAAGTGTGAATGAAAGAAGAGGAAACTTGGAAGAGTGGTTTCCAAAACAAGCAAGGAATTTATGAATGGTTAGTACTTCCTTTATGCTTGAGTAATATGCTAAGAAATTCATGAGATTGATAAATTATGTTATGAGGGATTTCATAGATATCTTTGTAATGGTATAATTCTATCTATCTATAATATTTTAATATTTAGTTCTACATGAGAATAACACTTAACCTACATCAAACAAGTGTTAAAAAGGTTAAAAGAACAACTAATATGCAATCTAGAAATAAGTATGAATTTAGTAAAGACATTGGTATATTTAAGGAATGTTATAATGGAAGGAAAATGAAGAATACACCTATTTAAAGCTAGAGAAATTATAGATTGGCCTACACCAAATTTTTCTATAAAGACTAGGATTTTTGTCGAGGATGCATAACTAATGATATAATTTATTTTATTCATCAAGTGGGGTATCTAAGTCTCACCTCAATCACCAAAAAATGGATTTATAACTCTTTCAAATCATAAAACTCAATGCAATTATCTAAAAACCAATTAATGTAAATTACCAATAAAATAGGTATGCAAACTAACTAAAGCAAACAAAATAAATGCTCGATAATGGAGAGACACAAAAAGGTGAGATAAAATCACTAGCTTGTATTTGGATAAATCATCTAAAGGGGAGAAAAATATAAGAGTGCAATATATTAATGCTATGAGATTTCCACAATCTATAATGCATATAATTTTGTTGTTTCTAGATTTGATTGTGTTTGAAATTTTTTCATCAACGTTTCAGATCACGCTTTGTGATTCATTATTCATATCCTTATGCTCTCTATCATCCTGAGGATGGATTATAGAGTGTGATCTGAAATGTTGATGAAATTTTTTTAGACACAATCAAATCTAGAAACAACAAAATTATAAAAGTGCAATATATTTTCTCGTGCCACTGTTAAACATATTTACAAGCATTACGATGCTTTAAAGAGATAATTGAAAAAGAACACAACACTTAGCCATCCCTAAATTATCTACATCTACCTCTAATAAAAAATCTCTCCACACACACAAACTAGTTATTTTCAACTAGAGATAAATTTTTGTAACTTCATCTTACACCTCCAAATATGTTATTCTTTTCCATGGGATATAAAAGATCAAGAGACACTAAAAAATGAAGTGCCTAGACTTCTAGAAATATTAATTTTCAAACTCTTAGCTTGTAGATAGGCACCCAAAATGTACACATTACCTCTTTTATTAGTAATAAGTATGCTAAGGTGAATGCATGTTCACTAGGGAAAATGTATGTTTTACCCAATTTTATTGCATCATTTAAAGGATAATTTTTTTTTAATATAAACTCAAAACTAGGTGGAGATTTTTAAAAGTTCGCTATTTTATTGAGGGCTATCCATATATGCAATCTAGTCTTACCTTTGATTTAATTTTTCCATTAAATTTGACTCTACAATATGACTACATTGTTATACCTTTAATGAGTTGAATCAAACCTTGAACTTGTCTCATTTACCAAAAAATATTTGAGACGTCCCATATCATACCAAAATATCCATAAGAAAGGAACAATTAGAAAATGTAAAAGAATAATTGTACATAATTTGATGATGACTTCTCCAATGGGTTTCTTTGCAACACACTATGAGATGGAATGACATGTTCAATGTTAAATTCATCAACATTTTCAATCATTATTCCATATTTTCCCTACATATTAACACCTTTAGATCAAATTTATAAATCTAAGGGAGATAAATTTAATTTGGGTGATGAATATGATAAATTATTTGAGACATTAAAATATAAGATAATTCATGCCTTAATTTTCACATTTCCTAACATATAAAAACCATTTGGGGTAGAATTAAATGATAATAAATATGTTATGGGTGTAATCTTGCTTCAAGGTGATAAGCTTATATTTTATCATGCAAAGGTTTTTACTTCAATTGTTAGAAGATATCTAGTTTATACTAAATACTTATAAATAATTTTTCAAGAAATTATAAAATGGATACACTATTTGTTTGGCAATTAAATAATTGTGCATATTGACCATTAAAATATATAATAGTTGTAGGTACAAAGTAAAAAAAAAAACAAGGGACTAAAAATGGGCTAGTTTTTTTAACAATTTCATTTGGTAATCAAGCATAAAAGGGACTAATAATGTTGTAGTAGTTATGTTGTTTAGGAAACCTATTTTAGCAATAGCTACAGTAACTCACTTGGAGCCCTTCACAAAGGAGGATTACATTGTCGAATATACACATGCTAAATATTTGGTAACCAATACAATAACTCCTATCATAGGAATATGCAAAAAGTGATGAAGAATTTTATCTTTAAGATGGGTTGCTCTATAAGTATTTTATGTACAAAAATTACAAAAGATTCTACTAGTGAGGGAGGAACATGCCCCCAAAATATAAATCCACTTTAATATGGGAAAAATAATGTATCATTTGTAAAGGTATGTGTTTGTTCCAAAGTATAGCAGGAGGTAGCAAGGTTTCTTAGAAGTTGTAAATTTTGTTGCACTAACAAATCTAAAACAAAAAAAGGAATCTATGTTCCTTTTAAGACAATGGGAAATTGTTTCTATGTATTTTTAGGAGGCTTTAAAATGAGTAGAAATGGACATGATTACTTTTTTGGTAGTTGATATGTTTATAAAAATGCATAATGTAATGGTTTATAAAAATGTATATTGTAATGGTTTATAAAGAAGACTATCAAGAGAAAAGATACAACTAAAATATTTTTTTAACAATATATAGTTATGTAATAACATAATCTACATATCCATATTATACATTTTTTTCCATCTTAGCCCTTATCCAAATGTGATGCTTTGAACCTATTTGAACCTATTTTCCTATCCTATGTCATCCCTTAACATTTTTTCTCTTTGTAATTTTATTTCCTAAACTTGTTTAAACTTCCTAAGTGTTTATTTTCATTAAAAAAATTCCCCTTTCCTATGTATTAAGCCTTAATTTAATTTTCCCTTTATTTTTTTGACCCCTTTATCCCCTTTTTAAGTATTAAATGTTGAGCCTAGCTTTATCATACATGTAAACCTCACTTTTCCCATTTTAAAACACGTCTAAATGAAAAAATAGTCAATGTGTACACCTACCCCTATATTACTCCCTTTTAGCTTGAAGTCCCATAGGAAATTGAGCTAAATTTTCATTTGTGGGGACTAACCATAGTTAATTGACCAATAGGTTGCCTTGTATTTTTTTACACTCACTAAAATATTTATATATACAAGATAATTAATTTCTAGTGATTCCCACCATTGAGATCCCATCCTCAATATCTTAAAGCAAGTCTATAAAAGTTGGTCACCTTTGCCTCATTTTAACATATAAATAGTGATTTTGTATGGTTCTTCAAGGTTTTATCATTTTTTCTCATGCTTAGACACTACAAAATTATTTTAAAAATTTGTAGATAGATCTATCTTTGATCCCAAGGCCTCTAATAATTTTTATTCTTCTTCTAGACATTGGTGCAACCGATTTACTAGTGTTAGGTAGTTGATTTCCATAGTTTAGAGTTAGGTTAAATATTTATTTTTGTGGTATTTAAAGAAAATGAAAGGGATTTTTTTAATTACTTGTGGGGATATGTTCCTACATCTTTGTACTTTCCAAGATTTCACCCTCTATTTCCCTCACTATTTTGTGCTATTTTTCCAGATCTTTGGCTTTCCCATATTGCATCTTTGCATGCATGTTCCATAACACTTTTTCATCTTGAATTTTTTAATTCAAACCCTTCATAATCATATTTAGTGTTTTAGAATACTAGTCCTTAAAAACCTTCTCTACATTCCTCTTTTACCATCATACTTTTATTTTTCCTTTTAGACATGTTTTTGATCCACCCTTTGTGAGTGCATTCTCCCTTTTGACACCTTTCAAGTTTGTTTTACCTAACCCTACCATATCTACATTATAATTCTTTTAGAATAAGGTTTCCACCTTCGTACCAATCACCTTTTGTTGCACAGACAATTGTGATTGCACCAAAAGATTGACCTATTAATGCCTAATATAACTGCCAAAGTTAATGAATCCACGCGAAGAAATTAATCCATGTCATGAACCTGAGCACTGCACTACACAACACAAGGAGACCAAGGGTGCATACCTTGTGGAAAAATCCCCCCAATGCAAGCGATGGGTTCAAACTCGTGACCCAGGCTCTGATACCAGTTGTTGCACAAATGGTTGTCATTGCAAAAAAAGATCAACCTATTAATGCTTGCTACAACCGCTAGAGTTAATGATTCCATGGGAGGTGGTTAATCCATGTCACAAACTCTAGCATTGTGCTACACAAGACAAGGAGACCAAGGGCGCACACCTTGCAACACCTTTGAGACCTCAAAATCTATTTTTAGCCGAAATAAATTGTGTTTCAAATTTTTTTCTCTTGCTCTCACTTTTTTTTCCCATTTATCCTTGAGCTTCAACTTCCAAGTTTAATGGCCATAAAGTCATTTGGACTTAGTTTCATTTCATATTTTAGTATTTTAACTTGTTTTTCATTAGTTTTATAAAGTAGATTTTTGAAAGCTTAGAAGGGGGTTGACTAAGGTAGACTCCCTTTAACCTTTTTTATTGTAGGGTACCTTGTAGAAAATTTATAGTTATATACTATTTTTTGAAGACTTTGTACAATTATAGAAAAATATAAAAGTAAAGGAGGCCTTAAATTTGATTATTTAGATGCTAAAAAGTTTACAACTAGTTTTCAAAATATAAGGTTCCCTTAGCCTCTGGAAGTAGACAACACGACCCAATTATCCATTTTGGGCCCTAAATTAGTATAATTTTAGTTTATACTAGTAATAGAGGTCCATAAGAATCATCTAAACATTTCTAGGTTAAAAAATAGTCAAATACTATGTAATAATGCTCTAATTTTACCATTTTATCTCAATTTTTATTTCAAAATTAGGAATTTAGCTCTCTGGATGGATTTCATGTGTAAATTATAGATCATAATATAAAAATTATTGGGTTATACCTTATTATGTTTACATGCATCCATTGTAATTTGTGGAAGCCATCATTCAATATCCCAACTGAAACCATTCCAACATTCTAACTTGCATTCATTATTTTCATTACATGCATGAGTACCTCTCAAGTTTGTTGTTGGTTTCTATGAACACCATGTTGGAATCAAGCAACACTGAGAGGGGGGGTGAATCAGTGTTGTGCAATTTTAACTTTATTAATCTGATCCTTAAAGTGCTAATAATATTCATCCAAAATAAAAATGCATGCACATAAGACAAATAACCACAACACAATAACGCAAGGATTTTCTATGTGAAAACCCTGTTAGGGGAAAAACCATGGTGGAGGTCAATCCACAACATTGTTCTGAGTATACTCAAAAGAAAAGATTACAAAATGAGAATGCACTTGCATTCAGGCACACTGCCTAGAGCTCATTGCTCAAAAATTGAAAGGCTCACTACCTTACAAAAGTTTGGAATACTTCCAAGGATTTGAACTAATAAAATAGCATCTAAAAATGCCTAATTACAGTTCCGATTAGGCTCAACAATCAAATTCTGGACCTTTTGATTGATTCTACTCTGTTGTACTTCAACTTACAACAAAAATCCTTAATGCACAAGTGAAACTATGCATAATCGCTCTACAGACCTTCTGGCATTCGTAACATACATCCACTCTCATTGAACACAAACCAAAATGATATAATCAATCACTTATATATATTCGTTACTTAGGATTTAATCCCTTTAGGTTGGTCTCAACAAAATAAGAAATATTCAGAAATTGTCGGCTTAAATCATCCATAATATTCAATGCGCATCCACAAGAGTTGGCCACAACATAGTAACGACCCAAACCAAAATGTTCAAATACAAAAATACTTAAATAATAACTCCTCAACTATCCACGACACACTATATTCACCAAGTCAGCCTTCACACACTAATGAATAGAAAATTAGTTCACGAAACCTTCTAACTTTCACCCAAATTGATACAAGGCACCAAGATTTACAAATAACACATATTATGCATCAAAAAATCTTCCTTGATATCCACAATACAAAATAATAATATAATTTTGCATATGAATCGAAGAACACAAATCTATCAGATGCTCTATTCTAACTTAACATATAATCACTGATCTTCAATCTGTCTACCGGTATGAGTAAATTACAATGTTCGGATTGACTAGCTGACCAAGGTTTCCATCAATGACAACACTAGAAAATATGTGCAGTGTCTCTTGCCAACAATCTCCCCCTTTGGCATTGATGGCAACACTTAGTGAAAAATGACTAAGTGTTAGATCAGTACCAACAAAAATACACTGCCAACCAAAACTCAAAAAAGAACTTCATCCAACTCAAAACTACAACTCCCCCTTAGATGAATATACATTTTTCACTATTATTTTCTCCCCCTTTGACACCAATGGAAAAGATGGGGAATCCACATAAAAAACTCCTATAAAAAAAAACTTCAAACTACATATGTACAAACTTTGTTTCAAACAACTTATACAAACTTGAAGATATCTGCAAAATTGGTCTTTAACATGTTCAAGCTTGTGTCCCAACACTTCTTGAGACTTTCCAGAATAGTTATGTTACCACAGAGTAAATAAGATTGCATTTCTGCAGATTCAAGGTTCACTAGATCATTGACCGCCATAGCATCTTGTGCTTCCTTCAAAGCATTCAACATGGTCTCCATCTTTGGACCAATTAGGCCTCTAAGTTCACCAACTCTTTCCACAATTCTGTCATTATCACACTTTAAGCTCTTTATTTTTTCAAGTAAGGATATAACTCCAACAAAAATAGTTAAAGGATCAAAAGCATTAGAAATAACAACTAACTCTTTCTCATGATCCTTAACCTTCTTCTCATTTTCCTCAGTAATTTTTGACAAAGACAAACACAACTTATAAATCCTTCCACCTTCTGATAATGAACTTTGAACATTTTTCACACA